>CM060410.1:32543202-33143202 GCA_030545235.1 Helianthus tuberosus
GAACTAGCGTGGGTTCAAAACCTACTGTTGGAACTTGGTTTATCGAAGTCAACCTCACCTACACTTTTTTGTGACAATGCGGGGGAAACTTATTTATGTGCGAATCCTGTCTATCACTCACGCATGAAGCACGTGGCGTTAGACTATCATTTTGTTCGAGAAAAAATTGCAAATGGCTCACTACGTGTTCAACACATCCATTCTGAAGACCAACTGGCTGATGTGCTCACGAAACCGCTAAGTCGCGGACCATTTCTTCTGCTACCGTCCAAGATTGGAGTATCCGATGGCTCCTCCATCTGGCGGGGGCATATTAATGAGAATAACATTGCGCATATTAATGAGAATAACATTGCAAAATAATTTCCAGATTTGCAGCACTATTCTTTATTACCTTTGTATAATTTTAGATAGGATTAATGGTGTATTTGACTAGCTTATTCTTTGCCTAAAGATCCTCATTCCCATTGAATGAGTTGTTGTAATTCTGGCTATTTAAGCCTTTGTAATTTCAGTGTAAATCAAGCCTTTTCATTCATACAAATCTGTGTTTATAACTGAGTCATCATCAAATCTCTCCTCGAATTCCCAATTGTAGGATTTACCTTACATGGCCAATCAATCTCTTGAAGGTGAGACGAAGCTGTCTCCTCCTCCGTTTACATATGTGGTACTTAACAAACACACAAACTCCTTCATCTAAAATGGGGGGTTTTGCTTCCATGGATTTCTGATGCACTGAGACCATAGCGACAAACACGGCAAAAGGCGGTGGCAGATAAGGAAGTTTAAAATTTTTTTTTTAGATTACACAAAAAATTATTAGATTTTCTCTCTTTTTCAAATTAAAATTTCACTTCTCTCCATTCATAACCAGGTTTAAAAAATATTAAAAAAGTTATAGAGGTGAATAAGGTTTACTGATAAAGAATGGCATTTTCTCTCTTTCACTCACAAGCCACAACCACTCCGTCGAAGCAAAACCGCCATTTTAGATGAAGGGTCGAATGTGAATGCTCTTACATACGGAGAACTCAATCAGATAAACATGGAGGATTGAATGTGAATGATATTAAAGCATCTACTTTTTTTTAATTCTATCAACTCTTCTATTTAAAATTATGAAAAAAATAAAATATTCTCATTTCTTAAAATACAAGTCACTGGACGTAATTTTGGTACATGAAGTCACTAAACATAAAAGAGTTTATAACTTAATTTTACTATATTAAGGTTACCAAACTTTTCTAGAATACTTACACTTTTGAAAATGTATTAAAAATAATAATTTATTACACCTTAAACTAGATAAAATTTGATGACGTACTTTAATATATCAAAATCGGATTAAGTGACCTTTTCATTTTTTTTTCTGTTGCTATGTTTAGGAACTTTAATATGCCAATAATGATGTGATCATGGATATCTTGAACAAGTAATAATATCCGACTTGCATAAGCATATTAGTTTCTTGGAAGTTTTGATATACGTAAACAATGTTACACGTACAATGATGTGGCATTGCTCATGCGACGAAGTGTTAAGAAGAATTGCTATCTGATATAGCAGATCTCATATCAACTTGAGATTATACCCATCCAACGTGCTCATTGAATCTAAGTCACCTTCTAAATCCGCTATCTGATCAGGTAGCGGATCTCATCTCTACATGCCATGTCAGCTGGAATCCTAATCACCATCAGATAGTTATATGAGAATGCAAGTTTAAAATTCACCCGAAGCCGTAGAAGTTCAATATTTTACCCATAAGCAACGAAAATTAACCCAAATCCACCAAAAGCAATAATCTATATCTATAATCTATAATACTATATAAAGGAAATGTGATGTACAAAATTGTAATTTTATTTCGCATATAAATTTTAAAGCATTACGTACAAGAGAGACAAGTCATTTTAGAGGGGGTAAACTTGCAACTTTTTCAAAAATTTAAGACACCTAGGGGTGTTTTAGGGATTTGATCATGGAATAACCCTACATTAAGGGCATGTTTGGATGGGCTTCTCAAAACAACTTATTGGCTTATTGACTTATCAAGAAGCCAATAAGTTGTTTTTGTGTTTGGATAGACTAAAAGGACTTTTGGAAATAGCTTTTTGCAAAGAAGGAAAATCAGATTTTGAAAAGCCAAGATTTCATGACTTTTGGATCCAAAAGTGACTTTTCAAAAATGAATTTACTAAATTACCCCTTCTTTACCCCCTTATATTTAAAAGAATGCCCATTTTAGTCATTTTACACCAATAAGCTAATCCAAACACTTTTTTTAAAAACTCATTTTCAAAAAGTCCTTTTCCCAAAAGTCCTTTTTAACTCTAATAAGCTTAGCCAAACATGCCCTAACTTTTCAGGCAATTGAATCGTTTCTTTTCCTCCTGCCATTGAACCATCTAACACGCCCACTGTGTCTTTGTTATCATCCTACGTTTGGAGGCCATGAAATAGTGAGAACCGGAGAAGGGAGAGAGCGTATGGACCTCTGGAAACTGATGATTTTTCCGATCATTGGGATTTGAACAGTTGCGACGGCGGTCTGTTCTTCATCAGAATCGGTAGGGATGGGGTAAGTTTTTGGGTTTGATTGTTCTTCTCCGATAACTATCAGTTGGTGGTTGTGGGGTTTTTACGCCGGAGTTCGTTCATATTTGCTATATATCTCATCCAAAATTAATTAATATCTATTGCTTCAGGTCAGTTTTTCAATTTGCTATTAATTAACATCTCCACAATTCCATAATTCGTGTTCCAGATCTACGCTATCAACCGATTTAACACACAAAATTCTAAAAATAACCTAAAATTTGCATGTCTAAATTGTAATTCATCCACATATCTTGACATTAGGTTTATAGTTCAGTGCACACCTTCAAGCAAAGTTATCTGGTTAGATTACGTTGCCCCTTATCTTATTTTGTTAAAAAGTTTGTATCTTTGATTAGGATTTTTGATTATAACTTGTTTGCAGTTTATATGGAGCAAAAATGGTGGATGATTTTGATGATTACAGTTTGTTTGTTTGACTAATGGTTTTTTTTTTTTTTTTTTTTTTTTTTTTTTTTTTTGTGAATTCACATGTTTAGCTATCAAAGAGAGTAAAGGTAGCTGATAATGTGTTATATGCTTCAAAAAATGTGGATATAGATTACGGGTGGTCGCATAATAGTTAATACTTATGACGTCATAATTTTTAGATGCTATTCTTAGATTTGAAAGACTGTACTTGGTGATGAACCGATGATACCTTAGTTTGTCAACCATATAATTCGAAGTATGAAGACTGTTTTAAGGCCTCTAGTTTAATATATGAGTGCTTATAGTAACTTTAATTCAGTTTTCCTTTTTATGGATTTGGCTATCTGCTGTGTTGGATATCGTTTTTTTTTTTTAAAATTACAAAGGGTTTATTTAATTTGCAAGCTTTTAATGGGGACAGGGCTTAAAATCAAGCATAAGGTCGACTCACCAGTGTACATTGTTTGCCTTTTCTTCTGTTGTGCACGACTTTCTGCGGATGCAACCAGTGTTCGTGGTTTGGTTGGTGATCTATTGAAAAGCCTTCAAACATAGATGTGAACTATTGATAACACTTCTAAAAACATAAGAAATCTGATACATAGTTGTCTGATCCTGTTTCTGTTATTGGGGTAAACTGGTTTATACTAAATAGATGTTCTTACTTTTAGCATCTCTTGTATCAACAGCTTTTCCACTTTGACATGTACGCACAATCAGGGGCGGACCCACATGATGCGGGTCGGGGTCCACGGACCCCAATGTTTTTTGAAAAAATAGTAGAACCGGTATGTTAAATTTTTCAAGGACCCCATAAAATAAATTAGTTGGACCCCATAGTATTAAAAGCAAAGATGTTACGGTGGCAAATCTCCTTGTGTTCCAACAAGTAGGTCTTAAGTTCAAGTCTTACATCTCTTGTTTTTAAGTTTATTTTTTCCATCAAAATTAAACTAATGTTTTAAATCATCACAATCACCCATTGATCCTCTAATTTTTTTTAAATGATAAATTTAATGTCTACGTATGATATTGTTTCACATTTGATTACCAAATAAGACTTTCAACATATAGTGGCGTTAAAAAAAAGCTTAAACAAAATTTTGAAGTTATGTGAAGTAGTTGTGTTGTTTAGGTAGCTATTGGTTTCAAGCAACTTATTAATCACCACAATTTGATAACTTGATTCTTAAAAATGGTTCTTAATAATGTAGTGGTTTCATGTCCACTAAATGCTTTTACATTATTTCCTAGCCCCGACCCGGCCCGAAATTTTTTTAATGTTTGGTTGTGAAAAATTTTAACACAAAAAAATGGACCCCAATGAAAAAAAATCTTGGGTCCGCCACTGCGCACAATTGCACCATAGAGAAGAACGAGGTAACATCGTTTAGTATTTAAAGACATGCATTTATACTATATATTTACTCGAGTATATAATAGATTTATGTTGTCATCATTTAAAAGTGACATGCTGGTAACTGGTACGAGAAGAACAAGCAAATATTGCCTGCTTCAAGATGGGAGGTAACCTTCCACCTGTCACCTTTTCCCCCTTTCTCTGTTATGTTGTTTAAAAATTGAGCAAAATGACGAGTTCGTTTCAAATTGTGATTAACGACTGCAGATATATGACCCGGCAAAGAAGTGGGAGAGGTATACTATCCATGGGGACTGATAGACTAAAGCACAAGCAAATTTCTAAGGTTATTGTCAGATGTTTTTAGACGTTACATGTTTTATTGTCAAATTTACAGGCTAAAGTGCAAGCAGGATATGTTAATGAAACATGGTGCACTTAAGTTTTGATGCTTACAACAATGTCCCTGAAGTTAATGACAGAAATGTATGTACAGCACTCTCAACTCCGCATGTTAATCATACCTGACATGCATTTCGTGTTGTCTTATTACTCATTTTCTGTTGTTTAAAATTCACAAAGTATTTAAAATTACTTGTAGTTTAAAATAACAATGCAAGAGGTTGAGTTACTACTTTGTAAAGCTTTGGAAGAGATATCATTGGAAAAGCAATAACGTATTTGAACTCATCCAAACTGGGAGCAAATGTGTTGCAATTTTTATAGTACGTCTTATTATCAAGTTTCTCAACAGATTCATTTGACTTTTGAGGTCAAACATAATACTCCCACATTTTCAAAATTAATATGCTTATTGTTACAAATAACAAGATAAACTATGCTTTGTGGTATTTGTTGACAAATATACACTATTAATCGAATTTTACTTGACCCTACAACAAAAATGATCATCAAAATTTAGGTTGAAAGTTAACCAGTTTGACCTCCAAAGTGGAGAAAAATCTTTAGTACTTTGAAGTAGTTAAATAGGTGTTTGGAAATTATTATTTGTGTCTTGCATTTTCAAGTTTTAAGTAATCAAAGTAATTGATTTTGGTTATCTAATCAGTTAGGGGTAATGATCACAGCTGCAAACAAAAGTGCATCCCGGTTCCTCTTTTATTACAAACTTGTGTCTAAAGAATATTATTCTATTATCCGATATCACTTTCAAACCATCATCCCAAATACCCTGCGTGCTAACGCCTTGTGTCTTGTATGCTATGAAGCACGGGGACGGCTAGGATCATCCCGTCCCGGGGACGGTTTGGGGACGGAAACGCCATGGGGATGTTCCCCAAACGTTTTCGGGAATATGAGCACGACATCTAAACGATTCCGGGAAAGTGGGGACGGACGTATGGCGTTTCGGAGACGTTTCCTACAGCGGCAAAAAAGAATGAATGCGTTGTTCTACGGCCAAAAAAGACGGCGGCAAAAACTCTGTGTGTTTAGATTTAGGTCAACGAAGAAGAAGATGAAACGAGAGTTGTAGATAAAAGCATAATAGCCGCATGGCTTTAGTGGCCCAACTAACTACCTACTATTATTTTGATTACCTGGGCCTTTAAAAGTTTAGTCATGTGGCCCAAATCAAAGCATGATACAAACCCAACATGTTGATGCGTTTATTTTATCTATACTATAAAGAAACCTGATTTTGGACACATGTCATTCAATGAGGACATCAATACTTTATTGATAAATTTTAAATTAAAATGATTTAAATATTATATTAGAATTTTATTTTGATTGTAATTAACATATTTATTTTAAACAAATGGATTCATAATCTATACTATATAATAAAAAAATATGTTCATACTATGATCTAAGTATATATAATATAGAGTAATATGCAGACCAAATACGAAATAAATATTGAAGTTTGTATAGTCATTCATAATAATATGATCTGTTATTTGTTTTAGGATTTGTCATAGGAACTTAAATAAAATAAATCTGATTTGGGACACATGTCATTCAATGAGGGCATCAATACTTAATCTTTTTAATTTAAAATTTATCAATAAAGTATTGATGCCCTCATTGAATGACATGTGTCCCAAATCAGTTTTTTTTTATTATATAGTATAGATTTTAAATTTTAAATTAAAAAGATTTAAATATTATATTAGAATTTTATTTTGATTGTGATTAACATATTTATTTTAAACAAATGGATTCATAATTATTATATATTTTAAGCACGTTATTTAATCTTTTCAAATTTCTGTTAGTTGTGATCCGTAGGCGTTGATTAAGATATTGCCTTGGACCCATTATTTCAATTCCAGTTGTTAAAAACCGGACCACATTTTTATTGGGCCTTGTCACGTGATTCCAAACGTTTTCGCTATCAAAATAGAAGAACACATCATTGTAACACCTCGAAAATTCACGTCCTATAATGTGTTGACACGTGTCATAGGTTTGAACGTGTGAAAGAATGCTCTAGAGGGACTAAAGTTGACAAACATAGAAAGTATGTGAAAATAAGGGTTCAAAATGTCAACAATGGATAAATATACTTTACATTAGCCCTACATGATGCTCATACCTTCAAACGAATAAATCATGGATCATACGAAGCAAAAAGTGAGAGATTACAAACTACAGGGGCTAAATGTGTCAACATGTTTAAGTTATACCTCTGAGTGATCTTTTAGCGAACCCAAAGCTTTGTAAAGATTAATTATGCTCACTAGAATGCACGATTAAAATTTCATAAAGTTTCGTTATCGTATGAGAAAGTTATGATCAAATTCGTGTACGAGGGGTTAAAGCGTCAATGTTGAAAATTATGACTTTTCGGGTGATAACAAAGTGATCAAGGACTAAATAAAGTGGGTACAAGTCCTAAAGCCCTTGTGGGTAAATAAGAAGGGGTCAAATTGCAAGAAATAAGCTTAGTTGACCTTTCGAAGAACCAAGAGCCAGGGATGCAAACTGAAAAAGTGATTTTTTGCCCTGATGACAGCCTTGAGGACCTCAACATTGGGGACCTTGAGGTCCGTAAGCTAAGGCCCAGATGCAGAAACTCGTAAAAAATTGGCTGTTCAGCCTTGGAACTGATTTTTAATCATTTGTTTCACTTCATGGGCGACCCCTAGGCACCCCTAAACACTAGGAACACATGTTGATCAGTTGTGGTAAGTTATAGACCTAGGTGTCAACATGTTATGGTGTTCTTGATCACTATATAAAGGCTTCATGTGCTACCATTGTGATCACACCTTCATTCTGCAATTGAGGAGCCTTCTGGAGCTTCAAAGCAGACCCAAGTCCTTCCTAATCAAGCTTAGGACTTAAGTAAGTATGCTTAACCTTTTCTAATTAAGTTTTAGCTTAGTTTTAGCTTAAAAGTCAAACCGTCGTAATTAACGGTTGACTTTAAGATTAATCACTAATGGTCCAGTGATTAGTCAAATCAAAGGTAGTTATAAGTTGGTAATTATGTGGGCAATAAACCCTTAAAAGGGCACCCACTGATTCCCATCCTAACTAGATCGTTTGTCGGGTCAAACTTAATCCGAAAAAGTCAACAGAAGCATAAAACGCATAATTAGCAATCTAAATGGCGTGCAACCTGTTTGATCATTAATATAACTAAATAATTAGTGTAAGAACATGTCTAAACATGTTCAACCCGACAATTTCCTGTTTAGACCCGGTTCGGAACCGAAAGTCGCAAAGCTTTGACTTTTGCTTTGACTTCAGTTCTGACCCGTTTAGGTATGTTTTAGAAATACCTTAGAGCTTCATTTGGACCAGGGTACATGCTAGTATAACCCTCTGTGATTATACACCTCGGTTCATTAGTTATCCGATTAATACGCATGATTCCGTTAATCGCTCATATGTTGACCATTATGCCCTCATTACCTTAAAACGTGATTTATGAAAATGTAAAAGTGTAGAAACCTTAGTTACTGATATATAAACTTGTATGCAAAGTTTGACATCAGTTTGACTTGTAGATTAAGAGTTATGCTCATTGTCGCTAAATTAAAGCTTTATGTTAACAAAATGGCGTAATTAGCGTATAGCCTAGTTAAACATACTTTTTGATATCAAATCTTTTACCCACTGATGTTATATATTATTTTGGGATTTTTAAAGATTTTTAATTAATTTTAGGCCGAGCATAACTAGTAGTCGTAGGCTTAATCCGGTAATTGTCGGTTTTGCCCTTACGGGCCATAAAATGAGTTTTACTTATCTAAACGAATCCAAACCTTTTGCTACTGATCACATATGATTAATAAATTATTTTAAGCCTTCTGGAAATATAAAAATATCAGATTTAAGTATCGAACCTGGAAATGGCCTCTAATCGCCATAATTAGCGTTTTTAACGCATAGTATGTCTTAAAATCATATTGGACATACCCGGGTTGATACCTACTGATATATGAGGCAAATTATGATATTTTAACAGTAAGCAAAGGTTGATTAACTCAGACTTCGTTTTTGAGCTTTTCGGCTTATGTGAAATTACCAAAATATCCCCTACGGGGCATAGTTTGGTTAAAGATGATAAATTTCACATATATGCCTTAGCCTACTGTTATAACTCATCAAATTGAGTATGTTTGCTGTTTACATCAGACCTGTAACTCAGTTAAACATTTAAACTCTTTTACAACCTTTAGAATGACCAAACTACCCCTACGGGGCATGGTTTGTGTTTAAATTCGTTTCGGGCATAATGAAAGACATCTTACTGATGTCACAACATATTTGAGGCATAATTAACTTAGGAAACCTGTAGATGGCTCAAATGAATACCCGTTAAGCTTGTTACGCGTTCGGTTCGGTTTATGTAACAAGTTTACATAAATTAGCCGAAACGGGTCAAACCTTATTGGTTTTATCTCAAAATCCAGAATGTGTATAAAATACCCATATAAGACAAGTCTCTGAACATGTCGGGTTTAAATCACATTCTATTCCGGTCTTCGCTTAATCGTGCGTACGAACCGTATCTTCCTGTAAGACTAACCGGTCTAAGCTTAGGCTTAATTAAAGACCCGTTAGCATTCTAATTAATTATTTATACCATCATTCCAGACTAGAGCTTTCCGGTAAATTGTACCTACGCTTACTTAAGTGAATACGGCTGAGTTATAAATTTCTGCTATTTAAGACAGGAGCTAGCTCAGGTAAATACTCTTAACTTATTTTCCCTATACGGGCTTGGGATACGGTACTATAAAAGTACCGCTTGGTCGGGTGTATGTAGTCATTGAATCGGATTGTGATTGATGTACTTACATAACCTGTTTAATATGTATTATTTTATTTTATTTGGTGTATGGCCTTTGGGGGTTAATGACCATGTCCCGGATATCCTTGGCATCATTTTACGAAATGGCCACGACCTAAGCACGGGTGTAGGCATACACCTGGCAGCTGCATTATGTAAAAACTGGTAATCCACTCGAAGGTATCATCCCTGTGGGCATTATACCGGAACTGGTAATCCACTTAGGGGATGATAGCCTGTGGGCATTATACCTGTGGCGTGTCCGTTAATCTAGTCCGGCCCTATAAACCGGCCCTGAATGGAAGACAAATAAGTAAAACTGTATACAAGATTATATACAAATAATTTTCCCAAGTTATAAAAGATTAATTTTGCCTCTGTGCATTTTAATCAAAGTGTCCAAAGGTTTTGTGCCTGGTGCATCTAAATCAATTTTCTTAAACTCTTTTCAAATGAGTCGGTTGAGTGTATTTACCAGTGAAAACTGACGTATTTTCCAAAAAGGTTAAGTGACAGGTACTAAACGAAATTGGCTGGAAGCTCAGGGCGCTAATAAGGAATCTTGCAAGTTCTAGGCGTCTAAAGTCTGTTGAACAAATGATATGTTTTAAGATCCGCCTGTGGATCCTTTACTTTCCGTTGTAATATTGAATATTACTTTATGTTCGAAAATGTAATAATATTTATCCTTTGCTTCCGCTGTGCATTATTATATTGTGTTGTTTGACTATTACGTTGCCAACCACGTCACGATACTCCCCCACCGGGCCCACCGGTGACACGTGGAAAGTCGGGGTGTGACAGGTTGGTATCAGAGCCAACACTGAGTGAATTAAACACTAGCCTTTTGTGTTTAATCTCAGTTACACAATTGCACATATCTAAACCTTTTGAGTCTAGACTTAACTTAGGAATATTCTCAATCCTAATCTTGAAATTTTACTTCCAAAAAATTTTTGGATACGTCGCCAAGCGAGGAAGCTGAACTAGGAATTCTCCACACCCGGAGCCTTGAAATGCTAAGCTTCGTACAGCGACCAAGATGAGACGTGCAACCAAGGAGAAAGCATTCAGGAATTGAATGAAGAAGAAACTCCTTTGCTGAAGATCGTTTCCTCAATAGTCCTTATAAGGACATATTTACCTTTTCAGTCCCTTCAAGGACAACATTATTCCTTTTAAGTCCCGCTTAGGGCAACTTTATACTTTTATTTTTATATAATGGAATGATTAAGTTTAAACTTTCATTCTAAATAAGAAATATTAAATAAATGGAAAAAAAAATAATATTTCTTTTTTGCAAAGATCTACCATTATAATAAAATGGCAAAATCTAAAAGGGCAAGACCTAGCTTCGGGTCATATTAAGACCGGCCAAGATGGCAGTTCCGCAATTTAGATTCAGATCCATATTTACACCTCAATTTAAAAAATTGTTCTGCGTTAATTATAAATTAAGAATCTTAAGTGTGAAACCTAGCCTCGGGTCAATTATAAGACCGGGCCAAGATGGTAAGACCTGTTAAAAAGATTCAAATCATTAATTAAGAATCTTAAATGTGAAACCTAGCCTTGGGTCAATTATAAGACCGGGCCAAGAGGGTAAGACCTGTTTAAAAGATTCAAATCCCTGTTAACATCTTAAAACATGTTAACACTCCTGGCAGATGTGATTCATTTAAAATCACACACGTCATTTTTATATGGAATTCTTCAAAAGATTCCTAACCCAGTTTAATGATCTCTAAATCCTGGGTTTACATCATCAATTAAGATGATCATATTTTAACCATACGTGGTAATATAGTGCCTACGGGCCTTGCTCATTTCTACATGAGCCAAAATACAGTGGTAGCTATGACTCCCTGTCAGATAAAGGTAATGAACTAGGTTCAAACCTCAAATGCTTTGATTCTCTGAAATCCTAGCATATAATTTATAATTGTCTACGTGACTAGGCCTATTGTGCCAATATACTTTCATGCTTTGATTCTCTGAAATCATAGCTTATAAATTATATATGTCCTTGTGACTAAGCCAGTTGTGCTAATATACTTATGGACCTTGATTCTCTGAAATCATGGCATATAATTTAAAAAAATTGTCCTTGTGACTAGGCCTTTTGTGCTATTAAATAAAACAGTTATTGTTGCTTAGATTCTCTGAAATCATAAGCTTATAATTTATAAATGTCCATGTGACCAGGCCATTGGGTGCCACTAATAAAACTGTTAATGTTTTATAATTAGGATAAATTATAATAGAAATCCTAAATAAATATGATTAATAAATTAACCAAATATGGTCTCTGTTTACCATGGTTAATGAATTTCCCTAAGGGGTAATTCCGTAATAAACATCTCTTATAAGGGAAGTGCCTACGGGCTATAGTTAATGTCATCTGAGACTAAAGACAGTGGTAGCCTACAGCTCCCTGTCAAGAAAAGGTAATGAACTTTGATTCAAACCTTAAGGCCACGATTCTCTAAAATCATGGTTTATAAATTTAACTTGTCTACGCGACAAGGCCATTAGTGCTATTATTAACTTATGAATTAGGATTTATGATAAAAATCCTGGATAAAATAAATATCCTTCCTTCTCTGTCAGTATGCAATTGAAGGAAATCTTAAAGGTGAAACCTAGCCTACGCGGCCAAGATGGTGAAACCTACTCAAGGGATTCAAATCCTTGTTAACACCTAGGAATGTGTTAGCACCCCTGACAAATGTGATTGGAGAAAATCACAACAGTCATCCTTATATTGGATTCTTCCAATTCTCAAATCTAGCCTAGTGATCTAGGAATCATGGCTTATATCATCCTATAAGATGATCATATTATAAACATCCGTTAGTAATGAAGCACCTACGGAGTAAACTAGTTGTCCGATAAGACAACGAAAGTGGTGGTCTTTGACCTCCTGTCTAAAATGTTGGACTATGTCCAAACATAATAGTCTATGTGATCAATGCGATCATGACTAATATCATCTAATACGATGATCATATTATTTAACATCCTTTAGTGATGTCTTGCCTACGGGCTATAATATATTGTCCATTTGAGACATTGACGTTGTTATCGTTATGATTTCCCTGTCCAAGGTGGTGAGCTATGCTCAAGCCTAATAGTTCATATGATCAATACGATCATGACAAAAATCATCAATACGATGATTAAAAATTTTAACATCCGTAAAGATGTTTTGCCTAAGGGCTATATTATATCGTCCAACTGAGACAAGGCAATTGTAATCTTTTGTGATTCTTTGCCAAGGGGGTGAGCTATACTCAATTCCCATAGTCTATACTATCAGTGTGATCTTGACTAGTATCATCAGTATGATGATCATAATATTAACATCCCTCGTGATGAATTGCCTACGGGCTATACTTTATTCTAGTGTCGGTAAGACAAAGGTAGTAGTGATCTTTATGATCCCCTGTTCAAAAATGGTGTGATTACACCCAAACCTAATAGTCTATATGATCGAAGTAATCATGACTAATATCATTAGATACGATGGTTATATATAAACATCCATTAGTGATGTTGATTGGTTTATTTTTCTGCCAAAAGAATCGTCTTTCAAGATGATGACAGTTGTAGTCTAGGACTCCCTGTCCAAAGGCGAAGAACCACGTTCAAACCTTGAAGCCCTAATCTAATAAGATTGCGGCTAATAAATTAAGGTTCTTGATGATAGACCATCGAGTTATGTTTTAAAGTCATTCATGACAAGCCTATATGCTATAATTGGTCATTCGTGACAAGTTAACATATTAAATATTAACATTCCTGGTGACATGCCTTTGTACCAGATTTGATGAATGTCCTTATAACAAGGCCGTTCGTGCCATATCTAAATGTCCTTTGTGACAAGGCCTTCGTGCCGTATAATCATTTATGTCCTTCATGACTGTGCTTTATGCCATATTTTTCTACGTCCCTCGCGACAGGCTTCTATGCCATATATGTATATAAATATATATAACCGAAGTCATGAAAGGCTAGCCTTTGAGCTATTTATAATCGTCCTAGTGACAAAGACAGTTGTGACATTATGGTCCCCTATTGGACTCGCTCCAAGCTTTGAATGCCATTGATGGTCCAGTTGTGACCTAGGCTAAGTATAATGGAAATACATTCAAAATAACATTCACTATGAATGTTCGGAACAGAATAGCCCATACGGTTTATGAATGCCGTGGCTAATCTAAGTCAGATCATCAGGATGATGACTGATAAAGGTTAAATCTTGGTGATTGGTACCAAGTTTCGAGTATGGAAAACTCGGATGAGGTAGACGACAGTCGCAACGCTATTCAGGCGACAAAAGTTAATAAAACTACAAACGTAAACCTCAATATTAATGGAGTTAATCTTCAGGCTGTGGTTGACGCAGCAGATGGAAGGACCATAGAAAGGTCAGGAGACAATCCAAAGAGCCGAATTCTTCTCGCTCTAAATCTCATTAGAAACCATGTTTAATTGCTCATGAGGAGATTTTGTTCACACTTCGTGTATGAAGGATGAACCAAAAGAAGGAGAATAACTCCCAGAAATCTGAGAAAGAGGGCGAGTACAGGCTTGATAAAAAGCAACGAAAGTTCGGTAAGAAGCCTGTATACCTCTGAGACTGCTTCAGCATTAATAGATGGATGTTTTATATCCATTAAAAAAAAAAATCATTTTTCCGATGTCCCAAGTTTCGGACTCCAAATATAGATAAAAATCGATTGGTTGCCTTAAAAATCAAGCCCATATTATGGGTAATAAGGAGCAATTAATTATCAAGACTCCTTACGAGACAAACCTCGTAATTACACGTATCTGTACGACTAATAAATATTAAACATAAAAAAAAAAAAATGGTGGAACTGGCCGTCCCCGGAATCGAACCTGGGTCTAGGCCGGCCGCACCCTTTCGCGCGCCTAGCCAACTGAGCTAGGTGCCTAGTTTGTGAAACTTCCATCATTAATTAAATATAAGCACTCGTACAATAAACTTCCTTATCATTTATCAATGATAATTTCTGCTAAGGGTCCTGTTTTTTTTAACAGGCAATAATAAATCTTCATGAACCATAAACTTAGTAAATTTTGCTCTTTCTTCGCATAGAGTACGACAACATATGTTATTTTAATTATTTTTCTCATTGTTTTCTATCGCCTGCGAGTGCCAAACTATGTTTGATAAAAGTGTCATATGAGGATTGGCGTATCCTAGTGTGTCCCATAGATTATTTCCATGTCTGATCAGCATGGAGGTTTAATACATGGAACCCCTGAGATATCCCAATGGTCATATTGTACTAATGTCGACTAGTAGTATTCAAGGGAGATATCCGGAATAGAATTATCCAAATAAATATTCCTTGGTAACGGAATATGTGGACTCATAACATGAATGTGTCACTTATTAGACACAAGCGTCGATGAGTGAACTGGAGCTTGAGATATGGAAAATCTCTATAACCTCCTTGTATCTTGACTATCTTCTTCTAAGTTTACCCTGTTTACCTCTCTAGAGGCAGGTAGAGTTAAGATTAACATTCCGCTTTGGGTTAGAGTGTTGTAAGAACTCCATGTTAATTATGGAATAACCGGAAACCTGATTAAGTAAATTTTAAGATAGGAGATTCATATAGCCTAACTCGATATTTTCAGAGTATGATATTTGTTAGATAAGAAAGACGGTTCATTTTGCTAAGGCATTGTTTACCGCAACCCTAATTAGGCAACGATTGAGAATCGCCATCAACTACCCAGGATCGTCGATTTGTTCGACTAGCTACAAGGATTAGCTACATCTTAAGATTAGTTTTAAGCAATGGTTGGGATAACCATCTCACCTTAAGATAAGCTTTTCTATAATAGCTGTTATACAAGTATCAAGGTGGCTCCTTTGGACACCTTGTAAAGATGAAATATCAAAACATCCGTTGGATGGATGAGACTTTGGAAAGTCCACTTATCTGGATTTGAAAGTTGCATTGGAAACAACGAAAAAGATCATACAAATCCCTAATCATCTGTAAGTTGCCAATATAAGGCAGAAAATACTTCCTTTACTTTAAGCAAATCTCGAGGTCGAGATTTATTTTAAGGGGGTGAGGATGTAACACCTCAAAAATTCACGTCCTATAATGTGTTGACACGTGTCATAGGTTTGAACGTGTGAAAGAATGCTCTAGAGGGACTAAAGTTGACAAACATAGAAAGTATGTGAAAATAAGGGTTCAAAATGTCAACAATGGATAAATATACTTTACATTAGCCCTACATGATGCTCATACCTTCAAACGAATAAATCATGGATCATACGAAGCAAAACGTGAGAGATTACAAACTACAGGGGCTAAATGTGTCAACATGTTTAAGTTATACCTCTGAGTGATCTTTTAGCGAACCCAAAGCTTTGTAAAGATTAATTATGCTCACTAGAATGCACGATTAAAATTTCATAAAGTTTCGTTATCGTATGAGAAAGTTATGATCAAATTCGTGTACGAGGGGTTAAAGCGTCAATGTTGAAAATTATGACTTTTCGGGTGATAACAAAGTGATCAAGGACTAAATAAAGTGGGTACAAGTCCTAAAGCCCTTGTGGGTAAATAAGAAGGGGTCAAATTGCAAGAAATAAGCTTAGTTGACCTTTCGAAGAACCAAGAGCCAGGGATGCAAACTGAAAAAGTGATTTTTTGCCCTGATGACAGCCTTGAGGACCTCAACATTGGGGACCTTGAGGTCCGTAAGCTAAGGCCCAGATGCAGAAACTCGTAAAAAATTGGCTGTTCAGCCTTGGAACTGATTTTTAATCATTTGTTTCACTTCATGGGCGACCCCTAGGCACCCCTAAACACTAGGAACACATGTTGATCAGTTGTGGTAAGTTATAGACCTAGGTGTCAACATGTTATGGTGTTCTTGATCACTATATAAAGGCTTCATGTGCTACCATTGTGATCACACCTTCATTCTGCAATTGAGGAGCCTTCTGGAGCTTCAAAGCAGACCCAAGTCCTTCCTAATCAAGCTTAGGACTTAAGTAAGTATGCTTAACCTTTTCTAATTAAGTTTTAGCTTAGTTTTAGCTTAAAAGTCAAACCGTCGTAATTAACGGTTGACTTTAAGATTAATCACTAATGGTCCAGTGATTAGTCAAATCAAAGGTAGTTATAAGTTGGTAATTATGTGGGCAATAAACCCTTAAAAGGGCACCCACTGATTCCCATCCTAACTAGATCGTTTGTCGGGTCAAACTTAATCCGAAAAAAGTCAACAGAAGCATAAAACGCATAATTAGCAATCTAAATGGCGTGCAACCTGTTTGATCATTAATATAACTAAATAATTAGTGTAAGAACATGTCTAAACATGTTCAACCCGACAATTTCCTGTTTAGACCCGGTTCGGAACCGAAAGTCGCAAAGCTTTGACTTTTGCTTTGACTTCAGTTCTGACCCGTTTAGGTATGTTTTAGAAATACCTTAGAGCTTCATTTGGACCAGGGTACATGCTAGTATAACCCTCTGTGATTATACACCTCGGTTCATTAGTTATCCGATTAATACGCATGATTCCGTTAATCGCTCATATGTTGACCATTATGCCCTCATTACCTTAAAACGTGATTTATGAAAATGTAAAAGTGTAGAAACCTTAGTTACTGATATATAAACTTGTATGCAAAGTTTGACATCAGTTTGACTTGTAGATTAAGAGTTATGCTCATTGTCGCTAAATTAAAGCTTTATGTTAACAAAATGGCGTAATTAGTGTATAGCCTAGTTAAACATACTTTTTGATATCAAATCTTTTACCCACTGATGTTATATATTATTTTGGGATTTTTAAAGATTTTTAATTAATTTTAGGCCGAGCATAACTAGTAGTCGTAGGCTTAATCCGGTAATTGTCGGTTTTGCCCTTACGGGCCATAAAATGAGTTTTACTTATCTAAACGACTCCAAACCTTTTGCTACTGATCACATATGATTAATAAATTATTTTAAGCCTTCTGGAAATATAAAAATATCAGATTTAAGTATCGAACCCGGAAATGGCCTCTAATCGCCATAATTAGCGTTTTTAACGCATAGTATGTCTTAAAATCATATTGGACATACCCGGGTTGATACCTACTGATATATGAGGCAAATTATGATATTTTAACAGTAAGCAAAGGTTGATTAACTCAGACTTCGTTTTTGAGCTTTTCGGCTTATGTGAAATTACCAAAATATCCCCTACGGGGCATAGTTTGGTTAAAGATGATAAATTTCACATATATGCCTTAGCCTACTGTTATAACTCATCAAATTGAGTATGTTTGCTGTTTACATCAGACCTGTAACTCAGTTAAACATTTAAACTCTTTTACAACCTTTAGAATGACCAAACTACCCCTACGGGGCATGGTTTGTGTTTAAATTCGTTTCGGGCATAATGAAAGACATCTTACTGATGTCACAACATATTTGAGGCATAATTAACTTAGGAAACCTGTAGATGGCTCAAATGAATACCCGTTACGCTTGTTACGCGTTCGGTTCGGTTTATGTAACAAGTTTACATAAATTAGCCGAAACGGGTCAAACCTTATTGGTTTTATCTCAAAATCCAGAATGTGTATAAAATACCCATATAAGACAAGTCTCTGAACATGTCGGGTTTAAATCACATTCTATTCCGGTCTTCGCTTAATCGTGCGTACGAACCGTATCTTCCTGTAAGACTAACCGGTCTAAGCTTAGGCTTAATTAAAGACCCGTTAGCATTCTAATTAATTATTTATACCATCATTCCAGACTAGAGCTTTCCGGTAAATTGTACCTACGCTTACTTAAGTGAATACGGCTGAGTTATAAATTTCTGCTATTTAAGACAGGAGCTAGCTCAGGTAAATACTCTTAACTTATTTTCCCTATACGGGCTTGGGATACGGTACTATAAAAGTACCGCTTGGTCGGGTGTATGTAGTCATTGAATCGGATTGTGATTGATGTACTTACATAACCTGTTTAATATGTATTATTTTATTTTATTTGGTGTATGGCCTTTGGGGGTTAATGACCATGTCCCGGATATCCTTGGCATCATTTTACGAAATGGCCACGACCTAAGCACGGGGTGTAGGCATACACCTGGCAGCTGCATTATGTAAAAACTGGTAATCCACTCGAAGGTATCATCCCTGTGGGCATTATACCGGAACTGGTAATCCACTTAGGGGATGATAGCCTGTGGGCATTATACCTGTGGCGTGTCCGTTAATCTAGTCCGGCCCTATAAACCGGCCCTGAATGGAAGACAAATAAGTAAAACTGTATACAAGATTATATACAAATAATTTTCCCAAGTTATAAAAGATTAATTTTGCCTCTGTGCATTTTAATCAAAGTGTCCAAAGGTTTTGTGCCTGGTGCATCTAAATCAATTTTCTTAAACTCTTTTCAAATGAGTCGGTTGAGTGTATTTACCAGTGAAAACTGACGTATTTTCCAAAAAGGTTAAGTGACAGGTACTAAACGAAATTGGCTGGAAGCTCAGGGCGCTAATAAGGAATCTTGCAAGTTCTAGGCGTCTAAAGTCTGTTGAACAAATGATATGTTTTAAGATCCGCCTGTGGATCCTTTACTTTCCGTTGTAATATTGAATATTACTTTATGTTCGGAAATGTAATAATATTTATCCTTTGCTTCCGCTGTGCATTATTATATTGTGTTGTTTGACTATTACGTTGCCAACCACGTCACGATACTCCCCCACCGGGCCCACCGGTGACACGTGGAAAGTCGGGGTGTGACAATCATGTTTTTTTAGATAAGTTTATCATGTCAAATAAGTAATATGCATATTATCTATGTCACATAGAAAACATCATGTATTTTTAGATAAGTTAGATATGTGTTTTAAAACAAGGTAAGCTCTTAACATACATATTTTTTCCTATTGTAACTAAGATGTAGAGGTCTGTGAAAGGTATCTTCACATTCGGAATGTCATAACTTCTTTTTTAAATTTAGATTTACTTAGTTGTCGTATGGTGTCTAATGTGTCTAATGTCTTTATTTTTATTTTTTCACGTATATATATGTTTCATTGGTTCAATTGTACATGTAAAATATTACAATATACATAGTATTTTCTCAACTATAGTTAATTGGTTTTATTGATTCAATTTTTGTCTATTCATTTACATTACTTTTATCTATCTAGAAGTCCCTTTTCAGACATTTCAAATGGTATGGGACATATTACATCATCAATAGTTTTTATTGGTTTCCTTACTAATTGTGATAAAAGTAATTATTTCGTACAATTCATATTGGTTTATAGCTTTGAATACGAGCATACCTTATATTAATGTTAATGATAGCGAAAGTGAGGAAACTATATTTGGATGGTAGAAAATATAATATTATGCCAACATTAACCCGTCAAAATAATCTATTATAAAATAAAATCAGACACGTTACCTTTGAACAAGAAAATGTCACAATAAATATTAGTAGTGGTACAAATTTTAAGTTCCTATGACAAATCCTAAAACAAATAACAGATCATATTATTATAAATGGCTATACAAACTTCAATATTTATTTCGTATTTGGTCTGCATATTACTCTATATTATATATACTTAGATCATATTATGAACATATTTTTTTTATTTCACATTATAATTATGATTCACCCCGTGTATTACACGGGACAATAACCTAGTGTGTATATATATATACATATATTTCAAAATTTAACGACATCAACACTTACAGTTTACATCAATATATATCTATTTTGGACTTTAAAAGCATGATAGCCGCATGGCTTTGTGGCCCAACTAACTACCTACTATTATTTTGATTACCTGGGCCTTTAAAAGTTTAGTCATGTGGCCCAAATCAAAGCATGATACAAACCCAACATGTTGCTGCGTTTATTTTATACAGAGTAAACTTCCATTTTGATCCCAGTGGTTTGGTCACTTTAACGGTTTTGCCCCAAACCTTTAAAAACGGACATTTTACTCCCTGATTTATGACGCTTATCTCTATTTCACTCCTCGCCCCTAACACCATCCAATTCAACTGTTAAATCTTGGTCACATACCCCTCACATGAGGGGCATTTTAGTCCTTTTCACTCAAACTTATTAATTTCATTTTGAGTAAACTGCCATTTTGGTCCCTGTAGTTTGGGCATTTTTGCCATTTTAGTCCAAATCTTAAACTTTTTAAATCTGGGTCCCTGTGGTTTCATCTTTATTGCCATTTTAGTCCAAAATTCAAAATCTCCCCTTTTTTGACTGTTCCAAAAAGTTTGAGATTTGGACTAAAATGGCAATAAAAGTGAAACCACAGGGACCAAAATGGCAGTTTACTCTTAATTTTGGACTAAAATAGCAATAAAAGTGAAACCACAGAGACCCAGATTTAAAAAGTTTGAGATTTGGACTAAAATGGCAAAAGTGCCTAAACCACAGGGACCAAAATGGCAGTTTACTCTTTCATTTTTTTTTAATTTTCACACTTTTCTTTCTACACCATTCCTTTTTCAAACTACAGTAAGTTCATCACAATCAAACCCTTCAAAAATCAATTTCAAACCACCTTTAAAATCAACTTCAAATCTGTTGAGTAGACCTGAATTATATCTAACAGAGAATACAAATCTGTTGAGTAGACCTGAATTAATATAAAAACAAACTGCATATTATATTTGCGATAGCCGAAGCATTACAAAAACGCAAGTATCTTTCTTCTGCAACTTGTAAGTCTTGTAAGTTCCAACGAGGATGGTACAAATCTAGTTCTTTCCAGTACTCTAAACGCAATTGGTACATACCCTAAACAAAGTATTATATATTAATTCCTACATATAAATAAAGTTATTTTGGTCTATGTAATATGCTTATTTTTATAAAGTCTTACCTGTTTGGTTCCTGATGGATACGTGTACTCAGCTACGGTATCCAGAACTTGTTGAAGTTGGTCAACATTAGAAAGGTCACGAGGAAGGGAATTGGCCAGTTCACTGTGAGTGCCATCACCATCTTTGCAACCAACACTGCCGGAAACCACAACGCCGGAATCCCCCGACCACCACCGAGTGTTTGGGTAACAAATCTGATGTAATCAGACCTCTATGGCGGCGATGGAGATGAAGCCAGTGTCTATAGCAACAGATCTCTGGTCTTTGGCGGCGTTTGATTTTCCAGCAGAGGATATGGCGGCTGTGATTGTATGCCAGTGGTTGGGTTAAGTTAGGGTTTTTGTAAGAGAGATGAGAGAAAAATGTGATTATGTATTGTTAAAGAAATTATAAATAATCAGTGATGGGTTTATGATAAGAAGGGTTTGATTTTGAAGGTGGTTTGAAATTGATTTTTGTAGGGTTTGATTGTGACGAACACATGTATTGAAAGAGGAATGGTGTAGAGAGAAAGTGTGTGAAAATTAAAAAAATGGAAATTAATAAGTTTGAGTGGAAAAGACTAAAATGCCCCTCATGTGAAGGGCATGTTTCCAAGATTTAACAGTTGAATTGGATAGCGTTAGAGGCGGGGAGTGAAATAGAGATAAACGTCATAGATCAGGGAGTAAAATGTCCGTTTTTAAAGGTTTGGGGCAAAACCATTAAAGTGACCAAACCACAGGGAGCAAAACGGAAGTTTACTCTCTCTCTCTCTCTATATATATATATATATAGGGAGGGGCTCATGCGAGAACTCCATTTATTGTGAGAACCATGAGAACCAATGTGAACACAACCTAAAATAGCTAAAAAAACCTAAAAAAAACCTAACCCCCCCCCCCCCCCCAAGCTAAATGCTAAAAACTAAAACTCCCAAAAAACCTAAAAAAAACCTAACCCCCCCCCCCCCCCCCCAAAACCTAAACCCCCCCCACCCCCCTCCCAAGCTAAAATGCTAAAAACTAAACCCCCAAAAAACCTAAAAAAATAAAAAAAAATCTAAATTTTTTTTTTGATTTTTTTAATATTTTTTAGGTTAAAATCGCTACTTTTCGAAGCCAAAATTTTTTTTTTTTTTTTTGCTTCGAAAAGTAGCGATTTTAACCTAAAAAATATTAAAAAAATCAAAATTTTTTTTTTTTGTGATTTTTAGCTATTTTTAGGCATTTTTGGTTGTGTTCACATTGGTTCTCGCGGTTCTCACAATAAAAGGTGGTTCTCGCATGATCTTCTCCCTATATATATATATATATATATTTCAAAATTTAACGACATCAACACTTACAGTTTACATCAATATATATCTATTTTGGACTTTGTTTAATATATCTTTTTGTCGTACCTTTGCCGTACCCCGTATCTTGGATTTTTGAGTTTTGTCGTTCCACGTACCCGTATCGTCGTCGTACCCCAGTCTCATACCCGTTCCCGTGCATACATAGCTTGTATGCATTAGATCTTGGCACGGGTTCATGCATTTTCTTTATTTTAGTCTATAGGATAGTTGCTTCTGTACGTGAAGTCACCGCTTGTCATTCGTTAAAGTTGACTTAATTAGGGTCAAACATGCCAAAATACCACAATAAAGCATTCAGCGTGAGGTGTTGTAGAAGAATATTGGTTATTGTATTCATGAAATTAGCATCAGTTTGGAAACAAGGGGGGTTTTTGCTTTTCGTTTAAAGGCTGTTTTTGCTTATTCTGTAATTTGTTGGTTGTTGATTCCAACATAAGTTATTATATCATATATTGATTAGTCTAAAATGATATCAACGTCTTTTATACATTAAAAAATTGACACGGTAAATTAATATGTTTAATCGTAACAAATATCAAATTAGTCGATTTCAAAACCAATAGCATTGCATATAGGAAAGTAGATCAACACGTACTCCTTTGAAAGTTTTTCCTCTTTTAAAATAATCAGATAGTTAAAACAATCTTCGTCTTAATTTGGTTTCCCAACAACAACGAGCCAACAAAAAAGACGCAACCGCCGCAACGCACGGGCTTTTCCACTAGTAATAATAATAACAACGAAAATAAACCCAAGTCCACCAATAATAATAATAACAATAAAAATAAAAATAACAATAACAATAACAACAACAATAATAATAATAATAATAATAATAAAATGATTGCTTACCTCTATTTAAAAAGGTTTGAGTAAATTACAAAAATGTCCTTTATTTATGTGCTAAATTGTACTCATTGTTCTGTCTTTAAAAAGTATGCAAAATGTCCTTTATTTCTATGTTTTGCACACTTTTTTCCTTTAAACTAACCGATGTTAACTTTTAATGACCATTTTGCCCAAATGACATAATCTGTAGTTTATTTATAAAGGACATGACCTATAATTTACTTTAAGTTCTTTTATTTTAGAGTAAACTGTCATTTTGGTCCATGAGGTTTGATCACTTTTGCCACTTTAGTCCAAATTTGAAACCTTTTGCATCTGGGTCTCTGCGGTTTATTTTTTTGGTCCAAAAAGAAAATCAGCTAATATTTAAAAAAAAAAAAAACCCTGTTTTTTTGTCCTTTTCCTAGGAGCAAAATGGTCATGAACTCAAATTTTTTTTTGAACGGCAAATTTGGATCACTGACGGACCACTGGAGTATCATCATGCCACCAGCGGAACCACCCGATCATATCCATCTCCACTAGGCATAATGCCTATACACCAATTCAGGAGGAAACCCAATAAATATGGGAAAAACCCCCTTTGTGGGAATCGAACACAGGACCTATTGATCCCAAAGTCTTATCCCACCCCCAAGTTGCCACTAGGCTATAAAGCCATGGGCATGAACTCAAATAATTTAAAGTTTATTTTTAGAGTTAAGTGTCATTTTAGTCCCTGTGGTTTGGGTCATTTTGCCAGTTTAGTCCAAAGGTTTCATTTTTAACCTGTGGGTCCAAAAAGGTTTCATAGTTGCCATTTTAGTCCACTTGGTTAACTTCATCCATTTTTTCTGTTAACGAGAAGGCCAATTCGGTCATTTTGTATGTAATTCTGTTAACTAAAAGGGCAATTCAGCCATATAAAATGACCGAATTGGCCTTCTCGTTAACAGAAAAAATGGATGAAGTTAACTCAGTGGACTAAAATGGTAACTGTGAAACCTTTTTGGACCCACAGGTTAAAAATAAAACCTTTGGACTAAACTGACAAAATGGCCCAAACCACATGGACTAAAATGACATTTAACTCTTATTTTTATCTATAATCTCAAATAAAATCTTGCATGGTTTGACTTTATAAAAGCTATCATCTTCCCCAAATGCAACCATAATACCCTAATAGTTCTTCTACGCCACCCCTGCTGGTGGTGTATGCTCAGATCTGGATCATGTTAAGGTTACTTGCGATTCCCCGGTTACAATTAAACATCGATTCGGTCACCATTAGTTTGTTTCTAACTTCAATTTGTGACAGTCATTTGGTTGTGAAGACATCACAAGTGATCAATGATGTTCCCTATGGGGACTACTTTTCTGTCGAGGTATGTTTTTCATTTATTCGATCTTAATATATTTAATGCTTTGAATATTGTTTACTAGTTTCCTTGACACATGCTTGACATCTGCATAGTATTTTTGTAGTGGAATTCCTTGACATCCACCCCCGCCACCCCTTTCTTCCCCACCACCACTGACAGCCACCCCCGCCACCCCTTTCTTCCCCAACCGCCCCTGCAGATTCAACCACCATTCGAGTAACATAAACAATTCGACACCAAACAATTCAACCCGTCACCAAATCAAAACCCCACCCTTCACCCATCTCACCAAGTCAGATTTAGCTATAAACAAAGTCGCTGATTACCTGGTGTCCAACGATTAAGGAAAAGTGAAGGGCTGTGACGGGTCGCCAAAGAGAACTCTAAAGCCTCGTGTTAAGTTTGGCCCTAATTAAAGTTCTAGTGATGAAGAATTTACTCGCATCAGGAGGTGGTGGGGCTGTGGTGGCTGGATTCAGTGGTGGTGGGTTTGTGGTGGCCGGATCCAGTGGTGGTGGGGCTCGATTTAGTGGTGGTGGCTGGGATACGGTGGTGATGGTGGAGGTTGATTGAAGAGAGAGAGAGGGAGGGGGTGAGGGATACATACATATATATATATGTATATATATGTATATATATATACTAGTCATTTACCCGCACGATGCGGCGGGAGTGGCGATTTACAATAAGATACTTGTTTACCGTTAGTTTATCATTCGTCTGGTGATATATTGTGGGTCGATATCTCAGTTGCACCGATTTTTACCATCCACATGTGCAGAGGTATACATTATGTACTTTTATAATGCTCCCCTTTGTGTGTATCAATGTACGTATTTGACTACTCAAACAAATTTCCCAATTGAGCTCCCACATTTCTTTAAAAATTTACCTAAAAGAAATTTCTTTTTTGTTACCAGCAACAACAAATTTCATTAAACAACCGAAGGTACACATAACCAGCCTAGCAAGTGCTGGCACTTACAAAACAAAAAAAAAAGCATAACAGCACATCAATCTGCTACAAATGACCCCCAAGGAAACACCCAACATAACTCCTGATGACCAAAGCTAATAACAAAAAACAAAACAAGCTTTAACAAACTAACTTTATTCCACATGAAGTTCATTTTCCTAGCTATACAAACATCCCAAAATCAATTTTCAACAACTTAAATAACCAAGCATGCAAGTAGTATAACATATGATCAAACTGCATAAAAGAACATATTTTGATTAGTCGAGATCACTCACAAGTCTTTTAACAAAACCACCCGAATTCCACGTTCTCACTTCACTGCTAGTAACCACCAAGGCATACGATCAGCAAGCTGCTTAGGACTCCATGGTACTGATGCTGATGCAGATGCCGACCTTTCATCTGCTCCCACCACAATGACCTCATCCATGACCACTCCACCAAAGGGTTGTACCATTATTCATTAGAGATAAATCAAAGTGTCTTGAATGTAGAATCTGGCAAATTAAAACAAGATGCATGTCATTGCACAAATGTTAGCAAATAACTAAACATTAAAATGTTTTTTCACTCAAAAAAGGAAGAGTGAAACACAAACACTAATATATTAGTTTGCTGAAAAATTAAAAAAAAAATAAGAAAATCGGGTTGAACGGATCGGGGTCGGGTCAGCCTGTGAATATTCGGGTCAGGTTCGGGTTCATATGAATGAAATGATTTTCGGGTTCGGGTAGGGTTCGGGTTCGTCTAAAATTTTCGGGTTCAGGTCGGATTGAACCTGCCAACCCGCGAACACGACCCGTTTAGCACCCCTATGCGTGTTTGACCTTTCGTTGACTTGTAGTTGGCGAAACTGGTTGGTCAACTTTCTGGCTCAAACTATCATCAATGCAGCTATTATCCAATGCAGCTATTATCCAATGCGTGTTCGTTATTCTCTAACCTCTTTTTTGCCTTCTGCATTGGTTCTAGAATCTGCTTAAGCGCTCTGATATCCTTCCCAGCCGTTTTATACTCGTTTTCGGTCAACCGTTTCTCAATATTGTCAAATTCTGAGTGAGCTTGTCTCGGTTCTTCGAATCCAAGCTTCTGGAGACATCACCCATTAGTTTGTCAAAGCATAAGGAAAGCCGCTGATGCTGATCTGCTGGCTGCAATATCACAAAAATACAACTTATATAAAAAAACTCAGTCACATGCATTTTGACCCACTACTACTCTTGCTAATCTTTTAAAACCCTAACAAATTTCACATAGAATGCAACTAAGTTCAATGCCTACATCTGTATAATGCAACTAATAAAAAGAAACTTAGGAAGTTTATTTACTTATACAAAGTCCATTATCATACCATACTGGCATATCCTGCATATTGAGATGATACGATAAACGAAGCTCGGGCTCTTTACTAAATGAGCTTGTTTTTAGGCCCGGGCTCGAGCTCGAGCTCGTTTAAGCTCGGCTCATTCGAGCTTTTTTTCGAGCCAAGCTCGAGTAGCTCGCGAGTACCTCGGCTCGTTTGCACCGCTATCCACAGTGATACAAGAGAACACCATAATCTTTTAAATATGTACAATCAGCTTCTAGAATGATAAGCTGCTCACATGCTGTCCAATGAAAAAGCAATATTTAAATGAAAAATGAATCAGGACAACCTTGATTTCTTTTTGTTTTAAGGTTTAAGTGAAGCATGTGTTTAAAAGAAAAATACAGATGATGCATTATGCCGCAATATTGTTAAGGTTATCCAAATGTTTATTGATAAACTCACATTATTTGAATACTATGTATACCAAGTAACGATGCCTTAACTTGGTAATTTCATAATGAATGGGTTGATTTGTTTTTTTTTAAATCTCAATCGGGTCAAATAAAAAAATAAATCTAAAAGGAAAACGGGACAATAAGGTTGCTCAACGATTTAGTTTATTATTTCAGTTTTACATCAGTTCTTTAGCGGTAAGTGAAAGAAATGAAAAAAGTTTAGCTGTTTGTATTTAGCATATATAGTGAAAATATGTGGTTTGACTTACAGACGGTGGTGGAGATCTGGATCTTGAAGGAGATCAACAAAAGTTCCAGAAACAAGCGAGTTTAATATCCAAAAGATCCTCTTAATTACTCTGATCCAAGAGCTTTGATGCCATTCCATAATCAATACAATGAACGGAAAAACCACAAACGTTTAGCAGTCCAACAGTTGCAGAACTAACAGGGAAATAATTAATGTTAAGTGCTTCCATGACCATAGTTATCGATAGCGGCCATAGCGACCGCTATCGCGAATAGCGTTGCGAATCGATGTACCTGCGCTATTTGGATCTCGCGGCTGAAAAGCGTGAAAATAGCGACCTCCGGCGATGAATTCCGGCGACGGCGCTGCTTTTTGGCCGGAAACATGTGAGAAGGAGATGCGACCAGGAAGAAGGAAGAAGATGCAGAGTATAGCGGCGTGTTTAACACTCTAGGGTTAAATAACTTTAGTATTTTAACATTTAACCCCTCTATCTTTCACCAGTTTATATTTAGCCCCTAAAACTTATAACTTTTACATAAAAAAGTGTAAAATTAGTTTGTGTATTTAAACATTTAACCCCCTCTATCTTCACTAGTTCACATTTGGTCCTTAAACTTCTGAATTTATGCATAAAAAGTATAAAATTAACATTATATACATATATAAATTATAAATATCTATATTTTTTATTTTTAAAATTTTCTACTACCTTATCGCTATACATGAAATAGCGAGCGCTATTTCATCGCTATCGCTACGTAGCATATAGGTACCTTGTCGCTATTTGTCGCTATTCGCTATCGATAACTATGCTGTTGAATAAGAATAAGTTAGAAGGATATACCTCAGAGAATGATAGAAAAATTGGCGTCTTAAGCATACAAGGTGTAATTCCTGCTCGGTTTCAGAATCATCATCACTACTGTCACTGCACAAAATCAAAATCACAATTATAGATCTACAACAAACATTCATATTCAACACTCAAATTACAAATTTAAAAGTAGAAAAATACCTTTTAGTTAAAATGAATCATTATATAATGACTTACAAGATCAAGGTCCTCTTTTTCCACTATTTCGATGTCTGCACTTTTCCCTTTGTATTGTCTCATTTTAACAGTCAGTATAATCACTATCCATTAATGAAATCCATCCCAAAAAAGTAAATAAAAAATTTTAAACCTAACAAACAAAAAAAACTCATAAAGTCAAAATAACTATTCGACAACGTGGAAAAGAATAACAACCTGAGCTTCAAGTTTAGCAATATGAGCCATTAATGAACCCTTATCCCTTCGTTTAATCGATTCTTCATCAAATCCTGCTTCACGAAGACGAATACGGAACAACAAAATGGTGGCAGTGAGTCTGTGCTCCCCGTCATCGCCAGATACTGAAACAAAAGGTTTCCACCATCGCCATCGTCCAACGTAAAAAACCGAATCAGAGATGATTATTCTGAAACAAACTTAACAGAATTAATAAAAAAAACTCAAAATCCTAAAACGATTTAGGGTAAAAATTAAGTCGAATTGTATCACTCTTAGATGAATAGATATATGTTAAATCAACGTTAGGGTTGGTATAAATATTATAGCAAATTTTCATATAGTACTCATACCTGGTCATTGGGAATGATGAATCGGCGAAGAACAATTGAAGGATGATGATGCAGAGGTTTGGCTAAGGTTTGCAATGAAAAGTAAAGTGAGAGAAACTTGAATCAAAGAAGATGGATTGGATCATATGGAAGATCGATTTCACAGAAACATCTAGAGAGATTTAGGGTTTCAGAGAACTGACCCAAACATGACCAGTTTAACCCATATTTTTATTAGTAATTTTTTTTCGCAAATTAATACATTTGAGTCGAAATATTACTACAAAAAACACAAATGTATATAATACACTTACGTTTTAATTACAACATTTTATGGCAATTTCTCTTTTTATGGCAAAAAAATATACACCTCATTTAATTTATGACATAAAAATATTGTAAAAAATAAAATAAAATTTAAATTGGTTAAACAGGTCAGACCGCCAACCCAACTGTGTTGACACAAACCTGACCCATTTAACTAAACAGGCTCGCAGACTCAACCTGAAACTGACCCGAACCCGTTTAAACTAAACCCAAACCCATGAATTTCATGTTATGATGCAAAGAATAACTGTTAACAACCATGTAAATAAAGAAAAAGCTTATGTTCCTGATATTAACCAAAAAATACCTTGGCATTAACACCGTCAGAAACGATGCCGTTTTCAGATTTCCATTGGATATAGTCGGTACGGCTAAACTTGGTGAATCCCCTGAAATATCCACAAAAAAATTAAATTCAACTTCGGAAAAAAAAAACAATATGTGTAACGCCTTATTATAAAAAACAAAAGGGTATGAAAAAACTATACCACTTCCTGGACACGATAATCTTTTGACGCCCAGAGAACTTGAACTTAGCACAATGCAAGGCCTCTTGAGCATGTGGGCTGTTGGTATCCTTGCAACGAACCGAAAGAAGAACCTGACCAATGCTTACACGAGCACAGACACCTTGTGGTTTGCCAAACGCACCCCTCATACCAGTTTGGAGCCTATCAGCTCCAGCACACGAAAGCATCTTGTTGATACGAAGGACGTGTAAAGGATGAACCCTAACTCTCAAATGGAAAGCGTCTTTTCCTGCAAACTTGGTCATGTACTTATTGCAGGCGATACGTGTAGCTTCAAGTGCTTCACTTGAGAGATTTTCTTTCTCCCAACTGACCAAATGAACGCAGAAAGGGAACTCGTCGACTCCCTTCTTGGCTTCTTCTTCATGTCGACATCATAGATCCTGATCTTTGGGTCTGGAACACCACGGCAGTAGCAAGACTTTGGGTATGGTTTGTTCTTGATCAGGCGATAACATCTGGCAGGTCCTGAGTAATAAAGATTGGTAAACGTCAGCAAAGTGTCGCCATAACTTGCTCGCTGAATCACAAATAAATCTTCCATACAACTATCCAACCCATGTAACAATCCACATACACATTAATATGTACTTGTTCATTTGCATTCAATCCGCATAAACTATAATTAAACATGAATGGACATAGTTATTTGCATTTGGGCATCATACTATAGAATCCTTGAGCAAACAACTTCCATAAGAATCATTGAATTACTAAAGGCAATTGACTAAATGAACAAAAAAATCACTCATACAACTAACACACCAATGCTCCAATCCACATACATCATTTGCAACAAATCCACAAAAACAAAAATGAGCATAAATGATCATCTAAATATGAGTATTAAACCATTACTCACAAATCACAGTCGTCAGATACATGGGCAGTGAAAGCAAATAAAACCTGAGTCAAATTAGAAAACCTCAATGATGATTGAATCGTTGCAAACCCTAATTACTCACAAATCCCGATTAGAAAACCTATAGGTTTACATACCTGATGGATTGTATTGTCTGGATAGTAGATGATTCAATCAGAAGGAAACGTCGTCATCTTGTGATCTTGTGGAACTGATGGAGGATCTTGGCGGTGGTGATAGGAGGGAGAGAGAACTGCAACTATGTTTTTTAGGGTTTGTGGATGAGTAGTGTGAAAGAAGAATGAGAAAAAAAGAAATATAAAGGATCATTAATCCGACCCATTTTTATTCGGATCCCGCGTCCAACTTGTTTTTTGGTTTGTGTTTTCAGAATTTTGGTTTGTGTATTGAGAATTTCCCAAAATCCCTCTCTACTCTACCATAGGATGCTACATAAGTAAAATTGCTCCACCATCAGATGCTACATGACCCAAATTCATCTCATTTATATATATTACTAGGTTATTCCCCGTGGTACCCACGGGTCGCTCTATTTTAAGGATATTAATATTTTGTTAATTTTATTAAAACAATTTTTTTTTTTATAAAATTTGTGAGGATATATCTTCAATAATTCAATGTTAAACGTATATTCGTATATAAATATATATATATATGCAAACAATGCGATTTATCAATGTCCCCCTATACTTCTATTACATGACTTCTTCCAACGGACTTGCTACCTCCCGCTTCTAAAGCCTTGAGCTTGAGGAAATTCTTTCTAACAGACAACTGTCTTTCATAAAAACAGCAAATCCGCTAGGAAAGTCTTAGAGAAAGTGATCGAATCAGTACCAAAAGCTATTCCATGCAAGTGCCACCTTTCTCTTCTATCTACCATCTTCAGCTATTATTACGCATATCCTATGCAAAATAACAAACACTTTTTTTCACATAAGGCATCAAAGGACAGAATTAAAACAGGGATTCATTTCTTTTACACATTACCTACATCGTATGCCTTACCTACCCATAGTGTGTTAGGTTAGGTTGATTATTTTAAAATGTATAATATATATATAATATAGAGGTTGTATGCAGGTTCATCGGTTAAACCAACCTGATTATCCTAAGCATTAAATCGAATACGTATATAAATATACATTTCAAATTCTATGATATGAAGCTAAGTTAGAGAACTTACCTAAACTCGTAGAAATGCTAGCCGAGCTATGACCAACACCAAAAGTTTCATGTTTACTCTCTTCGGCAAACCATCAAGTCCACCCGTTTGCTGAATCGTCGCAATTTGCGCTTGCCTCCTGATCAATATCTTATGCGGGTATGACTACAGTTAAAATTTAAGCTGCAAAAAACTCCATTCATTTGGCTAAACAACACAACTAAGCATAACGACTGAATACTTTTAAAAAATACATAAAAAACCGGTTATGAAAAATATAATACAATTGTCGTAATGTGGGCGGTAATGTGTAAAACAACACGAAAACAATCTGACTTTGAGTTGTCAAAAGTATTGAATTGCTTAAAAAATATCTAACAGGTGTTTTGATCAAAAATCACACAAGGATAATGCAACCAAATCTGATTTTGTGAGGTATGATGCTTGGTTAATTGTATGAACAACAAGTATATGAAATCAACGATGAACACCGAGATTTATACGAGGAAAAAGCCCTTGATCTTTAGAAGATCTCCGGCATAAAAAACCTCGGGTGATGGAAACTACCGATCACCAACTATATTGCAAAAACAGCAGTGATCCTTGTACAACTTCGGAAGAAAACAAGCTCAATACAATGAATTTCTAGTGTAAGTGTGTGTTTTCGCTAAGTGTTTGCAGAGAATTCGAGTGTTATGTGTTTTTGGTGTGGTGTGTACGACTTATGCCTTTTTTGAGCTCGTTTTCCCCTTAAAATGATAAGAAAAATCAACTAACTAACTTCCCGAAAAAGGTGGAAGTCACCCATGACCACCACTAACGGTTATTTCTTCAATATGCACGTGCCTAAAAGCATATTCCATGAGATTCCAGCAAAGAAGTGGTCCACTACGTCCATTACCTACATTTACACATTAAAAACGTGCAAAACATAAGTTCTGTTAAGGATCCTGGATCCTCAGACTCGTGATCCTCAGACTCGTGATCCTCAGACTCTGGATCCTCAGACTCTCTGCATCAGCCATTAAGCATCCGTGATCCATGCCTAGTCTCAGGATAGATGATCCTTAGCATAAAATTCATGCCCTAACAATTGCCCCCAATATGGCAGTTGTGATAAGGATTCACAGCTGTCATATTTCCGTCAGAAGCGGACTAGCCGTTGCTGCTGGTAACTAGTTGTTACACTGCCTGTCGTCACTGATAAGACCTGCTATAATCATCATTGCAGAATATAGAGTTAGAGATAACTCCTCAAGTGCCTTTACAGATCAGAAGATCCTTCCGTTCGTGGAGAATGAATCCTTCTACACAGTTTGCTATTAACCTTCCTGCACTTTAATTTCTGCATAGACACTTTAACTGTTAGATAGCCTTATCTGGCCTGGGTGGATGGTCCACGATTTTGCTGGTGAAATCCAGGCCAGATGATTTTGATACATAATGAATAGGTAATAACATTAAACTTTTTTAGCTACATCTATAGTTGTTTCTTCCCTTTTTATTTTCCATGTATGCTTTCTATTTTCAAAAATATCATCACCAAACAACTGGAAAGTTATTGAAAATCTGATGATAATGTAAAACTTTTAACAGAAAACTTGAAGTGTTCGAACAAATGTGGATCAGTGATCCCTAACCAAAAAGGATAAGAGACAACTTACAGCTTAGAAAAAGTTAGAATATAACATACCAGAGAATCCAAGTTAGGATTCTATATCCTTGTAAATTATTGCTAAATAAGCAAACTATGAAAAGTAAAGCTTCTAGGATCAAGGATCCTTATCCTCAGAACTTGTATAACTTTAGACAGTAGTTTCTAGGGTGAAGGATCAGGAATCCTTGAACAATAGGCAGGATAATGGGTGGTGGATGGATCCTCTGTTTGGGGGATGAAGCCACTCGTTATCCTTCCGTCTTTTATTTTATGCACTACAAAGACCCGTAAACAATGGACACCCTTTGCCAACCCATGTGGACGGGCCACGTTTTGCTGGTAGAAACGTGGGTTGGCAATTTTGACAACCGTAAATGGTTTAACCTTTTGCGAATAAAATAACTTGAACTTTTTGGCTTATTTTATGTTGATATCCTTGTTAATATCTTACTTTCCAACTGTTGTAATGTTCATTCTGTTTATACTTATCAAGCCTTGAAAAATTAAAAAAGATATCCAAAAAGTTTAGGATATGATCAAGGATCACATATCCCATAACCGATAAGTTCTAAAAAGTGATACAGTTTAAGAATCACAAGTTCAGTTGTCAAGTATAAGGGTTATTCAAATGAATAATGAATAAAATCAAAATAGTTAAGGATCATACCTGAGAATCCAAGTTAGGATCCTAACCTTTATCATTATAAACAGGATAACCATAAGACAAACCTTAATGGAAGGTAAGTATCAAGGATCCTTGGTCGTTTGTCTCCAAAAACCTGAAATAGGATACACCTTGGGACTAAGCCAATATAAGATAAGAGTTAGTAACTGGGGACAAGCCCAACAAACTGGGGACAAGCCCAAATAAACTGGGGACAAGCCCAAATAAACGGATGTAAACTGGGGTCAAGCCCATATAAACGGATGTAAACTGGAGTATGGCCCTCACTGGTGACTATCCAAACTTGAGCGACATGAAAATGCCGAAACCTTAGCTAACGTGAAAACGTTAGAAACCTTAGGAACGGATGTATGGTACGTCTACCATTATACGTAGGATCCTGGGTACAGCCAGTACAATGAAATTGTCAGCCCCTAAAACGAGTACTGGTCGCACTGCCTTGAACTGCACCAGGATCATCGTGCGCTACTGGCGAAACTGGGGACAGGCCCAAACTGGGGACAAGCCCAAAACTTTGGAGAGTTGGCCAACCACTTTGATCTTCTGTAAAATGATAACAACTCTGCAAAAGCTTAAACTTTGTGAAAATAGATGTTAACTGATTAACATCTTTAACTTATGATAAGTAATAAGTATAAAATGAATGAAAATGAAAATGAAAGTAATGTGTTACCAAATGTAGAATCATATATCCTTTGAGGATCCTGGATCCTTAATCAGAATACCGGTATCGTTGAGGATCCCTGATCCTTCTTACTTAAAGTATTTTTTGAGATGAACAACATTCCAAGCTCTTGGTAGGAGATCATCATCCATTGTTAACAAGTGATATGCCCCCTTTCCTGATTCAGCTTCAATTAGATAGGGGTCTTCCCACTTTGGTGCTAGCTTGCCATCAGAAGGATTTGTAGTGTTCTGGAATGCTTTTCTTAGCACAAAATCACCAACTTGAAATCTTCTAATCCTGACATTCTTGTTGTATGCTCCAGCCATTCTTTGTTGATAACTGGCCATTTCCTTTTTTCTGACTTTGAGCAAAAGCTTCTTCTTAGGATGCAGATGTTATGTTGGTTGGTGTAGAATAGTACTGTGTCTTTGACAAGCATCACACTTCTTTGCATAATCGACAACATCCTTCTTCGTGGTAGGCCTATAGTATGTTGTTCTAAGGATCCTTGAGAATAGTGCTCTGCCCCCAGTGTAGTTTCCACAGTCTCCTTGACTTTGAAAGCTTTAGGATTTTGTCCTGTAGGGATCTCTCCATGTTGTATATATCTTAGGATTGGAAGGATCCAAGATCCTGAATTCGACTGTGCAGGATCACCAGGTATGATTGCAGAATCTTCCACTGTCTTCATGACTACGTGATCCTCAATTGCAGGAGTTAAAACATGGATGATGAGTATTTTCACATCTTCTGGCATCTTTAGGAATGATCCAAGGTTAGTTAAAGCGTCAGCTTCTGCATTTTCTTCCCTGGGTACCTGTGATAGACTGAAAAAAGCAAAAGAATCTGCCAGTTTCCTGACTCATGATTAGTGGTTTGGAATTCCATGCAGTGGATTGGGGTATAATGTCCCCCTGTGGCGATTTTGGTAGTGTGCCTTGTCAAGTTCCTTTAACATTTGAAGCTCCATCCGTGAAGAGTGTCTAAGGATCCTTGGTCTTCTCAAGTTGTTGAACTTTTAATTCAGCTTCCCTTTGTAGATCACTACTGAAATCAGCCACAAAGTCAAGTAAAGCTTGGGACTTGATTGCCCATTTTGCCATTCTACCTGACATTTGAAGTTTCTTGAGAACATTCTTGATAGCAAGGTTAGTTTTCACAATAATGGTATGAGTTTCTAAATAATGTCTATGTTTAGCAGAAGCCATAATTAAATCAAGAATTAATTTCTCTAAATGAGAGTACCTGGCCTCAGCATCAAGTAGAATATTACTTACATAGTATACCGGATGTTGAGAGCCTTCATGATCCTTAACTAGGATCACACTTACTGCTTTAGCTGAAATAGCTAAGTATAAGGATAACGATTCTCCATTTTCTGGTTTCATCAGGGCTGGTGCTCTTCTTGGATAATGGCATTCTTTCGAGTGCAAACTTTCTCCTGTCATATCTTCATGTTTCCAAGCGAAGGTAGACTTTCTTCTTTTCAAGAAGGATATTAAATCCTGCTCAATACTGTCTAGGATCCCGGATCCTATAAAAATTTTGGATTCAGGATCCTCTGGGTTCAACAGAATATCCTTGACGTCTTGCTCCTTGGAGGTTGGCTTCAATGAAGAAGTGTAACAGTTCTTTGCCTCCTGCTGATCACTTTCTATCTTCACCACATCCCGTAGAGTTGGGAGCTTGACACATTGATGATATGTTGAGGGGACTGCCTTCATATCATGTATCCATGGCCTGCCAAGGATAACATTATAGCAGGATAAGCAATCTATGACACAAAATTTTTGAAAAGAATTAACTCCCTCTATGTAAATAGGAAGTTTGATGTCCCCCAATGTAATCTTTGTCTCCCCACTGAATCCCACAAGGACAAATGATATTTGGACAATATCGGATTCAAGGATGTCCATTCTATTGAGGACATCCAACTGGATTATGTTCACTGAGCTTTTCCGATCAATGAGAATCCTGCGAACAAAATGGTTAGATACAAATAATGTAATAACTACACCGTCGTGATGAGGATCCTGAATGTCCGCACAGTTATCCTCATCATATGATATCACTTTCTGCTGGGTAAGGAGGGAGGTCCGAACAGGTCTGCCCCCATTCTCCATCTATGTTTCCTTTGCACGTCTCTTAGCTGCTGAGAACCTCCGGAGATGAAATGGATGATTTGAGCATCGGATGGTGGAGGAGGAGCTTTTTCAGGAACTTTCTCAGGATACTTGGTCCTTGACTTTTTCCTTCCAAGCAATTCCTTCAAGTATCCTTTGCTCAAAAGATAACCTATCTCCTTCCTTAATGCTGTGCACTCATCTGTGAGATGACCAGAATCCCCATGGTAAGCACACCATTTTGATTCGTCTTTGGTGGCAGGCGGTTTGTCATTCTTTCTTGGCCACCTAACCTTGTCACCTAAACTCTGCATAGAAAGGATTAGTTCATTATTATCAGCAGGAAAACAATATTCAGAAATAGGAGGATAATCCTCATCATCTTCCTCTTGTTCCACAGCATGCACATTCTGGTTGTCATGCTTGGAGTATTGCTTGGATCAGTTATCCTTGAGATAGGTTCTTTATTTGTCTTGCTTTGAGGATCCTGACAATCTCTCGTGGATCCTTTTGTCATCCTCTAAACGGATGAACCTAAGGGCCCTGTTTCTTTCCTCATCTAAGTTCCTGCAAGGGGTCATGACAAGATCATCATAGAACATTGAATCCCTAACCAAACCCATTTTAAAGGCTTCTAGAGCTGTAGCAATATCTAAGTTAGGGATTTCTAAGGATTCTTTACTGAATTTAATTATGTAATCTCTAAGTGATTCATTATGACCTTGAGTTACCCTATATAAATCACTAGTTAATCGTTCAAATCTCATACTGCACGAGAATTGGCTATTAAACAAGTTAACTAGATTAGCAAATGAAGTAATAGAGTAAGGAGGAAGACTTAGCAGCCATTTTAACGTTGATCCGGTAAGTGTGGATCCAAAGCCCTTGCACAAGCAACCAGATTTGATGTCTGAAACCTCTTCGGTATCTCTCCTGAATGATTCAAATTTGGAATTCTAGATGTGAATCCATGTTGGCGGGATTCTGGCATAACCGAGGGACCAGAGGAAGCAATGGTCTGCATTGGTATGAAGTCTCCTAGATAAACATTTGAACTTCCGGGTTGCACACTCCTTAAGTATCCTTGATCCTGGAAGATGTTGGATCCTTGAAGTGCTGTGAATGTAGGTCTTGGAGGATAATCCATAGATCCGGAAACCTGAGATGAAGATCCTTGAACCTGGAAGGAGGAACCTTGAACCTGAGAGGATTCTTGAACCTGAGATGATCCTTGAACCTGAGAGGATCCTTGAACCTGAGAGGATCCTTGAACCGGAGAGGATCCTTGAACCTGAGAGGATCCTTGAACCTGTGAGGATCATTGAACCTGAGAGGATCCTTAAACCTGAGAGGAGAAACCTTGAACCTGAGAGGATCCTTGAACCTGAGAGGATCCTTGAACCTGAGAGGATCCTTGAACCTGAGAGGATCCTTGAACCTGAGAGGATCCTTGAACCTGAGAGGATCCTTGAACCTGAGAGGATCCTTGAACCTGAGAGGATCCTTGAACCGGAGAGGATCCTTGAACCTGAGAGGATTCTTGAACCTGAGAGGAGGATCCCTGAATTGGCTGCGTCCCCATGCATCCTCCTAAACTGGTGAAGAATCCCTGATGCTGAAATGAGGATCCTGAAGGCTGGAAAGAGGATCCTCGAGCCTGAGACATTACCGATGATCCAGAACGCATTCCTATTGATGCACCCTGGTATTGGACATATGGAGCTGCAAAGTGCTGGGAAGTTATGACCGGAGTGTCGAAATTTAGCGACCTCGACATCAAAGGGGAGTGATCCTCTGCTGATTTATCAATTTCGCGAAGGATCCTGCCATTAGTTTTAACCTGCTGTTGCATGTGATCCTTCATCTGCACAATCAAAGCGTAAAAATCAATGTTAGTAAGTGTAGAGGAAGAAACAACAGTTGGTTTTGTGAAAACGGGGGTTGTCTTCTTTGGAGAATTCTCAGCATTCTTCTGGAATGCAAGGGGGAGATGATGCAAAGGCGGAATGCCCTGTGAAAAAGTGACCGTCGACATAGAACTTGGAGTAGTTTTCCCTGAGATGCCATGTGGTTGAAGGTAATGAACTGAAATGAATGAAATGAACAAAATTTCTCAGAATTGAAGCACCAATTGCCCCACGGTGGGCGCCAAACTGTTTTGGTAAAAAATCACACAAGGATAATGCAACCAAATCTGATTTTGTGAGGTATGATGCTTGGTTAATTGTATGAACAACAAGTATATGAAATCAACGATGAACACCGAGATTTATACGAGGAAAAAGCCCTTGATCTTTAGAAGATCTCCGGCATAAAAAACCTCGGGTGATGGAAACTACCGATCACCAACTATATTGCAAAAACAGCAGTGATCCTTGTACAACTTCGGAAGAAAACAAGCTCAATACAATGAATTTCTAGTGTAAGTGTGTGTTTTCGCTAAGTGTTTGCAGAGAATTCGAGTGTTATGTGTTTTTGGTGTGGTGTGTACGACTTATGCCTTTTTTGAGCTCGTTTTCCCCTTAAAATGATAAGAAAAATCAACTAACTAACTTCCCGAAAAAGGTGGAAGTCACCCATGACCACCACTAACGGTTATTTCTTCAATATGCACGTGCCTAAAAGCATATTCCACGAGATTCCAGCAAAGAAGTGGTCCACTACGTCCATTACCTACATTTACACATTAAAAACGTGCAAAACATAAGTTCTGTTAAGGATCCTGGATCCTCAGACTCGTGATCCTCAGACTCTGGATCCTCAGACTCTCTGCATCAGCCATTAAGCATCCGTGATCCATGCCTAGTCTCAGGATAGATGATCCTTAGCATAAAATTAATGCCCTAACAACAGGGTTTCGACATCTGCCCAGCCTCAAGTGTCCATTTAAGCTACAATAAAAAAACGTTTCTAAAATGCATTTATCAATCAATACTAAACTTTGTTGTAGAAAGAATTAAATACCTTTGTTTCATGGTACTACATTCTCCTAGTATGGGTTGCACCTTTCTTCGATAAATTATGCTTCATTTACCAACAGGAAGTATACACCAAGACTCACTCTAGCACCCCCTTGTTACGGCATAGGACTTCCCCAAAACTCACTCACACCAAAATGTGATTCATACGTGTACCCAACACACTTCTTGTGCCTTACCATCACTAAAAATGCCTGCAAAATTAAGCAAATAAATAAGAAAAATCGATAAAACTGATCTTATATAAACAAACGCCTTCAAAAGTTCACTTTTAAAACATATTTTTACATTCGTTTTTATAATAGGTTACAAAGCATGGAAAATGGACAGCGTAATCCATTTCCTAAACGTGGTTGACGAAAATCTTCCAACATCTTGTATCAAATAAACTGTACAAATTATGCATTATCTAATAACAAAAATAACAAATTTGAATTGCAAATTAATATATAAAAGTGTTTAAAACTAATGAACCAATATAAAAACAAAATAATTAATGAAAAAAGTTACGTTGATACCCTAAATACTTATGGGAAATCAATAAAAGCATCCTACATTTTTTCATCTGGCATTCAAAATTTTGCAGTCACTTCTAGTATTAACAGTGACAACACATCATTTGATTTACATAAATCATTAATGCGTAAATAAAATAAATACAAAGTGACATTTTTTTATTCACGTCTTACCCAATCGTGACCCATTTGGCTAGGCGAACAGTACTCGGGCCTCGGCAGCCTACCTTGTACTGAGTACTTAGAGCCTAGGCGGGACTTTTACATGCATAGTTATATGTAATCTATAACCTGAATCTTTTTGAGGTAGGATACTGTCCAGTTGATTTTATCCACCAGCCTACAAATATCAGTAAACCACCATTAACATTAAACGTATATCAAAGAAGTTTTGTAATGGAAACCGCACATTCAAATTGTTGAAATAAGCAAAAAAAAAAAAAAAAAAAAAGAAAGAAATACTCACATTGACCACAACATGTTTTGACCCGTACATGAGTGTGGAACCATATATCCTTAAGAAGGTGATGACTTTTGCCAAATCTGATTTCAGAAACTTTCCAACGATCAACCCTCTTCAACACGCATAAGCAATTCCAGCAGTTGTTTGAGATTTATTGTCCAACCTATCATTTGTTACAAAATAAAGATTAATCAAGTCCCACCCCACAATACATCCCAATACTTGAATCGACATACTTATTCATTTCTATTTAAAATTAAAATCAAACAATACCTATGAGTTAAATATTGCATCAAGAGTAACACTGACTTAGCTTCAGCGCATATTGTGTTTAAAAAATACAATTGATAAGACCGGATGTGTGTTACAAACTTTTCATGTCGCGCATGCGTTGGGAATTTGGTACCTATTACAAAACATTACGACCACTACATGTATAATTACAAAAGATTTGTAGTTGATATTCAATGTCGCCTGCCTATGGTTTTGCCTTCTTGACAGCAACTCTTTAACTCACTTGAAAAACGCTGCAAAAGAAAAGATATCTAAGCTAAGATAGTCTCTAGGAGGCTTCAAAGTTGGATGTCTTTACTAAACTTTGATATTTGCAACCCAAACTAAAAAGCATTCGAATGTGACCCTAAAATCGAACTTTTACTAATTGTTAAGTAGAAAGATATAAAATATAGATACCTGGTCATGTATACCACAAATTGGCAACATACAAACATGCTATACCGTACTTCATGTTAACTTATATTTCAATCCAAATACCATTACATCAATCCTAATCCAACTTAATGAATATGGAAAGTAATTTTTGTTTTGAAAATTTGTGGATCAGTTGTAAGGTCATTCATCCGCTTGACATCAAGCACCTATTATAGAAAATGGTATTATACACAAAACAACCGATAAGCATGATCACAATCTAAAAAACAATAATTGTAAAGAGAAATCTATATCAACATTGGTATATAGTGAATAAATGTCGACATATTCATATTATACCTCCTAGGAAAGGATCTGTCTGACCAATTCTTGATAGGCTTCAAATCAACACTTTTATACTTCTTGCGATATCTGAACGCAAACGAAAACAAACTAATAAATGCTATTTAAAAACATATATAAACAGAAGAATACAAAATAGCGTCTGAAATTGATTGTTACGTCTTCTTCACCTGAAGATGTGACTGCCATTAACGGATTTAGTGTTTGTTAAAATAGGCAGTAGGAATTGTTAAAATAGAAAAAAAATAGTGAAATAAATTACAACTCACTGGGTGTCATTCGTATGTGTTCTCCATGAAACGCGTTATACAAAATGTGAAAGGCAAAATAATCAAAATTTATGATGTACAAAACAATTAAACAAACCTTTATCAATGCCAACATCATCAAACACAACTATTGGACTCTTTCCACCGAGCTCAAGTGTAACAGAATGCCAAACAAACATAGCACAAGAATGATTAAAAGAGTTTAATTCACAGTTAGCCTCAAATTCCAATTCCATCATGGTTTTTTTATTATTGATAAGAATAGGAATACGAATATGAAGAGGATACCTTAACATTTTGAGCTGCTGCCGTCATAATCTTGCTTCCTATAGCACTGCTTCCAGTGAAAGCAATCTGTTTACCAAACAAAACAGTATTTGAATGTCCTTTTGGATTATAAAAGCACAAAATATGTTAAAAAAGAAACGTTTACTCAACCTTATCAACATCAGGGTGAGCAGCCAAAGGAGCACCTGCTTTAGGACCCAATCCAGTCACAATATTGTGAAGAAACTATCCTTAAATGGCTTGCCTCTTGGGTCTCGTAGTACAAAGAAGAAAGAACTGTGTATTATTATATAGAGATCGTGGAGTTAATGAGATAGGGTAATCATTTAGTAATAGACAAAATATTAAATGAAATAAAAAATAATAACACAACGCCTTATAAGCTAAAGAACATATAACGGAATCGAATTCACCCGAAACAAAGCGATCGCCAATTTGACACTTGAGCGACAAAGTGCAACCTTGAATGTAGTTTTTGATGCATGAATCCAGCATATGCAAGCCCAATAGTCCAACCCCATCAATGTAATCCTTGTAGTAATGCAAGCCCATCAACACTTTTTGTACCACATCCATGAGTGACCTTGTTCGTTCCCCCGGTCTTTTATTTCCAGCCCGTCATCTTTACAATCACAAACAAATAAAATTTGTATTGATATTGTATAACAAAATATTTAATTGAATTTAAACAAAAATGTTGATGTACATTTGAACACTCTTTGACTTCATTCAGTCAAACTATAGATTAGATTCACACACCTCCTCTGTAATGGTTATTTTTCTTTCCATCATACGTACCACTTGAACCGCATCATACCCGAACACCTACCAGATGCATTGAGCTGAATCAACAGTCATATATTTTTTTAATATATTTGAAAAAGGTTCAAAGTCGTTCGAGTGAGGAGTGAGAGTACAAAGGTTCAAATATCGGTAACATAGCCTTTCAAAATTTCTAAACCAATCTTTGTATTCAATTTTGCAATTTTGAACCATTTCAATTTTGATATCCAAATTTAATTCAACTATACATGTACTTTTTATTTATTTTTATTTTCATTTTCATAGCTCAATAATTCGAATCAACCAAAATACGAACTCCCATCCAAAAAAATACAAATTATCTATGTAACCCAAAACCAATTCGATAAACATAGATCTTGATGATGCATACAACAACCTTTTTAGCTTTGTCTTTTTGGCCGTTGTAAGAGTTAAATATAGCTACATTTGACCGTTTCTAAAGTGAGCATGTTAATACCTGAGATACATTTAACTCTTCTATTCGCCCTTCCTCCTTTCTTCGTAACTATGGTGTCCGCTCAATATAGCCGGCGGTATTCTGTAAAAAATGGTAGCACATGAAGTGAATATACGTGGCTATGCAGTCACTCTATTGTGTAACTATATACCACATGTTATCATTTTATATTGCCACTTTAATGGTAAAAGTGCAGCATGATTCAAGGTTTACTTAGCTAGTAGTTGAATAAATTAATTACCAAATCTTTTATTGGGCAAACTAATATGACCCATCCAAACGACCGTAACCCGTTTCCAGATCCATAACCCAACTTTAGCCATCAAGATTACCCAACAGATTCGAAATACGATTGGAGTGTTGATGTATACCTGGTCAGATGTCCACCGATAATCAACTAAAAGCCCTTCAGAATGAACCAGTAACTCACTGATTCAAAACAATCAAAACAAAATTGCCACTATTCTCCTGCAAGAAATCGAAGAGTAATAAACAAAAAGTTACTTGAAATGTTTGTTATAAAACGGCAATCAATTTTGTAGCTGACAGATTATTAAAGCGAAACATATGATGGAACAAAATTAAAAAAGGCTAATATATTGGGGATATAAAAAGAATAAGAGGAAAGGTATTGTTAATGTTGGGTAAGTCAAACAACCTACTCAAATTTTGAAATTGTGTGAAAATAGAGCATAAGAACGTTTTAAAGATTGCAACCGCAAAAATTAACACCGGATTACCAAATCAATCAAATTACATCCCGCAAAAAAAAAAAACATGATTGATTAAAAAACAACACCAGAACGTACCAGACCAGGAAAAGGTCTTAATCATCAATTTTCAGTACTCTCTCTTTCTAACATCAGTGATTAACATTGCTGGAGTCGAAGCTGCTCGAAGAGCTATTGCAGAATATTGTGTAAGAAAGAAGATTAAGTGATCGATTGTTATCGACTCTGCTAAGGCCATTCATCCGCTTGACATCAAGCACCTTCAAGGAAACATAAACTTCATGTTAAACCAACTTAATGAATATGGAAAGTAATTTTTAAACACAATATCACTAACTATTAACTTATATTTCAATCCAAATACCATTACATCAATCCTAATCCCGTCTGTCATGAAAATGCAGCTCTATAATAGATTGCAGGATCTTCTCACTTATGCATAAAACCAACAACTATCGATGGTAGAGATCGACCAAAATCACAACCGTATGCATAACTGAACCATTTTTACCTCTTACATGATACATACCTTCACCTCGTTTGGCACTTTGAACATACAATCTACAAAAGTAAACTTGTTATCCAACAAATATAAAGCCACAAAGCATCATCATCAAAAGAACCATTACATCCTCAAATCCTAACAAAAGTACCATATTCAAATTTCAGTGTCAACCCATACAAATTCTGATGCAAATTCAACACCAACATCATCATTTCAGCATCATAACCTTTTAACACATGATGCACATTCAAGAGTAAACAAATTCATCTATGCAAGTATTTCAATTCACAAACCATTTCATCCACATCAATATTTAAGTTTTAGCAGTCATAACGCATCTCAATAATCAATTGCAGAATCAACTAACAGTCCAACAAATCCCCCAACTTCTCACATTATGTACATAATCAACAACTAAAATTAACTCAAATCACATTTTTAACGGTTATATTACATATACCTGACACAGAGACACAGATTTAAATCTGAGGCCCAAGAAACTCTCTTTTATTTCTGCAACCCTCGCATGTTTACAAAACAAATACAACAATTTCGATTTCGATATCAATTTCTGGCAAAACTGATGCGGATTATGTGATGGATTACACACACACACAACGAATTTGGAGGAATAGAAAACCCTAGATTGAGTAACGTGTTTACGAAGGTAAGTTGTAATGTAATGGTGGTGAATCTAAGAGGGTGACGGAGAGTATCGTCCGATGATGTGGATTAGGTATCAGTTGATGACGGTGGTTGGAGGACGATGACGGTGGCGATTGGCGGAGGCTAGGTCATGAGAGAAGAGAGATGTTTCTATCACACAACTTAGGGTTTATGTAACGAAAATGCAAATCAAACCAAAATAACATACCTCTCAAACAAAGATCTTTCCATTTTGTTCCAATCATCAGAACCCTTAACTTAGGGTTTATGTCGGTTGTCTCCACCACCAAAAATAAGAAGATAATCCAAGTTTGTGGTGGTAACGGCGATTAAGCGATGATGAAGATTTAGGTTTTAGATAAAATGAGACATAGGAAGAAGAGGTGATATGATCTGCAGTAGCAAAGATGTGCATCTAGGGTTTCAGGAATGAAGCGGCGAAGGAGAACAATGAGGTTGTAGAGAAATTTAGGTTTTTAGATGGCTTATATACACGGGTCAAAAAACAGGTAAATAAGCTCCATTCGGGGCTCATTGTCAAAAAAACGGATTCATGGTTTTCCCGCCAAAAAGCAAAATCTAGAGGGCTAATAGCATGACACATCAGCAAAAAATAACACATTTATATATATAATAGATATATATATACATATATATATAGGGGAAGGTTTATTTGAGAAGAAATTAAATTAAGAAGAAAAAGAACAAAGGGTAGAAATGTAAAACATTAAATATTTTTTCTCTCAACTCATTTAATATTATCTTTGACTAATTAATTAGTCATAAACAATATTATCCTCCACACTTAAATTTTTGTTTACACACGTCAAAATTTATCCTACACGTTTTGAAATTTATCCTACACATATTGAAATTTATCCTACACAGCTCGTAATTCATCCTACACACCTCGTAATTTATCCTACACATACTAAAATTTATCCTACACATGTCGAAAATTGTCCTTCACCCTAAATTATTTAATCTTGAAAGAGTATATTTAAAATGAGAGTTACAAGTTTAATAAGTTAGCTAATTAATTACAATTAGAATTTACCTATATGCCCTTATTCATAACATTAAATACACATATTAAATGAACTAAAATGTAGCATTTCTATTGGTTTAAAGCTTATTCTTTTTATTCTTACAAATTTTTTCTTCTCATTTGAACTCTCCACTATATATATATTATATATATATATATATACATATATGGGTTAAGTTATTCTACAAAGGCTTCTAATTGTAAGAAGTGTAAGAAGGATTTATAGAGTGACAAGTGTCAATAACCTAAAACTAAACCCACTATATCACAACCAAAAACCTAAACACCCACCCCCACCCCACCACCACCACCACCCAAAAACCCTAAACCCCCCCCCCCCACCCCCCCCCCCGCAAAAAAAACTATACCTCACAAAAAAAAAAACCCCAAAAAACCTAACCGCCCCCCCCCCCCCCCCAAAAAAAAAATCTAAAAAAAACTAAACACCCACCCCCACCACCACCACCCAAAAACCTAAACCCCCACCCCCTCGGCAAAAAAAAAAAAAAAAAAAAAAATTGGGGTGGTTGATGGGGGGGGGGGGGGGGAGGGTGGGGGTTTAGGTTTTTGGTGGTGGTGGATGTTTAAGGTTTTTTTTTGTAGTGGGGTTTTTTTGTGTAGTGGGTTTTTTTAGGTTATTGGGACACTTGTCACTTTATAAATCCTTCTTACACTTCTTATAATTATGATCCTTTGTATTTGATCCTAATCCATACATATATTATACACACTTGCACACTTCATTCCAAATTTTTGTATCTCTCGTTTCTCTCTCTTATCTAGACCCCTACCACCACCATTAACACCATCGCACCACCACCATCCCCACTGCACCTCTACCACTATCACCACCTTCCCCACCGTCAAACACCACTGTCACCGCCTGCAAACCGCACTCCACCACTATCACCACCTTCTCCACCGTCAACCACCACTGCACCACCTGCAACTACAAATCCAACCACTATAAACAATCGAGACCACCACCAAAGTCACCTAACATGTCAGAAACAACCTTAGATGTAACGGAACTAAGCAAAACAGAAGCGTACAATTTTTTCTCTACTCACCGGAGAGTTATGCGTTGCCAAATGTAATTAAAGATATAGCCAAATATAACAAACACATCCATAAAATCGTCATACACACAACCACAACCACAAAGTTAAAGCTTCAAACATAGATCATAGAAACTATAAATAGTCAACAAGTCTAATGGCACAAAATATAAATAATCTCCAAACATGAGTTTTTCTCCAACTCGAATGAACTTGCATACATCGAATGAAGAAAAATTAATAAATAAACATGTATTTGATCGACATTTGATGCAACCATGAGGATATATATACTTAGATATTAAACTTAGCATTTTGGGCTAATAAATTGTATATAGTTACTAAAACATTATTATTTTATTTAATAATTAATTAAAATAACGGTTTGTTCGGTTATCCGAATAAACCAAATAAAACAAAATGTGGATCCAAAAACCGAACCAAAAACCATATTCACAATTCGGTTTCGGTTAGAAACCAACCAAAAACCTTATTTGTTATTTTGTTCGGTTTATTCGATTACGGTTATGGTTCATTTTACGGTTTTTATTTGGTTACGGTTTTTTTAACACCCCTAGTTGGCAGAGTTATTTGTAATGTTACTTTTTTTCCATGGGGAACAACTTTAAATATTTGAAATGTTTCGAATGACATCGTTTATATTGTGTGTTTTCTAATAAGTAATGATCATATAGTTTAATTTGTATTGTATTTTATTATGTTTCTTGCCTGGACGACGACCGACTCAAAATCTCTAACGTTTGGTTGTGAAAGATCTTAACACCGAAAAAGGGGACCCCAATAGAAAAAAATCCAAGGTCCACACTGAATGCAAGTCTAGCAAATTCTGCCTCTTTATCCAGATAGACAAAGTCTAAGCTCCAAACCCATATCTAGACATAATATTCGCGAATGTTTTACTTTATGCATCTTTATTAGTTTCATAGACTTGTACTTTTCTATTTAAAAAAAAATACATTAAGTTTGTAGTAGTTTTAATAAAGAAATGAAAATTTTTTTTAAATAGAAGATTTTCATTCCAATCAACACGGCAAATTACATAAGAATAGCAGGTAGACGGGCAACAAATTGAATTAAATTATGTTTTTAACTAAAAAAATTGAATTTTATATTTGAATCAAATTGAATTTCAAATCAGAAGCGAATTCGTATTTTAATCAACCTGAACCTGAAAGAACTCGAATTTCGTATTGTTTGTTTTGTTCATGCTATACTTGACAATCGTGAGTTGGTTTTTTGTTGAGCCACCCAATCCTATGAAGATAAAATAATGATGTGACATGATTAAAAAAAAAAAGAAGACTAATGACCAGACAATATTTGATAAAAAATTACATGTATGTTATTTTAAGAAATGCACTAACGTGTGTATAACCAATGGGTGGTGGTTCATTAGCAAAGACAAAGGCTTTAAACATCTTGAGAGGGGAAGGTCTTAGTTCAACTCCCACTGACGACAGGAATAAAAGAAAATTGTCGATAAAAAAAAACACTAACGTGGGCATAACTCAGATATAAATGCTTCAACCGCACTAGTATCATAATCTTCAATGCACCAATCCAAATTTGGTGATAAATCTGGAGGCGAGCAATTAGGAGGCACACCATTAGAGCACCCGTAGTGGGGCGTTTTTTTTTTTTAAATTGAAAAAAAACGCCCGGAAACGCCCCTCCCCCCATTACATCAAGCGTTTTTGGGCGTTATAATTTGGAATCTTGCATGCAGGCGTGTTTAATAAAACGCTGAAGTGATGAAATTGAACATGCATGTGGCCAATGAGAGTGGTCCAAGTAAGGGGCCTTTTCTTTTATTATTTTTTTTTTAATCTTCAACCCTTTGACCAGCCAATCACCTTTGTTTCCTTTTTTTTTTTTTTTTTAATGATTGAACGGGGGTTATTGGCATAATGCCCCACTACGCCACTTTTGCTATAATGCCCCAACGCTGACTAGGATGCCACGTGTCGGATAATGCCCCATGGTGGGGGCATTATAAGTTGTTACCACTACACATGGTCTTAATCATCCTTGCTCGAATTTCCGACATATGAAAAGTTAGAGACGAAGTGCCAAGCAACATGCCAATAACCTCCTCCATTGTTGGCCTATCCGCTGCTAATCTTTGAACACACAACAACCCAATCTCCGCGAATTTTGTCATCGAAACTGGATCAACATCAATTCGGGGATCAATTATATCTGACAATGTCCCTTCCAACCAATTTTGTGGACCTACAACGGTTATGCATTTCCCAGTTCATCATGTATATAACTATCAATTAGATCTACAAGACACAAATAATACAACAATATGCATTTCCGTTAAGCAAACACTTTTTCAGAAGCTGAGAGGTCACATTAAAAAAGTATGTTGTAAGGAAAAAAGAAGTCGGTTATATGTTGATATTAAAATCAGTGTGCTTAGAAAGTGTGAGCATGATTTAAGTAGGAATGCATCTTCTTGTTAGGATATAAATACATATATATTATACAAGCACAACTGTAGTATCATAGAATCTAATCATGCTTACATATTCTGCAGCGTCTCTATATAGGGGTGATAAATTTGAAATGCTTTTCCTGGTTATAGTTTCGAAAATCAACATACCAAAACTATAGACATCTGCCTTAGTTGAGAAACATAATGACTGGTTACATTCAGGTGCAATGTATCCCCTGTAATATGTGCAGGTATTAGCCATGGGTCAACAATACAAGTTACCAGATTTCAAAAGGAAAAATAGGAACAGAAACATGCTTGTATATGGAAAACTCTAATATGGAATGCAATATTCCTTCACTATGTGTGAATAAGAAACTCCTTTCTTGAAAGCGTTAATGGGTTTGTTAAAATATTGTAAAGACTTCAACAGATGAGCATGAGACTAATTAAAATGACAGTTCTTAAGTGAATTATCCTGTACTTACAGAGTCCCGAGTACCTCCTCAACATAAACGCAATCCGTCTCATTGTTTGTCAATGCTACCGCAAAACCTGACAGTCTGGGGTTATAACTTTCATCTATAAGAATTTTTGCGGGTTTTACATCACGATGTATGATCGGAATGGGAGCATGCCTGTGAAGATATACAAGTGCCCTGGCTATACCTAGGAGTATTTTGTATCGTTTATCCCAGTCCAAAAGATTACGCATGGGATCTACAAACACAGACAGATGACGAATCAGTGATGTGTGCCTCATCCAGTTGCTTTACTCATGAGACACCATGCACAAGAAGATGAAACGTGTGTCATGCAGTTGCTAGAATCATGCATATTAGTTACTTGTTTTATTTATTTATTTATCTTATTATTGCATAGTGGGTTAGTGACTTGGTGGGAGTAGTGGGTTAGATGGTTACAATTGTTAAGTCTTATTTAAACGAGTTTATATCTCCATTTTATTTTAGGAATGAAAATGTTGATTTAGTCTAATTCTCTCTAAATATTCTATCAAGTTTCTCTCTATTTTCTTAGGACCATTTGATATACGATTCGGTTCGTATCAATCAGACACTTGTCAGTGTGAAATTCAGATAAAATAAGGTTTAGAATACTAAGAGAAACACATTTCAAAAGGAAAAAAATTACCATAAATCATGCCATCCAAAGTTGCATCAAGTGCAAAGTCATAGATGAGGTACACTTCTGTTCCGTGAATGCAATATCCAAATTTTGATGTTCAACCTTTACAAGTATTGATGCTTCATTCATACAGTGTTTATATGTGGAGGCTTTTGAATATCGAGTGATTGTTATATCTTGTCCATTTTGTAGCCGTCCCTGAAATAAGAAATTAAGTAGGAGTTTCTAGCAAATAACGGTTTAAACCTTTCAAAAGTGAAAGTATATATGTAATTATGGATACCTTGTACATGGTGAACCCATATCTCGGCAAAATCCTATTAGCTTTAGAGAAGTTTTCAGTTGCATCAAAGATCGTTATAAAATCAAACTTGTGTACTATTTGGTCTTCACCTCCAACATTGTAGAGGTATCGTTCCAGGGATTTTAAATCTGTACCTCCAACTGAGAGTTAAACAAATAAATAGCTGTTAACTAGACATGAAAAGGATGGAATAAAGGAAATAGATCATGTAAAAGAAGCGGTGTTTGTTTTGAGTTAACATATATTGGGATTAGGATCAAATACAAAGGATCCTAATTGTAAGAAGTGTAAGAAGGATTTATAGAGTGACAAGTGTCCAATAACCTAAAAAACCCACTACACAAAAAAACCCACTAAAAAAAAAAAAAAAACCTTAAACATCCACCACCACCAACCCACCCACCCCGCCCCCCCTCCCACCACCTCACCCACAAAAAAAAAAAAAAAAAAAAAAAAAAAAAAAAAAAAAAATTTTTTTTTTTTTTTTTTTTTTTTTGCCGAGGGGTGGGGGGTGGGGGTTTAGGTTTTTGGGTGGTGGTGGGGGTGGGGGTGGGGGTGGGTGTTTAGTTTTTTTTATATTTTTTTTTAGGTTTTTTGGGGGTGGGGGTAGGTTTTTTGGGGGTGGGGGGGGGGGGGGGGGGTTAGGTTTTTTGGGGGTTTTTTTGGTGAGGTATAGTTTTTTTTTTGTTTTTTTTTTTTTGCGGGGGGGGGGGGGGGGGTTTAGGTTTTTGGGTGGTGGTGGGGTGGGGTGGGGTGGGTGTTTAGGTTTTTGGTGGTGATGTAGTGGGTTTAGTTTTAGGTTATTGGACACTTGTCACTCTATAAATCCTTCTTACACTTCTTACAATTAGAAGTCTTTGTAGAATAACTTGACCCACATATATTGTATATTCAAAAGATTTCTTAATTGGATAGACCATAAGGTGATAGACTTTTCCAGTAACAACAATCAGCTAAATCATTCCACATACTTAGGAAAGGGTATAAATTTTGACCTGTACTTAGGCAAATGGATTGAAAGTCACCCAAGTCTACTTTTAATGCATACACCATCCTTAAATCGTTCTATTAAGAATTAAATTATGTATTGACACCTATTGTTTAAATCAAAATTAACGCATTAATTATTTATTAGATATGAAAAAATTGCTTGTGGACCAGCAAACCCAACCCAGTGCCTTTTTAACCAGACAAAAGGAACCATTTACACCTGTTACCCAACTCACTTACCCAGCTATCACACTTATGCTACCCAAACGTAAGATAAGCACACACAATCTAAAGAGAACATAATACCTGACTTTTCCCTAGTGGATGGAAAGAGAAATGTTGGTACCCATGTACTCTCGGTTTTCTCCTGTAAGGCTAGGATGAACTCAAGACCCACCACAACCTCCGCCATTGTAGGACGTTGCTTGGGACGGCTATGCAAACACCGGTCAGCTAGAAGTGCAAACTCCTTTAAACATTTTAGGGATATTCTCCCCCTTAAATTAGAATCAACAATTTGCTTTAGCCTTCCTTCTTTAAGAGAGTCTTGAGCCCATGTTGCCAAACCCCAGTGCTCCTCATCAATACTACTATCTACTGCTTGTTTCCCACATAGGACTTCAAACAGGACCACCCCAAAGGCATACACGTCAGACTTTCGAGTCAGCCTACCTGTTTGAAAGTAATCTGGATCCATATATCCAAAGGTGCCTCTCACCAAAGTGTTCACATAAGTTGAAGGCTGATTCGTTGGACCAATTTTGGACAAACCAAAGTCCGAAACCTTAGCTGCCCAATTGTCATCTAACAATATATTTGTGCTCTTAACATCCCGATGTATAACTCCATGCTTAATACCCGTACCAGTGTGCAAGTAATCTAAACCACGAGCGGCCCCTATGCATATTTTGAGTCTTCTTACCCAAGTTAGAGGAGCTCGACTCTTGTGGAGACGATCTGCAAGAGTTCCATTGGGCATATGTTCATATATAGGAATCATCTCTTGCCCATCATTATAGTAACCAATTAAAGACACCAAATGACAGTGCCTTAAATTTGAGAGCATCTCAATTTCAGCCCAAAACTCTACCGCTCCTTGAGTAGAACCTGATTCCTGTCGCTTAATTGCAGCATCCAAATATGTTTCCCCGTAAGTGATGGTTCCTCTGTAAACTTTGCCAAACCCCCCACGTCCTATCACCAACGACTCATCAAAGTTTTGGGTTGCAAGTTCAATCTCGGAAAAGGTAAATTGACGGCACGGTTGTGGCGAATAGGAGGAGGAAGATTCAACCGGGTGACTGGTACGGAAAGACATAGTTAAAGGTATGAACTAGGATTAGAATCCGGATAGTATCATCACCAAATATATGATCATAGCTATACAGATAATGATGTGAAAACAAGCAAATAGTATATTTTTTATCAAAATAAAGACACCAGTGATTGATTGATATTTCTTCTTCTTCTTCCCGGAAAGAGACGTAGACCCCAGCGCGGCTTTTGACATTAAAAAAAGGAAATGTTGCAGTGAGTAGTCAATTGTGATATAAATTAACTTGTTTTTTTGTATTTTCTCCATCAAGTAGGGTCGGTCTGTGGTCCTCGGATTTAAAAACAAAACCCAATCTTAAAATTTTACAAAGAGTAAATTACGTTTTTGGCCCCTGTGGTTATGTCAGTTTTACTATATTAGCCCAAAATAAGATTTTTTAACGTTTCTGCCCCCATGGTCCCTATATCTAACCATTTTGGCCCCTGAGACTAACTCCATCCATTATCCTGGTTAATTATTAATGCACATGATGGGTAAATTGGTAATTTCCCCTCTCCTTTTAATTATTTTATAAAAAAAAAACCCTAGTCAGGTGTTATAATTATAAATAAAAACTCTTGTGAATCATAATACATTTCAACAACATAAATCATCATCTTCAACCAGCATCATCTGTGCAGTCCTCCGATCACCCCTTTCTCCGATTCCACCACTATTCATCACATCCTCCGTCGCACAACACCGACAACCATCCTCCACCTTCGATTTCACCTACCACCGTCGCACAAACCACCACCATCAACCACCACTATTCATCACCTCCCTCCGATTCACCACCACCGTTCACCTGAAACCCCCATCAACAACATCTACTACTGGTTTCTCCTCCACTTTTTCACCTATAGAGCTTAACAAATCAACAGTCGTTAAACCACCACCATACACCCCCAAATCCGGCTGCCTTCCACATGTCTTCACCCAACGGACATTGCAGTCGCTGGCTTCAGCTTTGTACCCAGGTGCGTTGACTCCACTTCCATCGGTTGAAGAAGGTGATGGGAAAATGGAATCTCAGATTGGGGGTTTTGTTTGTGTTAGGTTTGTATTTAGGGTTTCAGAGGTGTGTAATCTAGTGATTTGCGTTGGGTTTTGGGCTGTTGTTAGTTGGTTATTGCAGGATCAGTTGTGTGTTGTAGGGTTATTGAAGATGATGGTTAGATTTAATTGAAGATGAAGATGGTGGTTAGATTTAATTGAAGATGATGGTTAGATTTAGTTGAAGATGAAGATCTGGGGATGATGATATAACCAGATCTTCATCTTCATTCTTGAAGAATTGATGATTTCATGTTAATCGAAGTTTCTGTTGTTGAAATGTATTATGATTCGAACTGTTGATTTGTTCTTGTTCTTGAATTTGGATTTTGGTTAGGGGATGATGATAATTGTTGAAGGTGGTCATGTCCTCGAAGATCTGGGTTTGAAGTGTTCTTGGAGATGATGATTGTTCTTGATGATTAGGGTTTGAAGATGATGATATGCAGATGATGTGTTCTTTTTCTTGAATTTAGGTTTTGTTTTGTTGAAGATCTGAGATGCAGATGATGATGATTTATTGAAGATCTGGGTTTTATTTATAAACTCATTAAAGGGGAGGTGAAATTACCATATTACCCATCATGTGAAACCCATGTGACTAAGAAATTAACCAGAGTTAGGGTTTGGTTAGATTTAGGGGCCAAAATGGTTAGATATAGGGACCATGGGGGCAGAAACGTTAAAAATTCTTATTTTGGGCCAATATAGTAAAACTGATATAACCACAGGGGCCAAAAACGTAATTTACTCTTTTACAAAAAAACACCGAGTAAAATCACGATAGTCCCTGTGGTTTGGTGAAGTTTTACCTTTAGTCCCCAACTTTTTAGAATTACACTCTTAGTCCATGTGGTTTGACAAATTGTTACTTGGATAGTCCCTAAAGCGGATGAAGGTTACTAGGATAGTCCTTGTGGTTTGACAAGTTGTTACTCGGATAGTCCCTGTGGTTTGACAAGTTGTTACTCGGATAGTCCTGTTAATTTCACACCCACTTAACCAGAAAAACTAACCTACATCCGCTTTAGGGACTATCCGAGTAACAACTTGTCAAACTACAGGGACTAAGAGTGTAATTCTGAAAAGTTAGAGACTAAAGGTGAAATTTCACCAAACCACAGTGACTATCCGTGCATTTTACTCAAAAACACCACAATCTGTTTTCAATCACCATAACCCAATTTACAGGGGGGTTGATTTGAATGTGAAAAAAAAGCAGAACATGTGTTGAACCCTTTGACCTGACTGAGTCATCATCAAATCTCTCCCCGAATTCCCAATTGTAGGATTTAGTTTACATGGCCAATCAATCTCTTGAAGGTGAGATGAAGCTGTCTCCACCTCCGTTTACATATGTGGTACTTAACAAACACACAAACTCCTTCATCTAAAATGGGGGGTTTTGCTTCCATGGATTTCTGATGCATTGAGACCATAGCGACAAACACGGCAAAAGGCGGTGGCAGATAAGGAAGTTTAATTTTTTTTTTAGATTACACAAAATTATTAGATTTTCTCTCTTTTTTAAATTAAATAATATTTTTTTATACTTTTATTATTACCTTTTCACTTTTCTCCAACTAGTTTTAAACAAAATATTTAAAAAGTTATACAGATGAATAAAGTTTACTAATAAAGATTAATAACATTTTCTCTCTTCCACTCACAGGTCACAACCACTCCATCGAAGCAAAACCGACATTTTAGATTAGATGAAGGATCGAATGTGAATGCTCTTACATACGGAAAACTCACTCAGATTGGACATTTGTCATTCAATCTTAGTTCTAGTGGAAATGAAAACTAAATAATGGTTGTAAATCAATAGCTCTTCCATTGGTCGACATATAAATGTGCAAGGGGTGTCTTTACACTCATAATTTTTCCCTTGATGTGATTTTTTTTTCCAAAGGTTGAGTTATAAGCTTTAATTTGTGCTTATTAACTAACAGAATTAGTCCAAGTTTAGATTCTGAAAATGGTTAAATAGACTTTTAACTGATTAAATAGTACAACTAATAAAAGTTGTTGATTATATGGGTCAAAATGATGTTAAAATGACCAAATAGGCACCCACAGGTAAATTCCAACTATTGAAATTGGATCAGGAGATTGCCATACAAGTAGAACCAACGCTTGTTCGGAAAAAAAAAATCCTTCTTTGCTTGGACAAGAGATGGTCCATTACAAAAAAAGAAGACATTGCAACGTACATCAAATATAACTTGATTTACATCGAAACCTTGCAAAATAGGATCACAATCTCATCATGTACTTGCAACAATGCCTTCTTTAACGACTACCTCATGTGTCCAGTAGGGGTGTTAATTTCTTACATGACCCGAAAACACGACAAGAACCTAACACGAAATTCACGAGTTCAATTTTAGTCTAAACGTGTTCGGGTCAGTTTCAGGTTGACCCGCAAACCCGTTTAGCTAAATGGGTCAGGTTCGCATCAGCCAAGTCAGGTTGGCGGGTTGACCCGTTTAACCTCTTTATATTATGTTATTTTTTTTACAATATGTTTTATGTTATAAATTAAATTGTGTGTATTTTATGTCATGATTATAACTTTAAATGAGAAATTCATATAAATTTTTATAAATTAAATGTAATTGTATTATATACATTTATGTTTTTAAAGCAAATTTCAATTTAATATATTAATTTGTGGCAAAAAAAATCAGGTTAAACGGGTCATGTTCAGGTCAACCCACAAATATTCGGGTCGGGTTCGGGTTCATATGCATGACAAAATTTTCGGGTTCGGGTCGGGTTGAACCTGCCAACCCGCGAACACAACCCGTTTAGCACCCCTAGTGTCAAGAATGACAGGACATGTTACAGTAATGATGGCATTACCTGCAACCTGCAATCGGGTGGTTTTCATTCGAACTCGAATACATGCCCAACCCGTACTATAAATAGAAGAGACGCACAAGACGTATATGCATATGTTTCTTAGTGTCGAAAACACTACTTACCAGCAGACTAAGCACAGTAATAATCATTTCTCAATATGAACAATGTTTAAGAGCCCTATGAATGGGTAGTGATTCGTGGCATAACAACCTATGGTGTAATAATCATTTGAGATTTCTCAATATGAACTATCATGTTATCATTTGTATAACATATGTATTGTAAAAGTTGTACCTTTTCTGCTTCACAAGACATTACCACAGGTACTCAAATCAAAATCCAACATAGAAATGTAACTCCAATTGTGAGATTAGGTTACAAAAACTAAAGTTTCCACTACAAGAACTACAAAATCCTGCACCCAAAATTGGGAGTTCACATGATACACGTACAAATCTGGACATCAAAAGTGCTCAAAAGAAGCATTTATCCTTTTGTTTTGATCACTTTCTGATGTCTTGTTACCATCTTGAGTCATAAAACTGACCCGATAATGTATTGTTCTTCCCTCATGAAGTTTTCTCAAGAATCACACACCAATTAGACTTGTAAAATTGATCCACAACCACAATAACCGCATTCTTCATGCCAGAAACCAAACTGGAAGTAAAAAAGACGGGTTATCAATAAAAACTTGTTACTTTTGAAACTATATGGGCAAAAAGAAGCTATACGAGGAGGCGTTTGGATGTGACTTTTCAAAGTGATTATTATGACAAGCCAAAAATCAATATTTGATATTAAGACAATACTTGATCGAAGGAAAGGGTCGTTAGATCAATTGCATAAGACCCCAAAGATCAACTACTGCTTACCGGCTTCTAATAATAATTGGTTTCAATGCACCTCCAATTCTCCTAACACCCGATCAAGCTAAATAACTAATCTATTGAAGCAATCTTGACGTTAACAAACTATCTATAATAAATTCAATCCTCAACCTAATGTCATCTTTTAGTATCTAATCTCTTGAACCAATCTATAATTCTTTACACTAACCAACATTCTATAATCAATGCAAACCTCAACCTAATGTCTTTTTTCGTAACCATGAGAACCCGTTACCAGTGAACTCACAACCCCACCAATACCTTGCTAACCAACGATATCATATAAAACGCACCTTACGCTGGGCACCATTGTATCTGATGTCGAAAATGTGGATCACTGGGTCTGTAGAACCTGATGTAATATACAAACCATCAGGAGACCAAGCTTGATTTATCAACGCCGATTGCGACGTGCTGCTTTCTTGCTTCCACCTAAAAGATAGTAAAATGCCATTTTCGTCCCCTAAGGTTTGGCCACTTTTGCGACTTTAGTCCAAAGGGTTGTTTTTCCGTCGTTAACTCCATCCATCTATTTTCATCATTTTAGCTATTTATTTTGTTTATTTATATCAAAATGGCAAGATTAAATGACGAAAAAAACCCTGACTTGTCGTTAAAAAATGGACGGAGTTAACAAGTCGGATGAAATTGACAGATTTCAATCCTTTTGGATCCAGATGCGACAAAACAAACCTAGGGACAAAAATGGCATTTTACTCAATAAAAAAATACCTAGGTTAGGTAGCCTACCCGGTCTGAACCATAAAAAGATTCAAGTCACGAGGGTTTGGTACAACACTCATGCACTTAATCCGATGGTTATAATCAGTTATCTCAGACGGTAAATCGAACCCAATGATCTTATCAGCACCAAAGCACTGCAAAAGGCAAAGTTAAAATTAATAAATAAATAAAATAAAAGATAGTATTAAAAGTAAAGTAAAGCCTACTTGGTGAGAAATTGGTGATGATTTGTGGGACTGAGAACAAGAGTTATGAACTGGTTAAATGGCGTTTGTTTCTGTATATGAAAGTTTCTGCAATTAAAAGTCAACAAGATCAGTGACTGATGACTGGACCATCGTCCATGATGGATAAGATGAAACGAAACAACTTCAACATTAAAACCATCAAGATCTCCAAAATGAATTTAACCTCTGCTATTTTTTTAGCTAATTCAGATTCGTTTTTCAAAACTTCTTCCAGATTTGTACTCTTGCCAGCTATCCTCTTAATCACCCATCGCCTGTTATAAATTGGCAAAATTTAAAAACTTATGGATCAAAATAAATTGAACTCTAATACAAACACTACTTTCACAAAGCAACAAGATCTAATTCAAATTAAGATGATTTGAAGAAATATAATTATTATGAAACAGATATTTTATTCCAATAGAGGAGCTACCTACCCAAATGTTACCTATGAGTCCAAGCACGCTTGCTTTTTGGTGAATATGAAAGAACCAAAGTTGATAGCGCACCGTTTCGCCAATCTGATGTATTCACCTAAAAAGTCAACCAGCTTATAAGATATTTGTAATAAGAAAACACTAATTGATATTAAATATTAACGTACTTCGATAACTTGAAACCCTTCCTCTTTGGCACAAGCATAAATGGCTGTAGATTTCCCGCTCTGCACAGAAAATAATAAAAACACCATCAACACATGAACCAAAATCATATTCCAACACATCACATAACATGTAACTCAGCAAACATCTCCCACCTTCTTGTGCTGCTTTTGGTACATCGCGGTCCATGTAAGCTTTGACGGCTTCAGCTTGTTATGAAAGTACCTTTTGCATTTGGAATTTGCAAACAAAAACACCTAAACACAACAATCAATCTACACATTCAAAAATTGCACTAAAATTGAAATATCGAAAACAGATTCACCATTATATACCTGTGAATCAGATCTGATGAATCTAATACCCTTACCAGGGTAAATCTTCTGGCCACTGAATCTGCACAGCTCAATCCTATAACAACAACCAAAGTAAAAGTAAAATTAAACATTATAACCAAATAGCATCTCTAGAAAAACCTAAAATCAAGCATCAATAGCCTATTATTAATCAATACAGCAATTAAATTCGCATATAAACAGGTAATGAAGTGAAAATCATACAAATTTAGTGAAAACCTGAGTTCCTTATGAACAATAAATCAAATTTCATGAGTTTGAAACCCTAACTTACGCAGACAATAGAAACAATATTGTGTGACATGTTGCAATATAGATATAGATGATGGATATATATGTTGAAGTGATGAATTAAAGATGAGAAAACGTACTTGAGAACCATATTGACGGCCGCAGCTTCCCCTTGTTTGTAAAAGATGAAAACCCTAGCTGATTGAATACAGTCCTAGCAAAAACAATAAAAAGTGAAACAATTTACAAATTGTACCAAATCCGTGTGTGATGTGATGTGAAAAGAAACATGGGCTTCTCAAAATCCCCTGCTCTTGATGCAATCACCACAAACACTCAAGAAATTGGGGTTCCTCCGTGTGTGATGTGAAAACCCTAAGTTCAGAGAGAATGAACTGAATCTGAAAAAAGAAACATGGGATTCTCAAAATCCCGAGTCTAAACTGAGATGGGAATCAAAACCCCTATAAAATCATACATCTGAATAGAGGAGTTCGAAACTCACAAAGTTCTTGTTTCTTCTCAAGGAATGTGCGATCGAGGGAGTGTGTGAAGGGATCATAGAGGAGTTCGAAGCTGTTGAAGATCTCTGATTGTTTTTCCTTTTGGATCCACAGATCCAAATCCAGATCTTTGAAATGAAATTTAGGGCATGTTTGGCTTAACTTATTTTCAACTTATTGAAAAGGACTTTTAGAGAGAAAAAGTCAGGATTTCCTGACTTTTGCCTTGGTAGAAGTCCTTTTGCCCTAAAAAAAGGAAAGGCAAACACAAAAAAAAAGGACTTTTGGCTCAAAAAAAAGGACTTTTGGCTCAAAAAAAGGACTTCTGGCTCAAAATAAGGAAAGCCAAACATGCCCATAGGGTTTTTGTTGGCCGCGTTTTTTTTTTGTGTGATTGAGGGTATAACTGTAACACTCTGTTCCCGAGACTCATTTAACAGGGGGAGGGGAGGGAAAAGAGATGAAAATATTAAAAACCATGTTCCCGAGTTTCATTTAACAGGGGGAGGTGAGGGAAAAGGGAAGAAAATATGACCATATATTCATCCTCCCAAATTGGAGAGATTAGGAGAGAAAATTTTCCTTCCCCTCCCCTCCCCTCACCTCCTCCTGTTAAATGACTCGGGAACATAGTGTAAAGGTAAGTTAGTAGTGTGCTTTAGAGGGTTGTACATCATGCATTAAGGGTGTTTTAAAGAAATTCATATGACCTTAAGAAGTCCTTTGGATATGCTTATTAATATAGTATATAGATTAAGGTTACCAAACTTTTATAGAATACTTAGGGGCTGTTTGGCAACATCTGAACCAATAAGTGCTGAATGAATAAGAGGTCTGAATGGGTAAGAGGGTCTGAATGGGTAAGTGCTGAACCTGTAAAGTGCTGTTTGGTTCCATATCTGAATGACAGTGTAAAATGACATTTTTACCCCTCCCCACAAAATAAACCCGTTATAGATTTTTTTCTATAAAACCCAATATCATCATCATCATTCATCAGTATTCAGTCATCACCCCCCCCCTCTTCCCCTTTCTCTCCCTACCTGCAACACCGCCACCGCCATCATCATCATCTCCACCACCAAAACCTTCATCTCCTTCCTCTCAAAACCTTCTTTTTCCTCTACATATACACACATACATAACTCAAATCAAACACAAAGAAATCAACCCCTCACCCAAACACCCAACCCTCACCTTTTAAACCCCCCCTCTCCGATGATCTCCTGCGACGGCAGGCGGAGCCGCCGCCTCTCACGGCGGTGGCGGTGGTGATTTTGTTCAGCCGACAACCCCCCCTTCTTCTTCTTCTCCGCTGATGTGCAACCGGGGACGACAACAACCACCACCACCGTCTGGTGGTGGTGCGGCGACGCACACAGGGGCGGAGAGAGAGAAAGACAGACGTAGAGGAGAGAGAGGACGACGGTGGTGGAGCCAGTGACGGTGATGGCGGCTGTGGAGGAGGAGGCTGGTGATTGTGGAGGAGTGGAGAGGAGAGGAGATGGGGCTGTGGAGAACTCGTGAAGGAGATGGGGGCAAAGGGCATACAAGTCCAATGTTTCATTCAGATGTGGTAACTAGCTGACCCATTCAGACTGAATGGAACCCATTCAGAGGTGATGTCTTAATGAACCAAACACCTTCACATCTGACCGAATCAGAGGTGGACCTCTGAATGGTTTCATTCAGAGCCAACCAAACAGGCCCTTACACTTTTGAAAATAAACCCAAGTCCACCAATAATAATAATAATAAAAATAACAATAACAACAACAGTAACAATAACAACAACAACAACAGTAACAATAACAATAACAATAACAATAACAATAACAATAATAATAATAATAATAATAAAATGGTTGCTTACCTCTGTTTAAAAAGGTTTGAGTAAATTACACAAATCGTTCTTTATTTATGTGTTAAATTGTACTCTTTGTTCTTTGTCTTTAAAACGTATGCAAAATGTCCTTTATTTCTATGTTTTGCACACTTTTTGTCCTTTAAGCTAACCGATGTTAACTTTTAATGACCATTTTGCCCGAATGACATAATCTGAAGTTTATTTATAAACGACATGACCTGTAATTTACTTAAGTTCTTTTATTTTAGAGTAAACTGCCATTTTGGCCCCTTGGGTTTGATCACTTTTGCCACTTTAGTCCAAATTTGAAAGCTTTTGCATATGGGTTCCTGTGGTTTCATTTTTTTGCCATTTTGGTCCAAAAAGGAAATTAGCTGATATTTCTATAAAAAAAAAAACCCTGTTTTTTGGTCCTTTTCCTAGGGGCAAAATGGTAATGAACTCAAATAATTTAAAGTTTATTTTTATCTATAATCTCAAATAAAATCTTGGTTTGACTTTATAAAAGCTATCATCTTCCCGAAATGCAACCATAATACCCTAATTGTTCTTCCGCTGCCACCCCTGCTGGTGGTGTATGCTCAGATCTGGATCATGTTGAGATTACTTGTGATTCCCCTGTTACAATTCGGTCACCATTAGTTTGTTTCTAACTTCAATTTGTGACAGTCATTTGGTTGTGAAGACATCAATGATCTTCCCTATGGGGACTACTTTTCTCTCGAGGTAAGTTTTTCATTTATTCGATGTTAATATATTTAATGCTTTGAATATTGTTTAGTAGTTTCCTTGACACATGCTTGGCATCTGCATAGTATTTTTGTAGTGGAATTCCTTGACAGCCACCCTGCCACCCCTTTCTTCCCCCCCACCACTGACAGCCACCCCCGCCACCCCTTTCTTCCCCAACCGCCCCTGCAGATTCAACCACCATTCGAGTAACATAAACAATTCGACACCAAACAATTCTACCCGTCACCAAATCAAAACCCCACCCTTCACCCCTCTCACCAAGTCAGATTTAGCTACAAACAAAGTCGCTGATTACCTGGTGTCCAACGATTAAGGATAAGTGAAGGGCTGTGACGGGTCGCCAAAGAGAACTCCAAAGCCTCGTGTTAAGTTTGGCCCTAATTACAGTTCTAGTGAAGAAGAACTTACTCGCATCAGGAGGTGGTGGGGTTGTGGTGGCTGGATTAGGTGGTGGTGGGTTTGTGGTGGCCGGATCCGTTGGTGGTGGGGCTCGATTTAGTGGTGGTGGTTGGGATACGGTGGTGGTGGTGGTGGAGGTTGATTGAAGGTGAGGGATAGTTGAGAGGAAGAAACCTGTGCATACATACATATATATATATATATATATATAGGGGGAGGTTCATTTGAGAAGAATCTTCTTGAAAGAAGAAAAATAAATTAATCTAGACCCTATATTTTTTTGATCAATGGTTGTGAATCAAGATATCATTTTGTCAACTTTTAATTAATGTTTTAATTAGTAAGGGTAGTATAGACAATTTGTTCTAGAATAATAATAAATATTTTAAATAGTTACTCAAATCTCATTAATGCCAACATAAATTTCTCCTTCATAACTATTAATGTGTTGGGTCTTACACCAATTTTATTAGGAGCGACAAAATTATTTTAAAGTGTTGTATTCTACACATATTTTATTATGAGTCGCAAAATTATTTAAAAGTGTTTGAGTCCTACACATTCTGTACCTTACACCAAAACATTGTTTTAATGGTGTAGGAAACGTTGAATAAGTAGGATCATGTGCATGATTGTTTTTATTGTGTAAGGTGCACAACTATTATATAAGATAGACTCATTAAATGATTAGAGTTCATTAATTTGAATACCAAAAATAAATGATAGACTCATTAAATGATTTGTTCAAATTACATTTGTATCCTTTGTTCTTTTTATTCTTAATTTATAATTTGTTCTCATTTGAACTCTCCACTATATATATATATATATATATATGTAAACGAGATCAGGAGAAAACGCCCAAAAGTGTGAGAACGGTGAGAACACATCCTGGCCCAACACATGGCGCGCGATTGTCATCAGTATCTTTTTCTTGAAGATTTGTCCATCTCATGCAGCAACATCTTACTGAGTTACTCCCTTCACCTAACAATCCATTCAGTGAAACTTCACGAAGAACAATATTGAATATCCAAGAAAGCATATTAGCTATCTTTGATTCTTTTAATTTTTTGGCGTTTTTACAGTGAGTGGTATTTAGTAGTATTGGCATTTGTTTTTTTGGTTTGATTAAATGGAAGTTGCTGAGAGGTATCATTTTATAGGATGTATTTTTGGCGCGCAGGTTAGGCGGTGCATTATTATATTAAAGTATTCGTCATTTCAGTTACTGTTTGTAATTATTGTTTTTGATAAGTTTTTATCTCTGAAGTCTGTAACACGTCCCATCTTTCAAGTTTGGCGTTTTAGATTTTAATATAATAAATTTTCCGTCTCTTCAGTTTTACTGTTTTGTAGTTACCCTTTTCAAGTTTGGTTTTTATTTTTTTTTATTTTGGGTTTTTATAATACTTGTCCAAAGTAATTTTATTATAGTTTGGTAGTTTTTGGGGCCTTTTATGGCATGATGGCGTTTTGACAAGCATTTTGGCTGTGTGGCATTTTTATTACATATGACGTTTTTTTATTATATAACAATCAACTGAAAAAGAAAAATAAAAAAAATATATATATATATATAAACAATTGATCTTCCGAATCTACAATGTCACCAGTCTCTTTCTTCTTTTCTTAATCATCTTAACTGGTTGTTTCGACTTTCGTATGATTCATTTTGTTTTTTTGTTTTTGAAATAGTTTTTTTGTCGCCGTTTGGAAGCACAAAGTCTGAAATCAGCCTCTTTTTCTTGAAGATTTGTCCATCTCATGCAGCAAAATGTTATTGAGTTTACATCCTTCAGCCAACAATCTTTAATTTCCAATGAACGATATTTGATTTTTTAACTTTTTGGCGTTTTACCGAGAAAAAGAACGCCACTAAGTAAAAGTACCTTAAACCTCTAAATTTGATCATGCTAAAATCAATAATATTTTGATGTTCGAGATGGACAACATTGTTAATCCTTACTTGAGAAAGATGTCTGACAATGTTGTCAACCCCATACAGCTAAACTTTATTGACAACAAATCTCAATAATGTTTTTGTATGTTTTGGCGTTATAAATTGGATGGAATTTGAGGATTTTGCCCATTACATTGAGCGAAACCTTACTGTTAGACCCTAAATCGTACATGACAAAAGTCGCAGCGGAAAACACGAACCATAAAATTTCTTTCTTTATAAATACCTCAACTTATTTAAACTTTAACTTTAACATAGCTCTTATTCATAAATCCGTCATCCTCTTATTTACTAATTAAGAACATAGCTTATGATTGCTACATATTACATTCAACGTCCCCGTACAATCTATCTTGTGACTCGATCTTCGATCTCTAATCCTTGTTATAATCACCCGTTATCCACCCAGCCTGCATACACCACATACATTCGAAACATTAGCACACGTTATATAAACAAGCTCATTCATGTACACTTTCCATTTCGTTCTTTAACAAACTTTAAGCATTTCATCTGCGTATCCATTTCCTGATGAGGCTTCAATAATGTACCTGCATACTTTTCATTCTCAAGAAGCACCAATTAATAACGTATTACACGTCACCTCTAAATCATGCATACATACATCCTTACATGCATACATACGCGTCTACAAACGTACATGCCTTCCTATATATCTACATACATGCATACACTCGTAAGTACCTTCGTACGTACCAAATACACATCTACATATACACATATATCACTTCGCTTCTATACACGTACACATACACATACATCATCATTCTTATTCATAAATACATATCTACATGCTTACCTACATTACCACCTACTCATATACATACTTACATACTTCCATCCACATATATATACATTCAGACTTACACACGTGTATATCTTCATACTTATTCGTATAGAACTCATGCTCATACATAACAACTAGATTTCATGCATACAATGATACCTACATACATACATACATGCATACATAACCACATACTTATATACCTTCGTAAAATGAATGTAGCTATACATATACATACTTTTACTCATACGTACATATACTTACGTAGTTGCCTAATTACATTCATTCATACATATTAGCTCATACAAAATTAAAGAGCCTTCCGGGAGCGTTACGGGTAATCCGGGAATGCTTGACGCGAAAACAGAGAAAACAACAACACAAGCCGTCGGCGACGGGCTCTATACCCGTCGGCGACGGGCTCGGGAAAAGCCCGTCTCACCCATCAGCCCGTCGGCAGGAACCTAAGGCGTCGGACGAAGATCTGCTCATACGAACCCGTCGGCGACGGGCTCTTTACCCGTCGGCGACGCCCCCTCCAAAACCACTTTTTTCTGCAGAATCGTTTCGTCGTCCGAACGCACTAAAACGCGCGTAACTTTTGAACCGTTTACCCGTTTAACCTCCCGTTTCTTCCTACATGCTTGTAAATTCACATTCTATCATACTAACTTGAAATCCCACTTCCGGATTAATGAAATTCTTATCTTACACCCTATCGGCTTATTATCATATTCTAATTATTTGACCCGTTATGGGTATTTGCGCATTAATTGGTTTAAGACATACCAGGACCATACTCTTCGCTTCCATGCTTGTCCAAAACATTATACTCAACAATTAACTTGTTCTTAAACTACATTGCAAGATCATTTGCCCAAAATACCCATCAAGGGCATTTTGGTCATCTTCTCTTTATCCTTAACAACAAGGAAATCCTTACCTAATTAACCCATCCTACTACTTAGCTTACATTCTTAATCACACATTTCTCCCTCGGATCAAAACTAAGATCCGTTTAATACTTCATTGACATCGTACAATTCATTCCTATTAACTTCAAATATCATATTAAATTAAGTTGCAAATAACTTTACATAACAACTAGAAAGTGATTACGGAATCACTTACCTCATGCATCCGTGTTCCCATTCGTTCCTCGCCACTTCTTGACCCGTTAGCCTTCCGTGCCTGATTCCGTCTCGACATGATTCCTATACTTCCATGTCATCGAAATCACGCTATCATTAGCATACTCGTTTGTACATGATAACAATCATATCAATCCCATATTTCACACTTAACCTTCATTAACCATTTCTAACAAACATAACTCATATAATCATGTCCGTATACGTTTAACTCATGTAACTCATCATGTCATTACATTTATCACGGATTGCTATTACATGTACCATACGACTTCTCATCAACCTACATTTACGACAACGAGTCAACTCATGTTTCTTATACTTAGTTGACTTTCAAAAGTCAACTATCAACCATACATAACTATCGACTTATCAACATATTCCCGTAACATCATAATCGACTATACGGACGACACTATATACATTTTATCATTCACTTGATGTACGTACTACCTTTTAAGCATAACGTACAACTTATTCATACACAATCTTCTAAATTCATACATAGTTCATCCAATGCTTCTACAATCCAACATGGGGTATTTAAATTAAACATCAAACATGTTATCATCACATTTTATTCACTTCATCTAACAACAATTCATCATTTCTTATCCCATATCTTTAAACATTCACCCACGTGTATGATTCCAAACATTATTAACATAAGTGAATCATCAATTTACATTACATCATCTAAAACCCACTTCATAACTACTTGTTAATCACTTACAAGTGATCTAATCTTAAGTTCTTCATAATTCATCATACTTTTGATATATGTACTACCTTGTAAGCATAGTGTACAACTAGTTCATGCATATCATTCTAATCTCATACACAATTCATCAATTTCTTCCTTCTAATCAACATGATTCATACATGCATAAACATCAAACATACCAGTATCACATTTCTTTCAATTCTTCTAACAAGAATACATCATACAACTCAAAATACATCAATATTAAGCAAGAACTTAGACATAGATGATTTACCCATGTCATCATCTTCACCATAACAAACGGGTTTCACCCCTTAAACATCAAATTAACCTAATTCATGCATAATCCATGTTCCAAATGATGATTCTAACACATACTCATACTCAATTTCATACAAATTCGTGATTTACATCATAACCCGCTTCATGCATAATCACCAAACTAGCTTTTAAAACATACCTTGCGATCCCCACGAGGAGGTGATCATTAATCCGTGTTTATTCATGAATTTAGACTTCATTTACCCTTCCAATTTGGGGATTTTTGTGAAACTAGGGTTTGAACCTTGTTTCTTCTTCCTGGATGTCGACACACACACACACACTATGTGTGTGTGTGGTGTTTTAAGTTTATTTTATAAAAATCATGTTTCCCCACTTAACGGTTTTGGTCCCTCAAGTTTCATTTTAATTATATAAGAGACTAAAACTCACTTCTTTATATTAACCGGGTTCTAATTTACCGAACCCGTTTTTGGGGTGTTACAAGTCTACCCCCCTTAAATGAGGTTTCGTCCCCGAAACCTTTCTCATTTATCTTACACACACACATCTATGTTTGACTTCATAGTCACATCATAATCATAAGTAATCATCCTATCTCATTTCATAATTATTCAATCAATTGGCTTCCTCTTCTTAACAAGTCTATACTTTCCATGGCATTACTTTCATATAACATTCTCATTTCCTTTGACCTGTTAATAATAGGTTAATACACATACTTATTCAAACTTATAATAATGCTTACACTCATACGATCCGTTTATAACAGATTAAATACCTTCATCTCATCCTTTAAGATTTCATTCTATAGACGCATTGCATAACATTTAACCCTTGTCTTGTTATCACAACAAAACTACCTTTTCATAGTCACACCTACGTGCTTACCTTCATAGTTAACATCGTTCTACATTTCTTTAGTTATTTGTACCATACATATCCCTTCGTTACTTACGCATTCGGATATTTTCATTCCCATCATTCTTTTGTTCATTTGCTTTACATTTACTTATATGACTTGTTTGACGCACACATGGTCAAGCTATCGACTTCTTCTTATATAGACTAGTTCCGTCTTTTATATCTTAAATCTGTTTCGCAGATTCGAACACATCATTCATACCTTTCGTACCTCCTATGTTTTGAATCCATCTAACGGTTACAAACATTTCATTTATACTTTAACTTCTTTCATGTTTCGAATCCGTCTCGCGGATTCTAGCATAGCATTTCATGTTTCGAATCCGTCTCGCGGATTCTAGCATAGCATTTCATGTTTCGAATCCGTCTCGCGGATTCTAGCATAGCATTTCATGTTTTGAATCCGTCTCGCGGATTCTAGCATAGCATTTCATGTTTCGAATCCGTCTCGCGGATTCTAGCATAGCATTTCATGTTTCGAATCCGTCTCGCGGATTCTAGCATAGCATTTCATTTTTCGAATCCGTCTCGCGGATTCTAACATAGCATTTCATATTTCGAATCCGTCTCGCGGATTCTAACATAGCATTTCATATTTCGAATCCGCCTCGCGGATTCTAACATAGCATTTCATACTTCGAATCCGTCTCGCGGATTCTAACATAGCATTTCATATTTCGAATCCGTCTCGCGGATTCTAACATAGCATTTCATGTTTCGAATCCGTCTCGCGGATTCTAACATAGCATTTCATATTTCGAATCCGCCTCGCGGATTCTAACATAGCATTTCATATTTCGAATCCGCCTCGCGGATTCTAACATAGCATTTCATACTCTCATTCTTGAGAGTCTTACAATTCTCTTCACCCTCACGTCCACCTACTACTTAATTCTAACGGACATACCTGTATTAATTATCACGGTCCCACGAACGTCATATGCTTCACGTGTACTGGCCAGGTACACAATCCACATACTAGTTTCGTGTCTTCGTGTAATTGTCACCTTATGTCCGAAGAATTAGGTTTCGGCACGTATATCATTTTTCAAAACATATTTACTATACCATCATGGTCCTTCATTTAGCATTTTTCTTCCCTTAATGCATTTTACCATTTCATATACCGACATATTGAATTTACGTACCTGGGTTCAACTTTATCTTATTTCATGCCTTGGTGTCGGTACTTGACCGCACTCGCGGATCATCCTCTTCAAACGCTTATACTTACCTTGCATATACAAAACCGTCAGTTTCTTTATGCGTATACATAAGTACATACTTACATTCTCTTTTACCTTTGGATCTTGACCGAGTCTTGGATTGTACGGGTTTCTTATCACAAGAGCACACAGGTTTGAGTTCAAGCACTTACCTTCTTACACTTGATTCTCTCAAACCAGGGCTCTGATACCAACTTGTTAGACCCTAAATCGTACATGACAAAAGTCGCAGCGGAAAACACGAACCATAAAATTTCTTTCTTTATAAATACCTCAACTTATTTAAACTTTAACTTTAACATAGCTCTTATTCATAAATCCGTCATCCTCTTATTTACTAATTAAGAACATAGCTTATGATTGCTACATATTACATTCAACGTCCCCGTACAATCTATCTTGTGACTCGATCTTCGATCTCTAATCCTTGTTATAATCACCCGTTATCCACCCAGCCTGCATACACCACATACATTCGAAACATTAGCACACGTTATATAAACAAGCTCATTCATGTACACTTTCCATTTCGTTCTTTAACAAACTTTAAGCATTTCATCTGCGTATCCATTTCCTGATGAGGCTTCAATAATGTACCTGCATACTTTTCATTCTCAAGAAGCACCAATTAATAACGTATTACACGTCACCTCTAAATCATGCATACATACATCCTTACATGCATACATACGCGTCTACAAACGTACATGCCTTCCTATATATCTACATACATGCATACACTCGTAAGTACCTTCGTACGTACCAAATACACATCTACATATACACATATATCACTTCGCTTCTATACACGTACACATACACATACATCATCATTCTTATTCATAAATACATATCTACATGCTTACCTACATTACCACCTACTCATATACATACTTACATACTTCCATCCACATATATATACATTCAGACTTACACACGTGTATATCTTCATACTTATTCGTATAGAACTCATGCTCATACATAACAACTAGATTTCATGCATACAATGATACCTACATACATACATACATGCATACATAACCACATACTTATATACCTTCGTAAAATGAATGTAGCTATACATATACATACTTTTACTCATACGTACATATACTTACGTAGTTGCCTAATTACATTCATTCATACATATTAGCTCATACAAAATTAAAGAGCCTTCCGGGAGCGTTACGGGTAATCCGGGAATGCTTGACGCGAAAACAGAGAAAACAACAACACAAGCCGTCGGCGACGGGCTCTATACCCGTCGGCGACGGGCTCGGGAAAAGCCCGTCTCACCCATCAGCCCGTCGGCAGGAACCTAAGGCGTCGGACGAAGATCTGCTCATACGAACCCGTCGGCGACGGGCTCTTTACCCGTCGGCGACGCCCCCTCCAAAACCACTTTTTTCTGCAGAATCGTTTCGTCGTCCGAACGCACTAAAACGCGCGTAACTTTTGAACCGTTTACCCGTTTAACCTCCCGTTTCTTCCTACATGCTTGTAAATTCACATTCTATCATACTAACTTGAAATCCCACTTCCAGATTAATGAAATTCTTATCTTACACCCTATCGGCTTATTATCATATTCTAATTATTTGACCCGTTATGGGTATTTGCGCATTAATTGGTTTAAGACATACCAGGACCATACTCTTCGCTTCCATGCTTGTCCAAAACATTATACTCAACAATTAACTTGTTCTTAAACTACATTGCAAGATCATTTGCCTAAAATACCCATTAAGGGCATTTTGGTCATCTTCTCTTTATCCTTAACAACAAGGAAATCCTTACCTAATTAACCCATCCTACTACTTAGCTTACATTCTTAATCACACATTTCTCCCTCGGATCAAAACTAAGATCCGTTTAATACTTCATTGACATCGTACAATTCATTCCTATTAACTTCAAATATCATATTAAATTAAGTTGCAAATAACTTTACATAACAACTAGAAAGTGATTACGGAATCACTTACCTCATGCATCCGTGTTCCCATTCGTTCCTCGCCACTTCTTGACCCGTTAGCCTTCCGTGCCTGATTCCGTCTCGACATGATTCCTATACTTCCATGTCATCGAAATCACGCTATCATTAGCATACTCGTTTGTACATGATAACAATCGTATCAATCCCATATTTCACACTTAACCTTCATTAACCATTTCTAACAAACATAACTCATATAATCATGTCCGTATACGTTTAACTCATGTAACTCATCATGTCATTACATTTATCACGGATTGCTATTACATGTACCATACGACTTCTCATCAACCTACATTTACGACAACGAGTCAACTCATGTTTCTTATACTTAGTTGACTTTCAAAAGTCAACTATCAACCATACATAACTATCGACTTATCAACATATTCCCGTAACATCATAATCGACTATACGGACGACACTATATACATTTTATCATTCACTTGATGTACGTACTACCTTTTAAGCATAACGTACAACTTATTCATACACAATCTTCTAAATTCATACATAGTTCATCCAATGCTTCTACAATCCAACATGGGGTATTTAAATTAAACATCAAACATGTTATCATCACATTTTATTCACTTCATCTAACAACAATTCATCATTTCTTATCCCATATCTTTAAACATTCACCCACGTGTATGATTCCAAACATTATTAACATAAGTGAATCATCAATTTACATTACATCATCTAAAACCCACTTCATAACTACTTGTTAATCACTTACAAGTGATCTAATCTTAAGTTCTTCATAATTCATCATACTTTTGATATATGTACTACCTTGTAAGCATAGTGTACAACTAGTTCATGCATATCATTCTAATCTCATACACAATTCATCAATTTCTTCCTCCTAATCAACATGATTCATACATGCATAAACATCAAACATACCAGTATCACATTTCTTTCAATTCTTCTAACAAGAATACATCATACAACTCAAAATACATCAATATTAAGCAAGAACTTAGACATAGATGATTTACCCATGTCATCATCTTCACCATAACAAACGGGTTTCACCCCTTAAACATCAAATTAACCTAATTCATGCATAATCCATGTTCCAAATGATGATTCTAACACATACTCATACTCAATTTCATACAAATTCGTGATTTACATCATAACCCGCTTCATGCATAATCACCAAACTAGCTTTTAAAACATACCTTGCGATCCCCACGAGGAGGTGATCATTAATCCGTGTTTATTCATGAATTTAGACTTCATTTACCCTTCCAATTTGGGGATTTTTGTGAAACTAGGGTTTGAACCTTGTTTCTTCTTCCTGGATGTCGACACACACACACACACACTATGTGTGTGTGTGGTGTTTTAAGTTTATTTTATAAAAATCATGTTTCCCCACTTAACGGTTTTGGTCCCTCAAGTTTCATTTTAATTATATAAGAGACTAAAACTCACTTCTTTATATTAACCGGGTTCTAATTTACCGAACCCGTTTTTGGGGTGTTACACTTACAGAGAACCAAACTGAATTTCAAATAAAGGTTTTGGTTTAGAGGATATTTTGATGTTTGGGTTTTTTGGCGTTCCTAAGACGAATGGTATTTATTAAATACGGCGTTTGGGTTTTTGTGTGTTTTAATGGAAGTTCTGAGATGTTTTATATATAGGATGTTTTTTGGCGGTTTTTTTCGGTGGGATTTTATTATAATTAAGTTTGGCGTTTTATATCTAATTGCGTTTTTAGATTTAGGATGGTGTGTTCTATTGAAGGGTTAAGGCGGTAATTTTAATGGCGTTTTATTTCATTAGATGGCGTTTTCTGTAGAGAAGTCAAAAGACTTTTTTACCCTTAATGAAGCGCGCCAGAGTAATAAAAGTGATGTTAGTTACAAAAACGTCACCGCGTCATCTAGTCCATAGATTGTTGTAATCTGACGATCCATAACCGTTCTCACACTTTTCACCGTTTTCTCTAAATCCTGACCCTGTATATATATAGAGAGAGAGAAAGAGAGAGTAGATATTTTTTAATGACCATTTTGCCCCTAGGAAAAGAACAAAAAAAACAGGTTTCTTTGGAGAAATATCAGCTGATTTCCTTTTTGGACCAAAATGGCAATAAAAAAATGAAACCACAAGGACCCAAATGCAAAAGGTTTCAAATTTGAACTAAAGTGCCAAAAGTGATCAAAACTCAGGGACCAAAATGGCAGTTTACTCTTTATTTTATTTCTTTATTTTTTTTTATTTTATTATTTAAATATACCACTATTGATTTATCGATTACTTTAATTTTTTCTTAATTCAATAATTAACAATTTTTAACAAAAATATATGGTTTTATAATTTATTTATTTTCGTTTGTTTGATTAAATTAGAGTGAATTACAAATTTTGTCATTTATCTTTATACATGTCACACCCCGATAGTGGGCCCGGTGGGGAGTATCGTGACGTAGTTGATATCATCATTGTCAAACAATCACAGTTCAATGCACAGCGTAAGTCTAAAAGTAATGATATTAAAAACTGTTTCGAAAGTAACATTAAATATACTAAATTGCACAAATCAACCTTTATGTTATACATAAACTACACTTTATACCTTTCACTTTGAAATCGGCCAAACCTAACCTTTATGTTCATGTTTTGCTATAGGGGTCAACCTTTAACTCAAATTATGTTAAAATTCTTGGTTAAGTCACCTCACATGCAAAGCATGTGAGGGTATTTTCGTCTTTTTACTTCTCCTTTTAAAAATTATTTTTATTTAAATAAACTACATGATTTCCTGCAACACCAACCACCATTACCAGTTGAAAATATTGATAATCCAGTTCGAAATTCAATTCAATACTAATACTAATAAACCATAAAAAATACAGCAGTTGGCAACCTTACTGAATCAATTACCGATTTGATTTATAAAAAAAAACATGCTTTATCTATCTCATCTCACCCCTCTGTATATGTATGTTCACAGAGTGTTAGTTCCTAACAAATAGAAAGGAATCCAAGCTACTGTGATGAAACTGCACACGTTATTGTCCTTTATATAAAATGCTTGAAAATTTTGTGATGAAAACTCAATCATCGGATTCTGTAATGACGGAAATCAGCACAATCACCACCATAACGAACCATGAACCACCGTAATAATCACCACCATAAAGAACCACCGTCACCGATAAGGTGATAACCTTTACAACAACCATCACCGGCGACTTGTATTCACCTCCAAACGAACCACCATCATCGTTCACATCACCCATCTACCTTCCACCACTGCAACCAAACCACCCCACCATACACACCTAAACCACAATTCGTTCACCACCGTACCGACCTCTTCCATCATTCACCAGTGTGCCAACCTGAACAAAACCACCCACCATACGTGATTTCCGGCGACAAGGTGATTCCGGTTATGATGACGATGTGACTCCGATGATGATGATGATGTTATTCCGGTGGTTCAAACGTGGAGTTGTTTAGGTGAGTCATAGGTTGACCTTGCTGGCCAAAAACCATTGATAGCAACGATTTTGAGTTTTGATGTTAAATACGCTGGAGTAAATATTAAGTGCAGCACCCCCCAAAAAGGAACGAATATCTAGAAGTATATAATTAGATTTTAGAGTTAAATGTCATTTTAGTCCCTGTGGTTTGGGCCATTTTGGCAGTTTAGTCCAAAGGTTTCATTTTTAACCTGTGGGTCCAAAAAGGTTTCACAATTGCCGTTTTAGTCCACTTGGTTAACTTCATCCATTTTTTCTGTTAACGAGAAGGCCAATTTGGTCATTTTGTATGTAATTCTGTTAACTAAAAGGGCAATTCAGCCATATAAAATGACCGAATTGGCCTTCTCGTTAACAGAAAAAATGGATGAAGTTAACCCAGTGGACTAAAATGGCAACTGTGAAACATTTTTGGACCCACAGGTTAAAAATGAAACCTTTGGACTAAACTGGCAAAATGGCCCAAACCACAGGGACTAAAATGACATTTAACTCTAGATTTTAAGTTGAAGGATCACACCACACCGTAACATGTTTCCTTGAAACAATTAATCGGATTTTAAATTACATTAAATGCTTTAATATGCATATACTATTTAGTTGTGTTTTAATTAGAATTTAATTTTCTCAAGTCATTAGAAGAAAACGGGTTTTTTTTTTGTGAGGGGATGAATTGGGGAAGACAATGTGGAAATGACAATAATACCCTCACATGCAACGCATGTGAGGACAATTAACTAGGAAAATTAACAAGGTTAGTGGTAAAGGTTATAGGATGTAACAAAACATGAACATAAATGTTGGGTTTTGCCGATTTCATAGTGAATGGTATGAAGTGCAGTTTAGGTATAACATAAAGGTTGATTTGTGCAATTTAGTCCATTAAATATTACAACGGGTTGTAAACGGATCCACAGGCGGATCTAAATTAAAGAAACATTGTTCAATAGATTTTTAAACATCTAAGCTTTCAAGACTCTTTAGTTGATGCTAGGAGTAGCCAGCCCATTTCGCTTAGTACCTGCACTTAACCTTTTTGGAAAATACGTCAGTTTTCACTGGTAAATACAATTAACCGACTCATTTTGAAAATGTTTAAGAAAATTGATTTAAATGCACAAGGCACAAATAATCTTTTATAACTTTGGATAATTATTTAAAAATAATCTTGTAAAAGAATTATATGTTTGCCATACGTTCAGTAGCCCCGATTAGAAGTACCGGGTTAAAAGATTAATAGACACACCACATAATATATTCACGACGAGTTATTCTCAACGAGCGGGTTTATCTTTTTACATACGCACTGGCAGGTGTATGCCTACACCTCGTGCTTAAGTCGTGGCCATTTCAATGAATGAGCCGATGATATCCAGGACATGGTCATTAATCCCCCCAAAGGCTTAACATAAACAAAACAGATTAAACTGGTTATCTCAATGTTTTAATCATTATTCGATTAAAGATTCAATACCCAACCAAGCGGTATTTTATATACCGTACCCCAAGCCCGTATAAGGGAAAATAAGTTAAAAGTATTTAACTGAGATAAAATATAAATTTTAATTCCAGCCGTATACAAAGCAGCAAGTACGGTAGCTTTTACTGGTCTCCTAAATCTGGAACGAAGGTTTTAATAACCAATTAGATTCCTAACGGGTCTTACTTAAGTTTAAACTTAGACCGGTTAGTTTTAAAGAAAGGTATACGGTTCAAAACACAAGATTAAGCGAAGATCGGATTAGAATGTGATTTGGACCCAACAAGTTTGAAGACTTGTCTAATATGGGTAAATCAAACACATTCTGGATTTTGAAGTGAAAATGATAAGGTTTGACCCGTTTTGGATAATTTATGCAAACTAGTTACATAAACCGTACCGAACGCGAAAATGCATAACGGGTAACCAAATGAGACATGAACAGGTTCCCTAAGTTAATATGCTTAAAATGTGTTATGATATCAGTAGGATACCTTCCATTATGCCCAAAACGAATTTAAAATCAATTTAAGTCCCGTAAGGGTATTTTGGTCATTTTAAGGCTTATAAAAGAGGTTAAATAGTAATATGAGGTTCTGGTCTAAAATGATCAGTAAAAGTATTTATTTTAGTGAGTTATATCTGTAGGCTACTGCATATATGTGAAATTTATCATTTATGTCCAAACTATGCACCGTAGGGGCATTTTGGTCATTTCACATAAGCTTTAAGGGTCAAATTTGGAAACCTGAGTTCAAAAATTTTACTTACTGTTAAAGTATAAAAATTTATTCATAACATCAGTAGGTAACAAGCCTTAGGTGCCTAATATGGTTTTAAACCATACAATACGCCTAAATCGCCTAAAAGTCGGTATTTGATATTCGGGTTTATTAAAGAAATCTGAGTTTTTGACCAGCCTTTACAGTTTAAAATAACTTATTTATTATATAAAATTAGTAGAAAAAGGTTTGACATGTAAAGGATGTGTAAAACTCATTTTATTAACAAAAAGGATATAACCGTCAATTACCGAATCAATGCAAGAACCTTATGTTAAGATCAGTTTAAAATTTAATAAAAATTTCCAAAAATCCCTAAATATTATATTTCATCAGTGGGTAAAAGGTTTGGTGTCAAAATTTGGGTTTAAATAGGGTTTATGTCGAAAATGTCGTTTAATTACTAAAAAGGCCTTTATTTACGATATTGAGCATAACTCCTAATTTAGACCACAAACTGATGTCAAATTTTGAGGACATGTTTATAAATCAGTAATAAAGGTTTTTGTCCTCTCACATTTTCAAAAATCTCGTTTTAATATCAAAAGGGCATAATGGTCAACTTTTAAGCAAATAACGGAAACATGCAAATGAATCGGATTACTAAGGAACCAAGTTGTATAACCTCAGAGGGTTATACTAACCACTAATATGGTCCTAAAGGAACTCTAAGGCATATCTAAACTAAGCTAAATCGGGTCAGAACTGAAAGTCAAAGCAAAAGTCTACTTTTGCGACTTTCGGTTCCGAACCTAGCCTAAACTTAGAATTTGTCGGGTTGAACATGCTTAGACATGTTCTTATATTATTTACCAAGTTATTTTTATGTTAAAATAGGTTCCATAACCTCTACATTGTTAGTTATGAATTTATTTGTAAAAATTAGATTCTGTTGACTTTTTATAATTAAGTTTGACCCGACAATTGACCAAGTTAGAGTGGAAATCAGAGGGTGCCCTTTTAAAGGTTTATTACCTACATAATTACCAACTCATAGCTACTTTCAATTCGAGAAATGACTGGACCATTAGTGATTAATCACTAAGTCAAAGCTTAATTACGAAGGCTTTGACTTTTGGTAATTAAACTAATAAAACTTGAACTTAAGAGGTTAAGAATGCTTACTAGGGTCCTTAGCACGAGTTTAGAACAGAAGATGGCTCTCTTGAACTCCAGGAAGCTCCAGAGAAAGTGTTGTGAAATATAATTCAAGTGAATGCAAGACAATGCAAACAAAGGGTCCTTAAATAGGATTTATAGAGCTTCAAGATTGATCCACCTGCCCCTACAACTGAATTCTGATGATCCCAGGTGTCCCCTATGCATGAAAATCTGTTGGCTCAGTCCCTGGTATGGAAAAATGGCATGCAAAGGCGGTGGAACTGGCTGGACATGCACCTGTCCCTTTTTTCTGCATCTGGTAGTCGTACGCGGGCCGCGTAAGTCTTGTAAGAAGTCTACGCGGGCCGCCTGGCGCTTCTGTTACCGGAAAACAACTTTCAAAGTTGGCAGTTTTGGTCCCTGGCCCCCTTAAACTTTATTTAACTTTCATTTATTGTATTTAGGACCCCCATAGTTAACTATTTTGGGCCTTGGGTGATAAACTAACTCCGTTAAGCTCCCGGTTAGTTGTACGTTTACCCGAAAAGTCTTGTTTTTCAACGTTGACGCATTTGATCCTTATTCTTTGGAATTAACACTTTGATTATTTATGTGCGTCGAAACTCCACGAATTTATTATCCAACATTCATGGAAGTATAAGGAAGTATTACAAAGTCTTGGAAACGTTAAAAGGTCACTCAGAGGTAACTTTAAACATGTTGACACATTTAACCCTTATGCTTTGTAAACTTTTCAATTTAAACACAAACGACTTTCTAAGTTCGATATTTTATTCGTTAAAGAATACGAACGTCGTGTGAGGTCAAACAGAGGCACAAGAAAGGCATGTTGACACTTTGGATCCTTACACTTACACATTTACATTGTTTGATAACTTTAGTCCCTCAAGATCAATCCATTACATGTTTAAAGTCCATGACACGTGTCTTTATTATATTGGTCGTGATTTTACGAAGTGTTACATCCTCACCCCCTTAAAAGAAATCTCGACCTCGAGATTTACTGAAATAAATGAGGGTAGTTCTGTTTCATTGTGGACTCAACCTCCCACGTGTATTCTAGGCCTCTACGGGCATCCCATTTTACCATTACAATCGGTACATGCTTCTTTCGAAGTTTCTTAACCTGTCGATCTTCGATTAACAAAGGTTTTTCAATGAACTTCAAACTTTCATCTATATGCACGTCCTTGTGTGACATTGCTAGCGACTCATCGGCTAGACATTTCTTTAAGTTGCAAATATGGAACACATTATGTATCCCACTGAGTTCTTCTGGCAGATTTAACTTGTAAGCCATGGTTCCGACACATTCGATGATCTCGAATGGTCCTATGTATCTAGGGCTTAACTTGCCCTTCTTGCCAAAACGCATCACCCCTTTCCAAGGCGATACCTTAAGTAACACCTTGTCACCTACCTCAAATTTAAGAGGTTTACGCCTTTTATCTGCGTAGCTTTTCTGCCTATCCCTGTGTCACAGCCCCCGACCCCATCCTGGGAGCGGGAGCCGTGAACCAGCCAGATGGTATGGGTGTTTATTAATTACGCAGCGGAAATTTTTTTTCATCAGGATCGTAGTTAGGAAATAATTTCAGAGTTTATAAAACACCAACTTTTAATATTAAATAAATGGGCTAAAACCCATATTTCATTCAATTGTTTTTATAGGGATAAACCTAAATAAATAAAACATAATTTTCTTCTTTTATTCAGGTATTTATAGCCACTTTATTTAAGCCTTCAGTGCTCCATAGTTGACTTCTATTATCTTTACAGCAAATTACCTGAAACACGTTTTGAAAACATTTTATCAGTAATAAATACTGGCGAGTTCATTCCATTTTTATAAAATATATTGTTATACTTTACAGCATTAAGGGTTTTTATATTTATTTATATTTACCCAACTCAATCAGTATTTGTCACATGGTGGCAGTTCCGATGTGACAGTGGTCATATCACTCATTGGCTCACTTTTGTCCAATAGTGAATTTATCAAGTAATAGATATATAGTATATTTTACTATTATATTGGTCACTAGGCGATTCCTGTGACGGTGGCAAATCACTGTTGATCATTCTCTCCACTAGTGACTCGGGTCATATTACTGTTGATCATTCTCTCACCTAGTAATTTGTGGTCATATCACTGTTGATCATTCTTTCAACTAGTGACTCGGGTCATATTACTATTGATCATTCTCTCAACTAGTAATTATGGTCATATCACTGTTGATCATTCTTTCAACTAGTGACTCTGGTCATAACACTGTTGATCATTCTCTCTACTAGTGCCTTTAGTCATGTCACTGTTGATCATTCTCTCAACAAGTAACTCTTATCAAATAATGTATACCAAACTTCACATATCGGTAGTAACTGCTGAATACATAACCCAACTATACATGTATAGTAATAGATTAAATAGGGGTTATGGCTATTGAAGTTTTAGTCCCCATGCTTATTGTATGTACTATTTACTTTATATATTATATATATATATTCACTTTATATGCACCTATATAAAGAAAATATATGTAATATTCCCTGTATCAAGAGTGGCTACAAAAGCATATATACAAAAATAACACATATAATATAATTAATATATTATAAAAATGGTACCTAATATATTAATGGTGTCAAGTGGTAACTTATATACATAATCTTAATATAGTGGTTCTCTAATTATATAATCTTTTAATAGTGGTTGTCTAATTATTTAACACATATTAAATTGTAACATTAAAGCCTGATATAAAAGAACATATATTAAAAGTTATATTAAAGAACATCTAAATGGAATAACACATACGTTGGAAAGGATTTTATATATATTTCAATAGCATATTCAAAGAATATGACTATTAAAATATATATAGTTCTATTATAATATGTCTTAACATGAGCCAAAATTATTTTAATATGTTTATTAGTTATATTTTCTTTAATATAACTAATATATTTTAATAATGATTAATAAAGCTCTATTTTAGGTACACACCATTTATATTTATTTAAAACATACATTAAATTTATTAATGATTTAATGTTAGAATAATATTAGTTATAGGTTATGGCTACTGGGGCACAATTGCCCCTGTGATTTTGGTCATGCTACTATTGGCTAACTTTTTTTGGCAAATAGTAACGAGGGTCAAGTAATGTATAAAACCTACCATACCGGCAGTTATTACAGAATACAAGAATTTAATCACTGTAAGTATAACTAGTAAACATTTAAGATTTTGGAAAGCATTTTTAAATATAATTGTATCACAAAGAAGTGATAAAACTGTGAGAAAAGAGAATGGACTCACTTTGTAACTTTAGGGTTCAACTAGAAAGCCTCCTAGTAGAATCTTGGGTATAATTTCTGAGCTATTTTAAATATATATATATATATATAGGGAGGGGCTCATGCGAGAACCACCCTTATTGTGAGAACCATGAGAACCAATGTGAACACAACCTAAAATAGCTAAAAAAACCTAAAAAAACCCTAAAAAACCTAACCCCCCCCCCCCCCCACAAAAAAAACATAACCCCCCCCCCCCCCCCCAAAAACCTAAACCCCCCCCCCCCCCCCCCCCAAGCTAAAAAAAAACTAAAAAAACCTAAAAAAAACCTAACCCCCCCCCCCCCCAAAAAAAAGCCTAAACCCCCCTCCCCACCCCCCCCCCCCAAGCTAAAATGCTAAAAACTAAACCCTCAAAAAACCTAAAAAAATCTAAAAAAAATCTAAAAAAATCAAAAAAAAATCCAAAATTTTTTTTTTGATTTTTTTAATATTTTTTAGGTTAAAATCGCTACTTTTCGAAGCCAAAAAAAAAAAAAAAAATTTTTTTTAAAAAAAAAAAATTAAATTTTTTTTTTTTTTTTTTGGTTCGAAAAGTAGCGATTTTAACCTAAAAAATATTAAAAAAAAATTTTGTGTGATTTTTAACTATTTTTAGGCATTTTTGGTGTGTTCACATTGGTTCTCGCGGTTCTCGCAATAAGAGGTGGTTCTCGCATGATCTTCTCCCTATATATATATATATATATATATATATATATATATATATATTTGCACTCGTGTTAAGTATAGTACCCATAATTCAACCTTATCCCTATGTCACGAAACCGAACCCAAACGAACTTAGTCGGGCAGAGCCTTGACATGCGTTATGGGGCTCCAGATCAATCGGAAAGGGTAGCGGTGATCGGGAGTTAAAACACTTAAAACGGGGCAGGGCTTAGTCATTATTATAGTGGGAAAAAAATAAAGAATATGGATGAGAGAGAGAGTTCGAGAGAGATGGGAACACAGTTGCCTGCTATTGCTTTGTATATATAATAAAGGTGGAAGGGATGACTTGATTTCTCCCTATCTATGTAGAAGACACGTTCACAATACTATTTTATTTTTGTTTTATTTTATTTATTTATTTATTTTATTTTTTTGCCAAGGACACCTATATATACATATTAAATGCACACAATAGATTTTGGTTTTCTATTCAAATGTTGATAGTTATCTGTCCACGTCACATTTTCATATTAGTTTATTATTATTTTTTTTCTATTATTTTATTATATATTATAATTAATTTAACTGCTTTACTTATTTGACTTATAAAATATGACGTTTTACAAAACAATGAATATGTCATTAGAACGACAATAATCTTATCTACATTTTGAACCAAGATTCATTAAAAACGGAGTAAGTCCAAATACAATGTATTTTTATAATTTAATTATTAGACGATCACTATGCCCGTCTAGGTACTTCATATTTCTAACAGTCAACTTACCCATAATCTACCCGTTTAATAATATAAGTTTTATATACTTTATTTTAATATAGAAAATAGAAGTGTCACACATATATAAGCCAATTAATTAATATAACATTCCAACCAAATATATATAAAGTAGTTTTTAAAACTATATGGGTCTAACAATTATATTAAAAATAAAACTAGTTACTAATGGTTAATAAATTTAAACAACCTATAATTCTTATATGATAAAAATGGAAACGTTACACCCTGGCAGCTTTGAGACGATCATGTATCTGCACAATCTTATCTGTCATCTCTAGGAATATATCAGGTCCTGTTAGTTGGACATCTCCAACTTCCACCCAACAAACTGGCGTCCTACATTTTCTTTCGTACAAAGCTTCAAAAGGCGCTGCCTGAATACTCGAATGATAGCTAATTGTACGAAAATTCAATCAACGGGATATGATCATCCCAACTTCCTCCTAAATCAATGACACAAGCTCTTAGCATATCCTCAAGCGTTTGAATCGTACGCTCACTTTGTCCATCCGTTTGAGGATGATATGCAGTGCTGAAGTTTAATCAAGTGCCTAATGATTGCTGAAAGCTTTTCCAAAAATGAGATGTGTATCTAGTATCCCTATCCGAGATAATAGATACCGGCACTCCGTGAAGAGATACAATCTCATCCACGTACAGCTGAGCTAGCTTGTCAGAGCTGTGAGTTTCTTTAATCGGCAAGAAGTGGGCTGACTTAGTCAACCTATCGACTATAACCCAAATAGTATCATTTCCTCGCTTTGTCTTTGGTAACTTAGTGATAAAATCCATAGTTACCATTTCCCACTTCCAAGTGGGAAGTTCAGGCTGTTGCAACAAACCTGACGACTTCTGGTGTTCGGCTTTAACTTGCGCGCATGTCAGACATTTAGCCACTTAAGTGCCTATAGACTTCTTCAAACCTATCCACCAATAATTTGCCTTTAAATCTTGGTACATCTTATCACTGCCAGGATGAACAGAGTACTTAGAACTATAGGCTTCTTGAAGGATCACTTTCCTAAGTCCTCCATAGATTGGAACCCATATTCGTCCATTTAATCTTAGGATTCCATCCTTGCCATACGACAACTGTTTAGCAGTTACGTCTAGCTTCTCATTTGGATAGTTGGCTTCTAATACAGCTTCCTTTTGGGCGGCTAGCAACCTTTCATTCAAGATGTTCTTTAATTCAATGCTCTTAGCATTGATTCTAATGGGCTTAACCCTTTCCTTCCTGCTCAAGGCATCGGCGACAACATTCGCTTTGCCTGGATGATATCGGATTTCATAGTCATAATCAATGTTGCAGAAATCGGCCTAGGCGGCCGATTAATCGGCGCCTAGGCGTTAGTCGGTGGGTTAGTGCCTAAATTTATGCTAGTCGGTCAAAAAATCGGTTATGGTCAAAATCGGTTAAAGTCAGTGAAAATCGGTCAAAGTCGGAGAAAATCGGACTAATCGGTCTCATGGTTTTTGACCCAATAAACCCAAATTTTGAAGCCTAGCCCATGGTTTAAAGCCCAAAATTTAATTATAACCTATTTTAACATTTAAGTTTAGGTATTTTAACATTTAACCCCCTCTCTCTTTCACTAGTTTACATATGGTTCCTAAACTTTTAAATTTATTAATAAAAAGTATAAAGTTATATATATATATATATATACTAGTCATTTACCCGCGCGATGCTGCGGGAAACATATCACTTAGGTCGGTAAGTTTAGTGCTATGTACGGGGCCGTTCAGTTTTGAGCCATAACCAAAACCAAATTCGTGACGCAACGGAAAACACAACACTTGTTAGTAATTCTAATGGGTTGCATGAGAAGGTTCAGATCAGTTGGGTCATAACTAAAATCTAGATTTTCGGTTAAGGTACTTCAAACCGGTCATGGGGATTTACCCGCACGATGCGGCGGGAGTGGTGATTTATAATAGGATACTCGTTTACCGTTAGTTTATTAGTCGTCTCTTGATATATTGTATAGTATGTAAGTTACTCCAACACGGAACAATTAACTGGGTCAATACGGAAAAATTAAGTGGGGCTATTGCGGGCACCCAAAAATAGTTTCTTGTTCTTTTTGCCATGATCAAGTTAAAAATTCAAGGTGGGTAGGTTAATTTCGTGATACGAATTACATAGTTTCCGTCAACTATAAACTTTTTAATAAAAGGGGGTAGAAAAATAATCCAGATATATTAATTTAGGACTCGAGTTAAACTAATTAATGGATAAGTAACAGCTTTTTAAACAATCATTTAATGGTTTGAAAGTTGCTCTAAAACACACCACCCATTACATCTTTTGACTTTCTCTTTTGCTTATCAACTGACAAGAAGAAAATTGTAAAATGTATCTTGATGCTACCAAGAGGAGGTGAAGGATTCAAATCCTAAAAGGTGCATCTATAAGAGTATTTCGAAGTAGTATGTTTGCCGTTTAAAAAAGTGGTACCAACATGATTATTCTGCACATGATATGTAATATTTACCGTCTAATTCTATTTTATATACCTTAAGTTTTTAACCCCGTTTATTTCATGTTGAACCAGTAAAAGTTCTGAACCATTAAGTGTTGAACCAGTAAAAGGTCTGAACCATTAAAAGCCGGTATAATGCTTAACCGTTCAGAGGTAAATGGCTAACCAATTCAGATTAGAGGTCTTAACCATTCAGACTCAGTATAATGCTTAACCATTTAGAGGTAAACGTCTGAACCATTCAGACATTACTTGCGAAACAAACAGTCTGAATCATTAAGTGCTGAACCATTAATAGGTCTAAATCATTAAATGCTTCATTAAGAGGTAAACAAACAGCCCCTTAGGCTACACGGTATGGGACCGTCGCCCACCCGTCCTCAGCCCGGCGACGCCACGTCACGCCCGTCCTCCCACGCCGCCCCCCTCCGTCCCGTCCGAATCGTCCGATTTGTGCCGTTTGCGACGGAGCAAACAGGTGGGGGCCCCCTCGGCGACGCCCGTCCCCCCCCCCCCCCCCCTCCGTCTTCATCCGGCACCATACCCAGTAGCCTTAAAGACATTCTACATTTCATTTAGTTAACTCCAGTTATCTCATTTACTCTATCCAACAAATATATACAATATTTCTAGCCCATTATTTATAAATAAATATATCTCATTCTTATATAATTAGCTTTTAAATTTTAACAATATAGTTTGTCTTTTTGAGGTGTTTTACAACCGTGAAAACTAAAGAGACAATTGACTAAATCTAATTAATGTATTTTACTTGTGGATTTAAAAAATAACCGAAAGTAGATTATTCTACTCATAATACAATGAATTTACACCAACAATATGGATCATACACTTTGCAATTTCCATATTATTCTACTCATAATACAAGGAACCTGAGTAAGCAAACAAACAGCATCGCAGCCCATCCAGTTAAATTTACAAGTCTTCGTAAAACAGCAGCCTTTTTTAACAATTTACCCCTGCAAATATTGAACAAAATCTGCATTTTAACAGTTCCCCATTGATGCATGCTTCGATATATTATCCAAGCCGAATTGTGGGCCTTCTCATCCTTTGTGTAATTACCCAGCGACACCCATGCTCTCGAAACAGTCTTTAGCAGGTTATGGGCCTTCATCCGTGGTTGTGGCAGCTTAAACCCGTCAACCTGAACTCTTTTACGATCACGACCCATATGATGGGAGTACATACCAGACTTTAAAGATGGAATAGCAGCTCATGAGACCCATTTCTGACCATTAACAACCAACAGCCAATAAATCTGCAAACAAACAGCCATAAGCTTATCCAATAAACTCTGATGCACCCTTGAGTGGGCCTTCCTCTTAGTAGCAGCAGCAGTAATATACAGCAACAGCACAATACATGAACCAATAGCTAAAGCACTCAACTGATGCAGCCAGCTCTTAGCCCATAGCTTGTAAAGGCAACCAAGATCCAGGTACATCAGCATCCCAGCCTTAGCCGCAACCTGGTGAGCCAGAATGTACAGCGTCTGCAGCCGGAGGTTCACTCGAATAAACCTGTCCCAACCCACAATTCCCAAATTACCCTTAGTGCAATGCACAGACATAAACTGATTAGTAGGCCACAAGAAACATTTCATGGGTTCGTGGTGAATTCCAACTCATACGCGTGTATAAGACATTAAGGTCCATATGATGTGCCAGTCTAACACACTATACAAAATCAGCATAACCATTTCCACTTCTAAGTGCCTGATTACCACCACTACAGAAAGCTTTAGTTCCCTGAACCAATCATATGTTAAAAACACTCATAATATTCGCTGTGTTTTTAAAAAAGAAAATAAAAGGTACCTTTCCAGTGAGAATAATGACTCCTATTGTACTATCATCTCTAGCATCATTGAAAGCGCGAATTAGTTCCTTAATTGTATGCGGTCGGAATGCATTTCTCCTCCCTGGCATGTTTATTGTTATCTGCAAAATACAAAGGGGAAAAAGTCCATAAATTCTGGTACAACCCTGGTAACTTACTACATATACCGGTGGTTAATTCACATGTTATTGGACCATCAATCAAGTCAAATGAAACAATAACAGTAACAACCTCTATTAAGAAACTGCATTTTGACTTTTAAATTTCAAAGTTGGTACTTTCATTAGTCAAAATTAAGGGATTAGGTGGCAAATTTAACATTGACTTTGTTTTCACCAAAATTTTAAACTGTTAGAGCATGTGTAATGGGGCTGTATGTCACGCCCTTTTCTCCTATAACGCCCCCATAGCGCCCGAAACACCATTACCGGGGGGGTTATGGGGTAAATTTTTTGTCCTGGCGTGATGATTATCACGGCGTGATGATTCCTTCCCCACTCACACACATATACATACATACATACATACATACATACATACATACATACATATATATAAAGCCCTATACATGTATAACCCCACTACACACTCAAGTTATATAAAGCCCCCCTTTTATGCGTTTCGCCACTTGTCGCTAACGCCCACCCGGGGGCTTTATGACTACGGATGCCCTTAATCAGATTTCAGAATGAAAACATATATTAATTATTATACGAACCTTAGCAATGGCTTTTCCTTGAGCTTTCTCGTATATAATATCAGCAAACTCCTTCCCAGCAATAATAATATGAGTATATGACTGCATTCTTGCCTTCACACCAGCCTTTTTTGCACAACTCCTGTATCTCTCGCATTCGTCATACAAGATTCCTGCAAATTACAATAATGCCACATGTGTCAAAACATCATTTTCTTTAAGCTTTAGTTCTCTCTGGTTTACAGTTTCTTCATTTGCCATAATCTCCTCTAGAATTTCCATTTCATTCTACCAAAATACATATAACTTTAAAAATAATCTAGCAGATTAACAAAAAACATAAAAAACACAATATACGAGTACCATTCTCTTCTCATAGCGAAGCATCCTGTTTCTCATTTTCATCTTTAGCTTCACATGCTCTAAGCTCCCTTTCAGAATCTTTTAGCCGCCATTTGCTCATTCACACCCAGTTGATCCCATAGGAAACCAGATACATTCAACCTTTCATCTCACAAAAAGAGGGTATACAAATTTAGATACACAGTTAAAGAATCGACCAACTATATGAAAAAGGGGGTTTAGCGAAAAATTTGAGAACAAATACAATATAACCATACAGCTCAAATACAATAACTGAATGAAAATACTAACCTAACCTGGAGAGATGGTCCATAGACTCTGCCAATTAAACCGATGCAACGAAATCTTCGAATCCTCGGTAACCATAGCCAGCAGATCTTTCTCCGTGTTCCATTCAGCTATTTTTATCTTCACAATTTGAATATTGAGGAAAATAATTACTCTCTGAATTTGATACATTTGGCTAATATTAAACTTGAAATACTCAAGAAAACCACGAACACACAAATTCTAGGTTTAGAACAACTCAATCAATCTTTTAAAATTCAAAACTCATGGGGTCCTAACTAACACTCAAAATTTGAACTTGATAGCACAAATTCCGATATAATAATTATAATAATAGAAGATGTAATGAGTGACCTGTGAGGCTAGTGGCTTATCAAATTGAAGCTGAAATGGAACGATCCTTGGCATGTCTTCTTCATCTGTTTCCATGTTGCTTAGTGAGCGAGTGAGTGTTAAATGAGGTTTTTGAATGATGCAACTCGGATGAGAGGGCTTTTAAAACCTTGAATCAAAACGAAACCAACAACAAATAAAGATGGACTAACGAAGTTAACAGACCTGCTAAACAGAGATCTGAATCATCCACTGAACAACTGAAAAATCAAAAAATTCGTAAACAAATAAGAAGATTCGAAAAAATGTATAGGGTTTATAACCATGAGTTCGTAGCCATCAACATAATCCAGTACCAGAATCAAGTAAACCACATAAACCATACCTCTCAACCTCTTGTGCGTTTGATTGTGGCCCCTAACAGCGATTTCAGGTCGAAAATCTTTCATGATCTGACCAATTTTGTGTTTTAGGGTTTCTCTACGCCGTTTAAAAAAGGGTTTCTCTTGAGAAGAAAGCATAGTGACAGAAACTGAAAAGTTGATAGTGACAGACCTGCTTTATCGTCGTCGGAGGTCATAGCCCGGAACGTTCTCTTTATATTTCTCTTCTCTTTTCAAGATCTGCAAATCCCTAAACGTTTTTAGCATAACCAGAGGAAATCGGTGATTGGGGTCGACTTGAAAGCGGATCCAGAGATGAGATTATTCTAGGAATAGAATCGCAAGAGAGAAAGAGAGCAAATGGAGTGTTTGTGTTTTTAGTCTTATTATAATTCAATTACTTAGAATTCAGTTCATTTACAATCTAATTTATTTTGATATGCATGTTATTATATAATCCAGTTTACTAAGATTTTGATTATATTTTAACTCATAAATCTTTTACTATTTTTACATCCATATTATCATTTAATCCATATACTTAAATTAATAAACTCCCACATCAGTTAATTATGATTTTTTTTTAAAACCATACTATATAATTACTAATTATTTTTAAAATTAATAACGTCTATTCCTAACTCATTCTACCAAGTAATTGATAACTTTTTTTTTTCATATGATATTCCATTAAATAATACAATCAAAACCCTAGCTATTTCCCAAATTAGTTTAGAGATCCCTAACTTTATACAACCTTAGACACTAAGTTCTTGTCTATTAACTTACTCATGATAGGGTGACACTTTGGGTTTTTTCACATCTTCACTACAACAAGCTCTTGTGTTCGTTTTGCTGATCCAAGTGAGTATACATAGTCCCCTTTTTCACTTTTTATACTTTTGGGGTGATTCATGTGCCATATATCAAAGTTACAAACTATTACATACTATTCACAACTTACAATTCGATTCTACGGTTTGCATGTTATCTATGTGTTATTTGAACTTACATGGTTACTATTTGTACATTCATTAACTACGATCAAGCCGCGTGGTGGTATGTTATAGCGCTATAGGATTGACACCCCATTCCCACTCCTTGGCCTTTTTAGGGGGAGATCCTTTTGAGAATGATAGAAACCACTTACTCTAGCAAGAGGTTAACCCTTTGGGTTCCTCACTTACAAGTCGACATAAGGTTTGAGTGTGCCCTTAGTTTCATGTCTCTATTTCAAATTGCTTTGGATGTTATGCTATGCCATTGAATTGTACAAAAAATTTCAATTATATTATATGTACTAATACCCTATGTTACTCGCCAACTTTTCGTAGTTGACATTTATTTTGCACATGTTTCAGGTAATATTGTTTGATGATGCTATACAAGATTTGCTACTCACATAGGATGCTTGTTGGATTTAGATAAATGATTATGAATTTGTCTTGAACTGTTTGTTTATCCTTGGTGTACTGGATGTTTTAACTTGATTAATAAATATTTTAAATAGTTCCATGTGCTTTTAAACCATCTACCAAAGTAATGCCCCGATGTGTCCGCCTTCGGTTGGGGTGTTACATGATATGGTCACAAAGGAACCTTAATGCACAAAGAAACTAAGCTAATTCGGGTCAGAACTGAAAGTCAAAGCAAAAAAGTCAACTTTTGCGACTTTTGGTTGCGAACCGAGCCTAAACTCAGAATTGTCGGGTTGAACATGTCTAGACATGTTCTAATAATATTTAACAAGTTATTAAGGTGATAAAACATATTTTATAACCTCTACATTATCAGATTTGATTTTATTTAAAAACTGACCCGTTTGACTTTTTATGTTAATTACTTTGACCTAACAATTAACTAAATAAACGTGGTAGTTAGGAGGTGCCCTTTTGAGGGATTAACACCTACTTAATTACGATCATGTAGCCACATTCACCTCGAACAATGGCTGGACCGTTTAGGTCTAAACCGATAGTCAAAGCGTTATTACGACAACTTTGACTTTCGGCTTTAAAACATATAAAAACCGAACTAAGGAGGCTAAGGACACTTACAAAGGGTCCTAGCTCGAAACTTGAACTAAGGAGGGCTTCCTTCTTGACCATGAATCCTAGAGATGATGTAGAGAGAAGAATATTGAAAGTGCAAGTTGCAAATGAAGGAAAATGGAGCTATTTATAGAGCAAGAGGTAGTTTTATGTTGCAACCAGGTGTCTAAGGGAGTTAGGAGAGCTTAACAAGTGTCCCTAGACGTGTCCTGTTGATGCATGGAATGTCTGTTGACTACGTTTGAATCAAGTCTTAAGTCAAAATAGTTATATTAGAGCTTGGAAATAAAAATTAGGGTTTAATGATGGTATTTCGCTCATGTAAACATATGTAGTAGATGATTTCGTTTATTAGGCAAGTTAGGGTTTCGCTTATAGGGTACTAGGGTGGTTTCGCTTTTTAGTCATGGGGTTTCGCTCATAAGGTAGTCCATATGAGCGAAATCAGTTTACTATAAATACCGGACATGTGACTTCATATGTATGTACGTTGGAGCGAGACCTTATCATGCTTTAGGCAACCGAACTCTGTCAAAATTGATTCAGAAAGCAATAAAAGAGAAGGAAATTGAAAGGAAAAGCTGTTGTAACTTCGTGTATACTGATTCCGCCTTTATACGTAAAGATGAACGTTCTCAACTGACTTTTAGGGTCGGAACACGGTCCAACAAGTGGTATCAGAGCTTCAGGATGAGGAGTTCATACTACTACAGCTGATTCTACAGAATTCTCTCATTTTTACTCACTTTCTCTCATACTTTTTCGATTTGAACTAGTTCCTACGGTTGAAATGGCCTGATTTTTTAGTATAACGTGTAAAATACAGTAATAACAAACCCTAGAAAGATTCAGGTTAAAATTCGGACTAAAAAATGGTGAAAACTGGCTAAAACCTGATTTCGCTTTTTCGGACATCGAGTGGTTTCGCTTTTACGGACATATTCTAATTTCGCTGATAGGGACATATTCTGATTTCGCTGATAAGAACATAAGTGCTTGATTTCGCTTATCCGAACAATCTAGTTTCGCTAATAAGGACATAGTGATATTTCGCTTATTTGTCAATTACTATTTCGCTCAAAGGAACATTGTTGGTTTCGCTCATTCGGACAATATCTGATTTCGCTTTTCTGTCAAAGAACTAGTTTCGCTTTTGTGACAAAGTGATATTTCGCTTATCAGTCACATTGACTGATTTCGTTTATCTGACACTTTGACTGATTTCGCTTATCAGTCAAAATAGCTGATATTTCGCTTTTGTGTCATTGTTTTTCAAAATTTCGAAAATTTTTCTAAGTGATTGTTGATTTTTGCAGGTACATTCAAGATGGATGACATATTCTTGAACCCGTTTAGCGACATGTACGCATTCGCTGGAAATTCCGGAAACGATGATTCTTCGTCTAGCAATACGAATGAGAATTCGCCGAAAGAGAGGAAAAAGGAATCTTGGGAATCTGAAAGTGCCTTTGGGACATTCAATAAACCTCCAAAGCTAATGGCTATCGAGGAATACAGTCGGTGGTCAAGAAAGTTTGAAGATTGGTTGATGGCATTCGCATTTCCCAGCTGGAAGAGTTTGAAAAACGGTTATGAAAATGGAAACAAAAATGGTGAAACTTTAAGATCAGCTGATGAGATTGATTCATTTGTAGCTGAACAAAAATGTGTGGCATTGTTATTTCAGTCCGTCCGGGAAGACGTTATTGCCTTGATCGATTATTCAAATGCAAAAGATCTTTGGAAAAAGTTAGAAAAGAAATGTATAGGTAGTGAAGAAATCAAGAAAAACAAAATGAAATTACTTAGGAAAGAGTTTGATATGTTTGGGTGTTTAAAGAACGAGTCAGTTTGTAAAATGATAGAAAGGTTTGGTCATCTGAAGCTGGAATTAGTAAGACATGATATCAGATATCCTGAAGAAGATCTTATCGACAAATTGTTCGATTCGTTGCCTGACGAGATGGATTGGAGATATTATGCGCTGATGCTGAAGAATACCATCAAAGCACCAGAAAAGTTGACATTAGATTTGCTGATTGAGAAACTTGAAAGTCACGAGCTGGAACTGAAGAAGACATACAAAGTCAATAACTCATCCTACCAGCAGAATTTGGATTTGTATTATCCAAAAAGCATGATGCCAAAAGCAACTTCTCCCAAAACTGCATTTTCTGTTGAGAATGTGTCCACAGCAAGCAAAGAAAATCAAAGCAGTCAAAGCAGTGTAAATCACAGTGGTTATCACAGTGGATCTTCATCATCTGCAAGTCATTCTGATGCAAAGAATCGTTTTCAATGTAACATTGCAATAGACTTAAAGAATGCTCAGAATTTTGATGAGGAGTCGGCTAAACAACAGATGATCTTTCTAGCATCGGTGTTGGAATCGTATGAAGGGTTAGTAGCTGGAAAGATAGGCAACACCAACTTAATGAAGGAAGATTATGATCAGATAGATCCTGAAGAAATGGAGCTGATCGATATTCGTTGGGCTATGGCCAGTGCTGTTCGTCGAGCACAGCGTTTCATGGAAATTACCAGCAGGAAGACAATTGGTGGTCCATCTACCAAATTGGGGTTCGATAAGTCCAAGGTGACTTGCTTCAAGTGTAAGCAGAAAGGTCACTTCAAGCGAGAATGCAGAAATGCTTATGCTGATGAGTCGGAGAACCCTTTCAGAGATGATTATTACAAGAAGGCAATTTATCATCAGAATAAATCTGAGCCGCCTAGATTGAAGCAGGTTGAAGACAACAAAGAGAAATCTAGAGCTCTTGCGGTGATTTATGATGATGAAGGGTATGATTGGAGTAAAGAGGTTCTACCAGAGGAAGATGCAGTTGGTTACGCATTCATGGCGAAAAATGACGAACCTATTCCGTGGAAAGACGATAGAACTGAACAGCAGAAATATAGATACAGAAAAATGCTGGCCGAAAACAGAATAATTAGAATATCTCGTATCTATTTGGAAGCGAAGAGAGCGAGAAGATGGGATCCGGACAGAGAGTGTTATCTTGATGAATATGGAAATATTGCGATCGATGACAAAACTCTTGATCTGGAAGCCATAATCAAGGAGATCAAAGATGAGGATGAGTATTGGCAGAATAAATGGTGGGGAACTGGAGACGAGAAGGAGAAAGAAGAGATAGAGAAATCAAAGAAAGTTGATACTGGAGTTATTGACACAACGCAGGAGTTGACTGCTGAAAACCTCGGAAAAATGGCTGACAAAGTGCTGGCTGCTAAGGCACTTGAGGTAGACTCTAACTCCGTGTCTGAGTCAAAAAGCCTGGTCAGTTCAAACTTGTCAACAAATGCGTCAGGTAAACAAATTGATGGAAATGCTGATTGCAAAAATTGCAACAAAGAGTGCAAATTTTGTAACACAGTCACGTATCTCAACGGGAAGAAGATTGATGATCTGACAGCAAAGATCAGAAGCGTTGAGAATCAGATTCTTGATCGTGACAAAACAGTTAAAGCTTCAACTGAACGGATAAGAGAATTAACTAGCCAAATTGAAAATGATAAAATTGATCATGACAAAATGAAACAAGAAAATGAAAAGTTAACTCTTGAAAACCGTCAGATTTCTGAGAAGTTTGAAAAACTCAAAAGCACAATGAAAGATAATGATGATCGGAATGGTAAAACTTATAATGAAAATGTTCACCTAAAAGCAGTGCTTAGAGTAAAAGAAGAATCAATCAACCAACAACTGGATGAAATCGCTAAACTGAAACTTAAATTTCAAGAGGCTGAAATTGAAAACGAGCGAATCCAGTTGAAGCTTAACAGTTACAGCTCCGCAAGCTTTATTTTGCAACACATTATTCCCAAACCTATCGGGAAAGACAAAGCTGGCGAAGATGTGTATTCTGATGGAACTAGGGTGGGTTTTCATCAAGTTCCACCACCTGTTCTTGATAACTACACGAAAAAGCAATCAGGGTTGGTTGAAATTGAAGAAGAAAGTGAAATGAATCTTCCAGATTCAATTGATGTCACATTCACATCTTCCAATGACGATAGTGTCCAAAATGATATTGTAAAAGGTGTTGTTGAAAATGTGCTAAAAACGGACAGTGACACTACTGAGGAAGATGGGTGTTTCTTGGACAAATACATTCCGAAACAAAAGTCCAAGAACAACTTAAATGAAGAATCAAATCTTGTCATGTACAAGATGTTGGGTTCAGATAAGTTGTTTTCGGATTCTGAGTTTCCAATTGAGAATGTTAATATGAACAAATTGACAAATGTTTTCAAGTTGGTTGAAGTTGAGTTGTCAGAAGTGAGCAATCTGAGTCAAACAAAGAGAAAAATGAGGTTTGAGAAAGATAAATCATACTACAAGAAATCTGTTATGTTTTGGTCAAAAATTACCGAAGCAATTTTGTGATCAAATTAGTTAAGTGAGGTAGTGTGCTAAAATTATACGTGAAAAATATGTTAACCAAGTTAGTTATAAAAACAGTTTCAGGATACGGCTCAAGATATAGAGCTGTATCTGTGATCAAACAATGAGCAGAAAAGTAAAGGTTGACACGTGATGTACGAGGAAAGCCCTTGATCAATCTAGATCGCCGGCACAAAACCTCGGGAGCTGACAATCGCAGCTGCCTTGTTCTTCTATTGCTTCAAATATCAGGATACAGTGCAGGATGTAGAGCGAATCAACTAGGTGTTACAATGTGATTTGAATACAAGTGTTTGTGTGTAGTGTTTGCAGAGAGCTAGAGAGAAAGTGTTTGAAAATGTGAAAGTTGTGTGCCTTAATCTGATCCTCCCCCATCTATTTATAGTAAAACAAATTTAACAAACTATCCTAAATAACCGGGATCCAGCGAATATTCCTCACTCGAACGTTGTAGACCTAGTCTTTCGGGTTCAACGTCTCTCCCATAACAAACACGCCCGAGTCTTGAGGAGATGAAGTCCATCTGACCGTTAGCAAACCCCAGCCTTCAACCTGCACGTGGTTAATTCAGTCAACCTCAGGATATCGCCCAGGATGTTAGCAATATCCCCGTCCAGTATCCTGGTCACAAATAAACAATTAGAAGCAGGATATTGATCAAGATATGTACGTTCAGAAAATGACCCATAACAATTGTCCCCAAATATATCGGTTGGTATACCAATCCAACGGATATATTTTAAAAGTTTCATCTCATCAATTCAGGCAATCAATATGATGAGACCCTTGAAATGACAATGTGCAACTTCCAAGGCGCTATTTACTCTTTACCCCCCTACATTTAGCCTATAATAACCGAGGGTCGTCTCATTATGATTATCCTTATCTTCAACCGAATATCAGGTACTTCTTTCTCTCTCTTTTCTATTTTCCTTGTTTACATCTCTTGTTCTCCGATTGTGATCCTCCATGGCGACCCGTACTAGATCGCAAATGGCGGATTCTGTTTCCCTCTTCCACAAACAAAATTTGCTTCAGAAACCTTCAAAGGAGGTGTGTTCTTTCGATAATTCCGACATCGCAGCCCTACGAGCTTCCGGTGCCTTTCCCGCCGGGACAATCTTCCGTCCATTCGACCGAGAGGTCCGATCGGATTTTTGTTCCGACGAATGGGTCTGCTTTTTTGCCTACCCTTTCTCCATAGGACTTCAATACCCGTTTTTACCTTTTATTTCTCGTTTCTTTGAACTTACTGGCATTAGCTTTGCCCAAATCATGCCCATGGTTTGGCGTATATTAGTCACCTTGGAAGGAATTAAGGCTCGCCATATGCCTGACCTGTGCATCGAAGATTTGCCGAAGGCTTATCGTTTAAGATCTCATGGTTCCAGCCGATTCCTTCTATTCTCTATTTCCAAAGATCCTCTCATCCTCAAAGCTACCAAGAACGAGGATAAGTGGACAAGAAAATTCTTCTTTGTGAAAAGAGACTCCATTGATAAAGGTTTTGACCTCCCTAAAAGATGGTTGACTTCTGGTAGGACTTAGGGTTTTAGGAATATCCCCAATCATATCCCAAACCTCCATCCTGAACCAATATCTTGATGTATTTATTTCCTTTCTTGCAGCAAACTTCAAGGAACTAGCTCCCCCTAGTGCTGAATCAGAAGGAAGAATAAAAGAGATCTACAAGCTTCCAGAGGGTGAAAGAACCTTTAACCTGCTACTCACAAGCTCAAGTCAAAGATCAAGTTCCAACATGTCTGGTAAGCATATTTTCAGAATTTTTTTTTTGTTTTATTGTATAGAGATATAACAAGTCTAAAACATCTTCCCTTGTGCAGTGCCAGTTATTAACCTCGAAGGCTTCCAACTCGACGAGTTGGACAGCTACTCTAGCCTCGCACCTGCCAAGCAAGAATCCAATCCAAAGTCATCCGTCACACCGAAGCCTATCAGCTCGAAAACCACCACTGCTCCCAAAGCTCCTCTGGCATCCCGTACCCGGGCCTCTAGTTCCTGAAAGAGAAAAGAAGGTGATCCTCCCGCTACACTTCACGAGTTCCCATTTGAGAACCACGGGTTTATTGAATCCAGCAAATTTATGACCGGCTTCCTTAACCAGGTTAGTATCCTGACCTGTATCCTGCACCATATGCTAAGTAGAAATGTTCATTTAGAATAACGCCTGTTTCTTTACCTTGCAGGGCCTTGAACGCCTGGTACTCCTCTATGAGGACACATGTGGTTTAAATGTCATGCTAGAAAGCAAACTAAAGAAGGCTGAAGCTACCATCAAGGATCAAGCAGCAATCGCCACCGCCAAATCTGAACACTACGAAGTTAAGTATAAGGCCATGACCCAAGATCACCAAGCTGCCATCCAAAAGATCACCCAAGAGGCTCAAGCTAAGTCTGACGCGGTCCAGGTTCAGCATGAACAAGATATGGCTTCATACCGGGAGAGCCTTAAGAATTCAGTCATCATCTCCCTCCTCCAGGCCAGACTGAAAATGGCTTATGAAGCTAGGGCTTTGGGCATTGAATGCCCCTCATGGAACATCAAAGCCTGGGAGATGAAATTGAAAGATCTTGGCGGCAATCCGGTGGAGCCCCCTTCAAAACCTGTCGCAGAGGAGCCCACCAAGGTAACCGAGAAGGTGGATGATGCTGGTGCCTCAAAGGATGCCGGTGGTGATTCTGGAGAAAATGCCGATGGAAAGGATGCTGCTGATGATGCTGAGAAGAATGTTGGAAAGGATACTGGTGGAGATGTCACGATGAAGGAGGGAGCTGACCCTTAAATGCAGCGACGTGGGCGATGATGGATATATGTGCTGAGGCCGGAGCCCACTTTTTAAAATTTCATGGCTATGGTCTGTAGAACAATTTACATTTCCTGTCTTTGAACAATTTATATTTCCTGCATTAGAACAATATGATGACCAAAGGTGGATGGGTCCTAGGTTTTAAGATGAAGCCCTTGGTCATCAGTTAGTATAATCCGTTTTGAATATCGTAACGGTTGAAGGTGGACAGGTTTCGTTTTGAGATAAAACCTTCAACCGTTATGTAGGTATGGTAAAAACTAAACGTGCTTTTGGCGGATGGGCCTTGGTTTGAGGTGAAACCAAAAGCACAACTTTTGACTTGTTAATAATATAACTATCTCTTGACTTATTTGTTGTTGCCTTTTAATTTCTGTCATGCATTCCTTAAAGTAGATTTTAGCTTTGCAAAATATACTCAGTGATATATTATGAAAACTTTTATTAAATAAAACTTCCAAAATTTCAATCAACTTTAGAGAAAATTTTTCAAAGAATAAAAGAAAGTCCAATTTCCAAAACCTGTTTTGACAATTCTTGCTTGATCAAAGTTTCAAACCAGTACCAGCGTCAAATAACTTAATCAAATATCCTGAAAAGTATTTCGAAAATATATTTTGAAAATATATTCCGACAATTTATCCTAATCAGGATGTTTAACCTTTTACCAAACATAGTACTGTTAAAAACTTAAACAACTTTTACAAAGGAAAGATCATACCAGGAATAGGGTATAACCCTATTTTTTAACTTCAATCCCCTTGTAACTCTTCCAATAAAGATGTCCCCTGTCTGAGACACTCAGTGTATTAGGTCCGAGCTTTATCCTTTGAGCTTTACACAATTGCCTCAGTAGGGATGTCCCCTGTGCACAATGTCTTCGAATACTTAGAAATCTTTTGGTCATCAATTCCAATTGTATAGACAATTTTTCGTGTTACAGGGGTAAAACCCAAAAATGTACTGGAGATAAATCCCTCGTATCCTGGGGGAAATCCCAAATTTTCGTGCGCTACAGGCGGGAGTGTATAAACTCCAAGGCTTAGAAAGGTGAAAACCTTTAACCCTTAGAGAGTATGAAAATACCCTTTCGTGAGAGAGGGTGATCAATCCTCATATACCTTTAGGATTCAGGATATAGCCAATGGTAAAGAAATTGTCAGCCACTTTTACATGGACTGGTCCCGCCACCTTGAACTATTCCCGAATAACTTGCGCTCCAGGCGGGGTGTTTAAACCCAATTCGAAAGAAAGGTGAATACCTTTAAACCTTTGAAGGGATCAGGATCCCTTAAACGTGAGAGAGGGGGCCAATCCTCTAATCTTTCGAGTTGTCCTGAGTGCATATCCTGGAGCTATATCCTGAAACATATGCTGCAAAACAACTGTAAACTAAGGTGGGTGTTAGCGTGGCTAACACCCCCCCGATGCTTAAGTCAGTATTATGTTCAAGATAATAAACAAATATATTTAAAAGAGATAGAATACATACCATTTTGAGATAGAAATTAAATTCTATTCTTACTTGAAATAGAGCTTTAAGTGTATTGCATTCCAGGATCTTGGTAGCATATCCCCCTCCATATCCTTGAGTCGGTATGCACCTTTTCCTGATTCTGATTCAATCTCATATTCCCATTTCGGAGCCAGCTTTCCATCAGCAGGATTGGTAGTATTCTGAAAAGCTTTTCTTAACACCCAATCTCTAACTCTGAACCTTCTAATCCTTATATTCTTGTTGTATGTTCTGGATATCTTTTGTTGATATGCCGCCATTCTTAGCCGTGCTGCATCTCTTGTCTCATCAATAGTATCCAACTCCTGGCATAGGACTTCAGGATTCTGCTCAGGATTCCGGAGGTTGGATCTTGCTGTGGGTATCACCATTTCTGTCGGGATCACTGCTTCTGCTCCAAATACTAAGGAAAACGGGGTTTGACCAGTTGCATTTTTTACCGTCGTTCTATCAGCCCACAAAACAAAGGGTAATTCTTCTGCCCATCTCCCTTTCTTGGCCCCTAATCATTTCTTCAAGTTGTTGACAATTATCTTGTTTGAAGATTCAGCTTGTCCATTTGCTTGAGGATGTACAGGAGTAGACGTAATCATTTTGATTCCCCAACTCTTGCAAAAGTCAGTAGTCCTCTTACTTATAAACTGAGAACCATTGTCACAGATTATCTCGGCTGGTACTCCGAATCTGGTCAGGATATTTCTCTTTATAAAGGATACCACTTCTTGATCCCTGACTTGGACAAATGCCTCGGCTTCAACCCATTTGGAGAAATAATCTGTCATTGCCAACATAAAAACCTTCCCTCCTGGAGCCTTTGGAAGCTTTCCCACTATATCCATCCCCCACTTCATAAATGGCCAAGGGGGAACAATAGGATATAATGGTTCAGCAGGCTGATGCAGTATGTTACTATGTCTTTGACATGCATCACATCTTCGAACATATTATGTGGCATCTTTCCTCATTGTCGGCCAATAATATCCTGTCCTTAATACTTTTGAGAATAATGATCTGCCCCCAGTATGGTTACCACAATCCCCTTCATGTATATCTTGAAGTACTTCTTTTGCTTCAGGATCCTCCAAGCACCTCAAATACGGTCCAGCATGAGATTTCTTGTATAAAACATTATTTATAATAGTGAATCGTGATATCTTCATCCTAAATGCCTTAGGATTTTCATTTCCGGGGATGTGTCCTTCCTTGAGATATCTCATGATTGGAGCCATCCAGGATTTAGGATCCTCTTCAGGATACCCTGCGCCAGGATCCTGAATACCCACTACTTCTTTATCCTGAGGATTCGTTGCAGGATACAAGATATGTAATATTGGTATTTGGGTTCCTTCCGGTATCCTTATCGATGATCCCAGATTTGCTAATGCATCTGCTTCAGCATGATCTTCCCTTGGTACCTGTTCAAGTGTAAAAACATCGAAATATCCTGCTAATTTTTTGAGAATATCGAGGTATTAGATTAATTTCTCACCCTTAACTGCATAGGATCCATTAAAATGGTTAGTGATTAACAAGGAGTCAACATACACTTGCAAATTCTTGATACTCATATTCCTAGCTACTCTAATCCTGCAATTAAAGCCTCATACTCTGCTTCATTATTAGTAGCAGGAAATTCACATCTAATAGCCTGGGGTAATATGTCCCCCTGTGGCGATTTTAGTAGTATACCTAATCCTACTCCTCTTACATTAGATGCACCATCAGTATATAACGTCCAGGATCCTGAGGATTCTCCTAACTATTGGACTTCTAGGTCTACCTCATCCTGAATGTCACTACTGAAATCAGCCACAAAGTCAGCTAAAGCTTGAGACTTTATGGCATTTCTAGGTTCATATACTAAATCATAAGCACTTAACTTTACTGGCCACTTAGCCATCCTGCCTGACATTTCTGGTTTCTTAAGCACATTTTTGACAGGATAATTTGTTTTAACATGAATTCTATGTGTCTCAAAGTAATGTCTAAGCTTCGTTGATGCCATAACTAATGCTAGTATCAATTTTTCTAAATGAGAATATCTAGTTTCAGCATCTAACAAACTTTTACTAACATAATAAACAGGATACTGCTGACCTTCATGATCCTTTATAAGAACAGCACTTACAGCATTCCCTGATACAGCGAGGTATAGGGATAGTGGTTCACCATTCTCAGGCTTCATCAATAGAGGTGCAGTTGAGAGATATCGCTTCAAATCCTGCAAGGCTGCTTCATGCTTTGCTCCCCATTCGAACTTCTTGTTCTTTTTGAGGATATCATAAAATTCCTTGCACTTTTCCGAGGATCTTGAAATAAATCTGTTCAACGCTGCTACTCGGCCTGTTAGTCGTTGAACATCCTTCATATTTGAAGGTGATTTGATATCCAGGATGGCTTTAATCTGCTCCGGGCTTGCCTCTATTCCTCTTTTGGTCACCATATATCCAAAAAACTTTCCTGCCCCCACTCCGAAATGGCACTTAGCAGGATTTAGCTTCATGTTGTATTGATCCAGGATATCAAATGCTCCCTTGATATCCTGGAGGTGATCCTCAGCCTTTCTAGATTTTACTACCATATCGTCAATATATACCTCCATGGTGTCCCCCAGCTTATCTTTGAACATCATATTCACCAATCTCTGATATGTTGCACCTGCATTTTTCAAACCGAAAGGCATAGCAGTATAGCAATAAATACCTATTGGTGTCATGAAAGCAGTATCCTCCTGGTCCGAAGGCTCCATTTGAATCTGCTGAAATCCTGAGGATGCGTCCATGAACGTTAACATCTCATGCCCAGCAGTAGCATCCACCATTGCATCGATATGAGGAAGGGGGAACGGATCTTTAGGACAAGCCTTATTCAAGTCTGTGTAATCTACACAGACTCTCCATTTCCCATTTTTCTTCTGTACTACGACCACATTTGCCAACCATCTTGGAAACTTGACTTCTCTGATCATTTTGGACTTTAACAATCTTTCAACTTCCTCTTGGATGATCATATTTCGCTCAGGAGCAAACTTCCTTCTTTTTTGCTGAACAGGCTTGAATGACTTGTCAATTCCAAGCTTGTGAGTAATAATGTCTTTGGATATACCTGTCATATCCTCATGCTTCCATGCAAACGTTGACATCCTACATTTCAAAAAGTTAGTTAATTGTTCTTCAATATCCCGAGGGATATTGGTTCCGACGAGCACCGAGATATCAGGATTATCCTGATCCAGGATAACTTTCTTCACATCTTGCTCCGAAGCTTCCAAGGTATCCCGGGCCCGCGTCTTTAATTGCTATGCTGGATTAGGCTTGGTCGAGGATTTCATTGAGGATGTGTAGCATTCCTTCGCCTCCTGCTGATCACTATCAACTTTGACGACCCCCCAAGGGGTTGGAATCTTGATGCATTGGTGATAAGTCGAAGGCACAACCTTCATGTCATGGATCCACGGCCTTCCTAGTATGATGTTATAGCAGGATAAGGAGTCCATCACACAGAAGCGTTGTATCGAGTTGACCCCTTCAACATATACTGGTAACTTTATCTCTCCTACAGTATTTCTAGCTTCTCCACTGAAACCAACGAGCACAGTGGACTTCGAAGTAATGTCCATCGGAGATACATTCATCCTTTTCAATGTTTCCAGCTGAATTATATTGACAGAACTACCATTGTCCACCAATATCCTGCGTACAAAATGGTTAGCCACATATAATGTTATTACCAAAGCATCATCGTGAAGATCCTGAACAGTATCCCTGTCATCACTATCGAAAGTGATCACTTTATCAGTTGTGAGGGTAGTCATTCTGACTGGTTTCTCTCCCCTTTCACTCTTAGCTTCCTTTGCATGTCTCTTAGCCGCCGAATACGAAGTCCCATAAATGTTGGATCCTCCTGAAATAAAGTTAATTATCTTGGCATCTGCTGGGGGTGATGCTGCTCGTTCAGGATCCTTCTCGGGATCCTGCCCTTTATTCTTCCTTCTTCCCAGCAAATCCTTCAGATACCCTTTGCTTAACAGGTAACTTATTTCTTTCCTTAAAGCAATGCAATCCTCGGTCATATGTCCGAAGTCTTCATGGAAGGCACACCATTTGGATTTATCCTTCCAATCAGCTTTCTGCTGGTTCTTTCGAGGCCACCTAGCTTTGTCCCCTAAACCCTGCATAGTATACATTAACTCAGGTATATTAACAGAAAAGCAGTATTCAGACAAGTCAGGATATTCTTCAGGATCCTCGTCTTCAACAGCATTCACTTTCTTGTTATCATTTCTGCCATATGGCTTGGAGCGATATGGCTTATATGAGGATTCTGATTTCCTGTTGGTTGATTCATAGGTTGAGGTAGAATTCATCCTCTCTTGCATCTTCTTGTCATCTTCCAAACGGATGTATCTCAAAGCCCTGTTACGAGCTTCGTCGAGATTCCTGCAGGGATTCATTACAAGATCTTGATAAAACTGAGAATCCTTTTGTAACCCCATCTTAAAAGCTAGCACAGCTGTTGCAACATCAAGATGTGGGATGTCCAAGGATTCTCGACTGGACTTGTTCACATAATCCCTCAAGGATTCCTGAGATCCTTGAGTTATCCTGTAAAGGTCACTGGTTAGTTTCTCAAAACTCCGACTACAAGAAAATTGACTGTTAAATAAATTAACCAAATGAGCAAACGAAGTAATTGAGTGAGGAGGGACATTTAACAGCCATTTTAAGGTTGATCCTGTCAAGGTAGAACCGAATCCCTTGCATAAGCATGCTTCCTTGAGATCTGGAGGGATAGGATTGATTTCCATCCGTTCCCTATACTGGGCAATATGCTCCTCAGGATCCGTAGTCCCGTCATACAGTTTCATGTTGGGAGTCTGGAATCTTTTTGGGATTTCAGCATCACAGATAGGATACGCAAAGCGGGATATCCTGTGGCTGTCTTGGGATACTTCCGAAATTGGCTGGACCACTCCAGGTACACTGGATATCATGTCCTTCAATTTCTGGAGCTCCCTGGTAAATGTTGACGTCATACCTGCATCCTGCAAAGACCCATTGTTGTTAGTAGCAAGAATATTATTATTTGACACATTACCAGTCTGAGGATTTTGGCCATATCCTGAAGCATATCCTGAACTCCTCACAGTTGACATCCTGACCGAGGAGGGTATCTCAGGGGTATGATTCTGAGAATGGCTTGGGACGATATTTCCCCTGTTATCCTCAGTGTAAACTGCGGAACTGAAGTTCAAAGCCCTGGGCTGTATAGGAGTGACAGTTTCTTCAGCAGGTCTACTCGAGCTAGCTTTTAAGAGTTGTATTTCTCTTAACAGCATTTGGTTAGTTTCCTGTTGCTGCCTCATTTGTTCCTGCACACTTCCAAATAAAGTTAGAATTTCATCATTAGAGGCTAAAACGGGAGCAGATCCCTGAACACTCCGAGTAGGGATAACATCTTGAGGTTGTGAAGAAACTGACATCCTTGGAGGAGGTGGTGGAAGCACCGAACCGGTAGTAGCAGAGGTTGCAGCAGACATAGTGGAGGAGCTCATGTTTGATCTTGAGGCCATTGTAAACAATGTGGCCAAAAGTTTCGAAAACAGAAAACTGATTAATGATTTCACAAAGATTTTTAGTAAAGAGAGCACCACTTGCCCCACGGTGGGCGCCAAATTGTTTTGGTCAAAAATTACCGAAGCAATTTAGTGATCAAATTAGTTAAGTGAGGTAGTGTGCTAAAATTATGCGTGAAAAATATGTTAACCAAGTTAGTTATAAAAACAGTTTCAGGATATGGCTCAAGATATAGAGCTGTATCTGTGATCAAACAATGAGCAGAAAAGTAAAGGTTGACACGTGATGTACGAGGAAAGCCCTTGATCAATCTAGATCGCCGGCACAAAACCTCGGGAGCTGACAATCGCTGCTGCCTTGTTCTTCTATTGCTTCAAATATCAGGATAAAGTGCAGGATGTAGAGCGAATCAACTAGGTGTTACAATGTGATTTGAATACAAGTGTTTGTGTGTAGTGTTTGCAGAGAGCTAGAGAGAAAGTGTTTGAAAATGTGAAAGTTGTGTGCCTTAATCTGATCCGCCCCCATCTATTTATAGTAAAACAAATTTAACAAACTATCCTAAATAACCGGGATCCAGCGAATATTACTCACTCGAACGTTGTAGACCTAGTCTTTCGGGTTCAATGTCTCTCCCATAACAAACACGCCCGAGTCTTGAGGAGATGAAGTCCATCTGACCGTTAGCAAACCCCAGCCTTCAACCTGCACGTGGTTAATTCAGTCAACCTCAGGATATCGCCCAGGATGTTAGCAATATCCCCGTCCAGTATCCTGGTCACAAATAAACAATTAGAAGCAGGATATTGATCAAGATATGTACGTTCAGAAAATGACCCATAACATGTTAATCCATCACGTTTTTATAATAACAATCGAAATAACTGGTCGGGTGGTTATCAGGGTGGTAGGAATTATCAGAAAAGAAATGTTCCAAACAAGAGGTTTGCTGAAAAGAAAAAGTTTGTGAACAGTTCGAGTTCACTTGCTGATGAAGAGAAAGAGATTTTTTCAAAATCGAATGAAGAGTTCTTTATGAAAAGAGCTTCACTGTCTTAGTCTGAAGGCACAAGTCGAGTTGTTGATACTCGAACCTGTTTCAGATGTAATCAAGTTGGTCACATTGCACGAAAGTGTACCAATGTGAAGCCTAAGACTGAAACTGTGAAGATTCAAAAGAAGAAAGTTGACGAGAAGGGTAAAGCACCAATCGTTGTTGAGAAAAAGAATGTGAAAAATGACAATATCAAAGTGAAAAATGAACCCGTAAAGAAAGTGGTAATTAAAAATGACAAATTTTACAAGCGGGTTGCATTATCTCAACAAGTTTGGAAACCAAAAACTGAGAAAAAGATTTCACCTTCTGAGGATTCAATTCAAATTGACTATGATGCAAATTTTCCACCTCTTAAGGCTGAAAACTTCAAAATTCAAATTGCGAGAGTCAAGGTTACACCTAAGGCTGATGAGGCCTGGGTGGACTCCATGTTCGACTAAACAATTTGAATTGCCGGAGCCTCCTGGATCGCGAAGCATGAATCGGCATCTTTATTGAAGTTGGTTAAGTTAAAGTTTGTTATGTGCAGGATCTTCCAAAACTTGTATCCAGATGGATCATGGATAGTGGAGCTTCAAGACATATGACAGGGAAGACTGCGTTGCTGTATGATGTGAGAAATATCAATGGTGGTTATGTGGGATTTGCTGGTCATGAAGGTGGTAGAATTATTGGTGAAGGAACGTTATCCAACGGGATTGTGACGTTTGAAAGGGTTAACTACATTACTGAGCTGGAGAACAATCTGCTGAGTATCTCGCAGATTTGTGACAATATGTATACTACTCACTTCACTGATAAAGAATGTTTGATCTTGAAACCAGGATTTGTTATCCCTGAAGAATGGATTATCATGCGGGCACCTAGAGTGAATGATTTATATGTGTTAGATATGAGTGTAGCAACTACATCTACTGGTCAAGCACATTGTTTTGTGTCTAGAGCAACTGAGAAAGAATCAAGATTGTGGCACCGCAAGATGGGGCATATTCACCTAAGGAAGATGAATCACTTGGTACACAATGATTTAGTTTTGGGTGTTCATGTCAAAGGTTTTCATCTGGAAGGGGAGTGCATTAGCTGTGTCAAAGGCAAGCAGAAGAAAAAGTCACACCCTACAAAGCAAGTCAATTCAGTTTTGAGACCTCTGGAAAGACTTCACATGGATTTGTTTGGTCCTGTGAATGTCAAAAGTATTATAGGAGATTACTACTGTTTGGTCGTTACTGATGATTATTCCAGATTTTCGTGGGTTTCTTTCTTGAAGTCAAAATACGAAACATTTGACAGTTTGATGGCGTTGTTTAAGAAAATTGAAAATCTGTACCAAAGGCGTATCAAAAGAATTCGAAGTGATAATGGTACTGAATTCAAGAATAGTAAGATGGAAGAATTTTGTGATGAAAGAGGTATATTGGATGAGTTTAGTGCTCCGTACACTCCGCAGCAGAATGGAGTCGCAGAACGCAAAAACCGAACACTAATCGAGACGGCTAGAGCTATGCTCGCAGATTCAAAGTTACCGATAAATTTTTGGGCTGAAGATGTTTCCGCCGCATGCTATACGCTCAACAGGGTTCTCACTGTCAAGAAGTTCAACAAAACATGCTTTGAGCTAATCAATAACCGTAAAGCGAATTTGAAGTATCTAGAACCTTTCGGGTCACCCTGTACTGTTATAGAGCCTCATGGAAAGTTTGGTCCGAAGTGCATTGAGGGAATATTTGTTGGTTATGCAAATCCGATGCGACGTGTCTTCGTTCCATGTGAGAAGCGGATTATTGAAGCTGAAAATGTTGAATGTCAAGGTTATACTATGCCGCCGCAGAATCCTGGTGATTCATGGCGTTATCATTATGACAAACTGTGGGATTCGTTTGACATGAGAGAAGAATCAGAGGATGATGAAGATTTATTTGATGAGTTGGATATTTTGCGTGAATATGAGTCGCAGCTAAGGTTCCCAGCTGAGTATTCTAGAAGACCTCGGGAAACTTCAAATGACGATGAAGCAGGTCCAAGTAATGCTAGTGAACATGATGATGTCCAACAGAATGAAGTTGCTCAGGATAATCAGTCGGTTCAGGATGATAATCAAGAAGCTAAAAACATGCCAGTTTTTTATCATGGTGATTCAGATTCTGAGGGGGAGCAAATTCAGATTTCAAGTCAAACAAACCAAGTTGGTGAACAAGATGCAGATCAGAATGTTACTAATCTGGAGGGCAATGTGGATGTTCCAAGCGAAGTGATGCCGCGAACTTTTTCATATCATCCAGAGGAGTTGATCATAGGAGAATTGCAGACAGGCGTTCGCACTCGAAGACAGATTGATAAAGGGCTTACATGTTTTTATACAAAAGTTGCTCCTTTGCAAACTGAATTCTCATTGAGTTGTTTTATCTCGTAGGTTGAACCAAGAACTTACAAAGAGGCGCTTACAGAAGATTCTTGGGTCAATGCGATGCAGGAGGAACTGAGTCAATTCGAGAAATTGGGAGTGTGGAAGTTAGTTGATTTACCGGATGGTCATAGGAAAATCAATACAAAATGGGTATTTAAGTGTAAGAGAGATGACAGAGGAGTTGTTGTACGAAACAAGGCTCGACTTGTTGCTCAGGGCTTTAGTCAACAGGAGGGAATTGATTTTACAGAAGTCTATGCTCCTGTAGCACGACTAGAGGCAATCAGAAGTTTCCTTGCATTTGCGTCTTGGAAGAACTTTAAAGTATATCAGCTAGATGTAAAATCGGCGTTTCTTTATGGGAAGGTCAAAGAGGAGGTTTATGTCGGACAGCCACCGGGCTTCACCGATCCAATCCACAAAAACAAGGTTTACTTATTGGACAAAGAGCTGTATGGTTTACACCAGGCCCCGAGAGCTTGGTACGAGACTTTGTCTCAACACCTACTAGCCAACAAGTTCATTCGCGGAAAAGTGGATGCCACTCTCTTCACTAAAGAGGTCGATGGTCATCTTCTGATAGTTCAGATTTATGTGGACGATATAATCTTTGGGTCGACAAATGAAAATCTATGCAAAGATTTTGAATCAGTGATGAAGCAAAAGTTCAAAATGTCATCAATGGGGGAGATGAAATTCTTTCTGGGTCTACAAGTTGAACAACTACCTGAGGGAATTTTCATTCATCAGACAAAGTACGTTCATGATATTCTAGAGAAATTTGGGATGTCAAGTTCTACTCCAGCTGCTACCCCACTTGCAACAAATCATGGGATTCACCCAGATCTCACTGGAGACAGGGCTGATGAAATGTTCTATCGATCCATGATAGGTTCTTTGATGTACTTAACTGCTTCACGTCCTGATATCATGTACCCAACGTGCCTCGCAGCAAGATATCAATCTAACCCGAGAGCTTCGCATATGATCATTGTGAAGAGGATATTGCGCTACCTGAAAGGAACTCCTTCATTGGGGTTGTGGTATCCTAGGAAAGGCGATTTTACGCTCGAAGGGTATTCCGATTCGGATTTCGGATGCTGCAAAGTAAATTCAAAATCAACAACTGCAAGATGCCAGTTCTTTGGACCTAGATTGGTTACCTGGCAGTGTAAGAAACAAACGTCTGTGGCGTTATCTACATGTGAAGCGGAGTACATTTCTGCTAGCAGTTGCTGCTCTCAGTTCCTGTGGATACAGCAACAGATGCGCGACTACGGTTTGCAGTTTCTTAACACACCTCTTTTTGTTGATAATGAGGCCGCAATAAATATAACAAAGAATCCAGTACATCACGCTAAAACTAAACACATAGAAATTCGTCATCACTTTATTCGTGATTGCTTTGAGAAAAAGTTGATACGAATTGAGAAAATCCACACTGACGAACAGAAAGCTGATTTACATACCAAAGCTTTTGATAAAAATCGGTTTAAATATTTGTTAAAACTGAATGGAATGAAGCTTCTTTCAGTGTCGGATGGCATAATTGGCGTTGATGAGAGTACTGTTGCGGATGAAGACGAGAAACAATCTGCAATGGTTTGTCGATTTTTTACTTGTTTTGGTATTTAGGGGGAGTAGATAGATGTATATAGATATATTTTCAGAAAATACAAAAACAGTAAAAAATGCAAAAATACAAAAACATGATAAAATCTGAAAAAGAGCTTGTGTATATAGGGAAAATGATAGTACATCGGCTAGACAATTACAGTATGCTAAAGATTTGTAAAGTTTAAATGAGTTAAACAGTCTCACTAATGATGTGTCGATAGGTTTTCGCACATTTAGTAGATTTATTCGGGATATAAACCTAAAATTTCAAACTTGTGAAATTCGTGGGGAACACTACTTGGATATATAGGTAACCCCTGAAATCTCGTTTGAAAGGTCTTATAATCTGATATACTAGGTTTTTATACTCAATGATGTCTGGGGTATTATTCCGGGACTTCTGCTGAACGGTAGTTCTGACCTAGTCCTTGGATAATACTTTCTGCAAATGCTTGAAACATAGCATAAACCCTCAGCATGCCGATGAAACAATAAAATTGATAGTCGCTGCTGTTGTAGCTAAAAGATCCTCTAAAGGGGACATACCGTAAAGTCGAAGCTGATATCTCTCTGCGTATACGGAAGTATCGACCTGAGATCCCTCGGCCCTCGCATTACCTAATTTATGTACAAATATCATTGTAGTATACTCACTTGTAAGACTGAATATTAGGATTCTGGATACGGGAGTATATTCAAGAGGTGGGATACATGAATGAGCTAAGTTCATAAAATATCTAAATCGTATCCTGAATAAATTGAAATTTGTGTGAGAATTTAAGATGGATCAGTATATCGACAATCGAGGTGAATTGTTTAAGTCTGTGTATGAAATGAAGCTTAACGGTACTTGTAATTTGCTTAATAGCTGATATGATTCCCTGACACGCTCGCCAAAAATAAGTTTGTAAATAGTTTACTTTGTTTACTTTCTGCAATTTAAGTTTTCTGTATTTCATTTCTTAGTTTAGAACACTTTATAAAATCCAAAAAGTTTTTATTTTTGCTTTATTTTTGACAAACCAAAGTGGAGAGTTGATTGTTGGATTCTCAGATAATTGAAGCAGATGCAGGAAAAGTTCTGAGCTGAAGAATGAGGAGAGCTTATCTTGATGAAGTTTGATTTTTTGAAAAGTCAAAAACAAGTTCATTAAATTGATACTTGTTATTTTCAGAAAATGTGTAAATTGATGTTTTTCAAAATCAGTTTGATTCGTCAAATGATCAACCGAGGTCATTAAATTGAACTTGGTACATTAACTTGGACCTGAATACTTGAGTGGATTTCTAAAGCTGATAGTTTATGATTTATTGTTGAAAAGATAAGTTTGTAATGATTGATGTTTGAGACACAGGTTTTGGACTTCATCATTCCCACGGAAGCTAATTGTCAAAGCTTGAACCAGATCAAGACCTCAGATTCTAGCATATTGAGAGGGGGAGTCTGTGAAAGGGGGAGTCTGGATCAACAGTCAAAGGGATATCTGAAGATGGAGCCAGGACAAGATTGTAAACCTGTGAAGATAGAGTTGTTTATGATGAAAAGACAGAGTTGGAGAAAAGACCAAGACTGAAGACTCGGAGCTGAAGACTTCGTCAACATCCAAGGGGGAGTCTGTTGATGCATGGAATGTCTGTTGACTACGTTTGAATCAAGTCTTAAGTCAAAATAGTTAGATTAGAGCTTGGAAATTAAAATTAGGGTTTAATGATGGTATTTCGCTCATGTAAACATATGTAGTAGGTGATTTCGTTTATTAGGCAAGTTAGGGTTTCGCTTATAGGGTACTAGGGTGGTTTCGCTTTTTAGTCATGGGGTTTCGCTCATAAGGTAGTCCATATGAGCGAAATCAGTTTACTATAAATACCGGACATGTGACTTCATATGTATGTACGTTGGAGCGAGACCTTGTCATGCTTTAGGCAACCGAACTCTGTCAAAATTGATTCAGAAAGCAATAAAAGAGAAGGAAATTGAAAGGAAAAGCTGTTGTAACTTCGTGTATACTGATTCCTCCTTTATACGTGAAGATGAACGTTCTCAACTGTCTTTTAGGGTCGGAACACGGTCCAACATGTCCAAATATAGACAACAGCCCCTGGTTTCGAATTAAAGGTGTAGAAGGTGACAAACCTGCAGTTGTCCATTTTTCTGCCTAGTACCAGTCTTTACGGACCGTAAGCCTTAGCTTTTACGGTCCGTAACCATTTTTGAAATGTATCGCCCAGTTACCGTCCTTACGGACCGTAAGATGGACCTTTTACGATCCGTAAGCTTTTGATCAGGGACTAAAATTTGAAACTTTTTATATTTAATCACTCAACTTTTATAATTATTGTCTGTCATTCCCGAGAGCATGTTATCACGTTATAAATCCCGAGTTTGAATAAATGGTCACTCAGAGGCAAAGATTTGCATGTTGACACTTTCATTCTTTCAAAGTAAATTTTTATTACTCGTCTAGGGTTTATGACACGTGTCGTTACTTCATTGGGTATGATTTTGCGAGGTGTTACATCCTCACCCCCTTAAAAGAAATCTCGACCTCGAGATTTACTGAAATAAATAAGGGTACTTTTGTCGCATCGTGGATTCAACTTCCCACGTATATTCTTGGCCTCTACGGGCATCCCATTTCACCTTCACAATTGGCACATGCTTCCTTCGAAGCTTTTTAACCTGCCGATCTTCAATCGATAAAGGTTTCTCGACAAACCTCAGGCTTTTATCTATCTGCACGTCTTTATGAGACATTGCTAGCGACTCATCGGCTAGACATTTCTTTAAATTGCAGATGTGGAACACATTGTGAATTCCACTGAGCTCTTCAGGTAAGTTCAGCTTATAGGCCACACTCCCAACACATTCGATGATTTCTAATGGTCCAATGTATCTTGGGCTTAGCTTGCCCTTTTTACCAAACCTCATTATTCCTTTCTAGGGCGACACTCTGAGTAACACTTTATCTCCTACCTCGAATTTTAGAGGTTTGCGCCTCTTATCTGCGTAGCTCTTCTGCCTATCTCTGGCAACTTTTAGACGATCACGGATCTGAATAATCTTGTCCCTCGTCTCCAGGACTATCTCGGGTCCTGATAGTTGGGTTTCCCCAATTTTCTCCCAACAAACAGGCGTTCTGCATCTTCTTCCATACAAAGTCTCAAAAGGCGCGGCTTGGATTCTCGAATGGTAACTGTTGTTGTAGGAGAACTGAATCAGAGGAAGATGATCATCCCAACTTCTACCTAAATCAATGACACAAGCCCGAAGCATTTCTTCAAGTGTTTGAATCGTACGCTCACTTTGCCCATCTGTCTGAGGATGATAAGCACTACTGAAATTCAAATGAGTGCCTAGGGATTGTTGGAAACTTTTCCAAAAATAAGAAGTATATCTAGTATCCCTATCAGATATAATAGATACTGGCACTCCGTGGATAGATACAATCTCGTCTACATATAATTGGGCTAGTTTATCGGAGTTATGAGTCTCCCTGATGGGCAAGAAATGAGCTGACTTAGTCAGTCTGTCAACTATAACCCATATTGTATCATTTCCATGTCTTGTCTTTAGTAACTTGGTAATGAAATCCATAGTTACCATTTCCCACTTCTAAGTGGGAAGTTCTGGTTTTTGCTGTAAACCTGACGGCTTTTGATGTTCGGCTTTAACCAGTGAGCACGTCAGATATTTAGATACGTGTGTGGCTATGGATTTCTTCAAACACATCCACCAATAGTTTGCCTTCAGATCTTGATACATTTTGTCACTGCCCGGGTGAACTGGCTATTTGGAATTATGAGCTTCTTGGAGGATTATATCTCTAAGTTCTCCATGAATTGGAACCCAGATTCGACCATTCAATCTGAGAATTCCATCATTCCCAGGTGACAACTGATCAATAGTTGCACCTAATTTTTCTTCTGGAAGGTTATCTTCCATTACAGCTTCTTTCTGTGTTAACGACAACTTCTCGTTTAGACTGTTTTTCAATTCAATACTCTTAGCGTTGATCCGTATAGGTTCGACTCTTTCTTTCCTGCTTAAAGCATCAGCGACTACATTCGCTTTCCCAGGATGGTAGCGAATTTCACAATCATAATCGTTCAATGTTACCATCCAACGACGTTGTCTCATGTTGAGATCTTTCTGGTTAAACAAGTGTTGGAGACTTTTGTGATATGAATATATCACACACTTGGTTCCATACAAGTAATGCCTCCATAGCTTGAGTGTAAATACAACGGCACCCAATTCCAAGTCATGGGTGGTGTAATTCTTCTCATGCACCTTCAGTTGTCGTGATGCATAGGCAATCACCTTGCCTCTTTGCATAAGTACACAACCCATGCCAGTGTGTGAAGCATCAAAATAGACAAAAAATTCTTCTATTCCCTCAGGTAACATCAACACAGGAGCATTGCTCAACTTCTGCTTGAGAATTTCAAAAGACTCCTGTTGTTTGGGACCCCAATCAAATTTCACATTCTTGCGGGTTAAAGTAGTTAGTGGTGCAGCTATCCTTGAAAAGTTTTCGATAAATCGCCTGTAATATCCTGCCAACCCTAAGAAACTGCGAATTTCAGTAGGGGTCTTAGGTGCTTGCCAATTCTTAATTGCTTATATTTTAGCCCGATCCACCTGGATACCACGCTCTATTACCACATGTCCAAGGAATTAGACTTCGCGAAGCCAGAATTCGCATTTGGAGAAATTCGCGTAAAGCTTTTCTTGTTGCAGATGTTTGAGGATGCATCGGAGATGTTTCTCGTGATCGGCTTGACTCTTGGAATAAATAAGTATGTCATCAATGAAGATAATGAAAAACTTATCCAGATACGGCTTGCAGACTCGATTCATGAGGTCCATGAATGTTGCAGGTGCGTTAGTGATCCCGAAGGGCGTCACCAAGAACTCATAGTGGCCATATCTTGTTCTAAATGTGGTCTTGTGTACGTCTTCAGTTCTGACCTTTAGTTGATGATACCCCGACCTTAGATCGATCTTTGAAAAGAAACTTGCCCCTTGTAGTTGATCGAACAGATCGTCGATTCTGGGTAATGGATAGCGATTCTTAATTGTTACTTTGTTTAGCTCACGATAATCAATGCATAGACGCATTGAACCATCCTTCTTCTTTACAAATAAAATGGGTGCTCCCCAAGGTGACGATCTTGGTTGAATAAAACCTTTCTCCAATAGTTCATCTAACTGGGTTCTTAATTCCTTCATTTCGGTCGGTGCCAAACGATAAGGAGCTCGTGCGACTGGTGTTGCTCCTGGTATAATATCAATTCTGAATTCCACTTGCCACTCAGGAGGTAAACCAGGTAATTCTTCAGGAAAGACTTCTGGGTATTCTGAAATAACAGGGATATCTTCTATCTAGGGCTTCGGCACATCTATAGTCACTTGTGCCATGTAAATGACACAACTGTTTTTTCAAACATTTGGATGCCTTAAACATAGACACTTGATCAGGCAATCCATGGTGCGTATCTCCTTGAATAGTGATTGATTCACCAGAAGGGGTTTTAATGATAACTTGTTTCTTAGCACATGAAATTTGGGCTTGGTTAAAGGATAACCAATCCATTCCTATAACTATATCAAACCCCGCCAATTTCATTGGCAACAAGGACAACGGAAAAGAATGGTTCCTAATGGATATGAAACATCCATCTAGAATTGTTGAAGCAGTTTCTAAGGTACCATCGGCTAATTCTACCTCATATTTTATGTCTAGAGTTTTAATAGGCAGATCTAACAATTTACTAAATTTAATGTCTACAAAAGACTTATCTGTGCCAGAATCAAATAAAACTCTAGCATAAATATCATTTATTAGGAAAGTACCTGTTATAACATTGTCATCCTGCACTGCCTCCCTGGCATTCATTTGGTACACCCTTGCCTTTGTCTTTTTAGCCTCTTCAGGCTTCTTTGCGTTTTTCGGGCAGTTGGTCTTGATGTGCCATTTTTCATTGCAATCGTAACAGGTTGCATTTTTCAGATCCTTGCATTCCAATGTCTTATGACCTTTCTTTTTGCAGATTCCATGGGGTTTAGCCTGCATATCAATTGTGAATTTCCCGAAGTGGTTTCTCTTGCAGTTCTTGCACAAGGGCTTTTCACCCGACTGATTGGAGCTTTTCTTAAACCCAGAATTACTCTTCTTCTTCTTATCAGAACGTTGTGAGTTATCATCCTCTCTTTTTCTCTTCTCATCATCTGAAGTCTTTACAGACTTATTCCTGACAATATCCAAATTCAACGACAGGGACAGATCTACTGCTATCCGGTAGGTTGCAGGCTTTGAAGCCTTCACATGACCCTTCACCTCGGGAGCCAATCCACCAATAAAACATGCAATACGCTTTGGCTCTGGTGTAACCAAATATGGTACCAATCGAGACATGGAGTTGAAGCTAGTAACATAAGCCCGACAATCTAAGTTTTTCATAACCAGTGTTAGGAAGTCAGCTTCAACTTTTTCTACCTCGTGTTGCGGGCAAAAAGTTTATTTCATCAGATCAACGAATCTATCCCATGACAGATTGTAAAGTGGAATTTTCCCCGAGGCCTGTATTAGTGCCCTCCACCAAACTAGGGCATCACCCTTAAAAGACTGAGATACAAACTTTACAACATCCTGCTCAGCACACCACTAATGTCAACCACTGTCTCCATCTCGTCTAGCCATTTCAAACAATCTATGGCACCTTTTTCACCAGTGAAGTCTCTTGGTTTACAAGACACAAAGTATTTATAAGAACAAGTCTTGGAACGTGGTTCCTGGTCAAACACTATCTTCTTGGATGGTTGACTTTTCTGATTTGACGAATGTTGAGAGTCGTCCTTCTTAGATGTATGTGTTTTGGAAGGGGGTTTAGAATGTGCTACTGAATGAGTCTTGGTGCGAGTAGCACTTAACTCTCTAAATACTCTGCCAACAGCTTTAGTTACAGCATTGTCTATCATAGCTTGCAGATCAGCACCCGTTACGTTTAATCTTGTGTTATCATTCCTTTCATTAGGATTACTATTAACTTCATCCGAGTCAAGCATGGTGAAGCTTGAATGCTATATAACAAATGACAACAACTTATTCAGTGGCCTTATATTGAATTATAACATTCGGCGATTCATTAACCATGGTAAAAATAGACCACATCGGTTAATCGGTTAATCAGTTTTGAGGGCTATTTATTTAAACTTTTTAATATGGTTAGTCCAGGTTATAAAACCATTAATAGCATTAGGGTGGCACAAAAGGCCTTGTCACAAGGATAGTTTTATATTATAGGCCATGATCTTATTGGATCAAGGCATTAAGGTTTGAACATAGTTCTTCACCTTTCTTGACAGAGAGTCATAGACTACTACTGTCATTGTTATGTAGTTGGAATAGTTTGGCCCGAAGGAGAAATAATGGCATCACTTAGTGGATGCTTTGATATGATCATCTCAATTGATGATATTAGCAATGATTCACTAGATCATTGGGCTAAATAAGGAAATCTGGAAGAATCCAAGTATTAAGATGACTAGTATGATTTTCTCGAACCACATTTGTCAGAAGTGCTAATATGTTCTTAGATGTTAACAAGGATTTATTATCTTAAGAGGGTTTTACCATCACAGCCATATCTATATTGACATATGGGCTAGGTTGTACCATTAAGACGGTCTATTGAGATTTATTGGCAGATTAATTATAAGTTGAAATGATAGTTTGATCAATGATATATTGCATATATATATATATATATATATATATATATGTATAATAAAAAATGTAATTCTGATACGTGGTCGAAAACCGGTGCTTGTAATTGTTTAACTTGCTGTTTTTACACATGTTTTAATTTCGAATAGCCCACTTTTGATTAGATACTTGTTTTGCAGGTTTAGCAGAGTTTATGGAGCTTTTCAGGAGCTTTACGGGTCACCGGAGTGAAAACTGGACCACCGGAACGCGAAACGGGTCAACTGGGAGCTCAAGACATGAAAAAACAGGAATTGAAGACTTGGAGCACCGTCGCCGACGACCTACAGGCCCATCGGCAACGCCCCGTGGAGATCACCGTAGCCTGTTTTGGCTGTGGACAGCTAAATAGGCCGTCGGAGGAAAAACGAACAAGCACGTACCGTCGGCGACGGTCCAAAGAACCGTCGGCGACGGTGTCTCAATATGCAGTCGCGACCAGCTTGTTTTTGGGTGTTGTTTGACGAATTAAAACAAAATTTTCACCATCAATTCGGGAGTTACACTCATTTTGAAGTTTGAATATCATCTGAGAGCCAAGAATTATCATTATTCACCTACCATTCCATCCAACCATCATCTCTAGAATCCGAATCATCATCCAATTCATCACCAATCATTCATTCCATAACCTAATCACCATTCATCCTTCAATCCGTTCATCACCACCAACCACTCCAAACCCTAACCACCATCTTCACAACTTCAAGACTTCAAGATGATGATGTTCGTGTTCTCAACATCCGGTGATCGAGTTCCTTCGATCATGAGCGGCTAGTTTCTTGGAGGTTTCACCCCGGTGTAGGTTTTTGTAAGTCTAGGGTTTCAACAATGTTCTTGGTTTGATTTTGTGACAATTTGCTATTTGATTTTGAAGCTTATGACAATTGTCTTGCATTTGTATTGAATTCATAAATTGTCGAGTGAAGATTAAATTTGACTTTATGAAATGTTTATGTGCAATTATGCCTTGTCTAGGTTAGAGTTTACATGTTCTTGGTAACGAAGTGCATTGCGGTCCGTTGTCTATAACGTTGATAGCTTTTGGCACCTAAGCCTCGTGACACTAAATTCGTTAATCATCTTTGCAATTGAATTGAATCTAAAACGTGTAGAAACCTTAGGATTGCAATTACCGAAGCGGGTGTGAACCTTGTTTTCTCTATATTGTTCAAACAATCAATTTCATTTCTTGCAATTTGTTGATCGTTAGTTGTTAATCAATCCTTTCATTTTAGTAGTTTTAATCCACATCTTTTCAATCAATCAAAAATACATAAAAACAAAATAGCAAGCTTCATAATAGTGACACCTTTTTATAATTCGATCTAATCCATACGCAAACCACATACTCTTCGTGGTTCGACCCCTTAATACCACTAACTATCTGTTAAGGGTAATTTGGGCTTATAAATATTATCTTTGACCGGAGCGCGACACTCCGATCAAATTTTGGCGCCGTTGCCGGGGAGTGCGTGCGCTTTGTGTTTGGATTATTGTTTGAATTTCGTGATTATCTGTTTAAATTGTTTAGTTTCTTTTTGCACTTTTTCTTTTTCCTTGTTACGCGGGTGTGTTACTTGTGCAGGTTACAGGTAATGTATGCATACGCGAAACTCCGGGAGGACTTCACCTTTAGTCTACGAACCAGAAATCGAAAGAGTTGCATGGAGAAATCTAGCAAGCCGGTTAGAAGCAACACTTGCTTCTAATCAAACCAACCAAACACCACAACTCACACCAACCACTGAAACCGATTCAATGGCAAACCAAAATTCCAACCAAAACTTCAACCAAAACTCCAATCACCCAAACCTCAACTAAAACAAATTCCAATCCCGAGGAACCTTTTACCCCGCTCAAAATGTTCAACCCATGCCTCAAGAGCGACCGGGTGGTAACAACAACAATGGACCACCCACACCACCGTTTCAAAACCAAAATCCCAACAACAACCAAAGAACACCCCAACAACAAAACCTTCATCGACAAGCTTCCTTACCCCTCAACCTTGACGACCGGAATGTTAATTCCGACCGTCGAGGCAACCGAGATCGTGGCAATCCCACGAACGAAGACCCATTTTTAACATAGACGATTTGAGAAACGCCATTCCCGATGACGAACCTTATAGTGTTCCCGGTTATCAATCGCCGGAGCATGTGAGTGTTCATACGAAAAATTCGGATGACGGGGGCTACTATGATGATCGGGTTAACGACGAGGAAGATTGGGGATACATGAATAGGGGAAATGTCTACAATGCGAGAGGCTTTGAAGATGACGAGTTCGGCTATCAAAATGCCAACTTTGTGGGGGATGATGATTATGGGTACGGGAACGGGAACATGAGAAATGATGGTTACGGAAACAACCGTCAACCACGAAACAATAACCAACGGAACCGAGATGATGGGTTTTACAACAACAACAATAACAACAATGGTAACCCTAATCGGATTCCTCGTTTTGTGGAGGTGGTAACCAAAGAGGCAACCAAGGTAGAAATCAAGGTGGGGATAGAAGAGGTGACCGAAGAGACAATCGAAGACCGGTCGATCAAGAGGTTAACGGTCCACAACGTCGTCAACAACCTCCACGGGGAGTGAATGACCCTTTCCGACCGGTGGTCACCGAGAATGATTCACCGATTGTGTGCGAAAGAAGAATGTTCGAATGTAAACCGCATTACATCAATATACTTCCCCACTTCAATGGGAGGTCTAATGATGAACCGTATACACATTTGGCGGAATTTTCATCGATATGCAACACGATTGGGGGGCACAATTTTGCACTAGAGGAGGTCAAACTTCGCTTGTTCCAATTTTCGTTGAAAGACAAGGCAAAGCAATGGTTTCTCACACTTCCGGCGAATAGCATTCGGACATGGGGAGAGATGCAACAAGTCTTCTTAGACGAATACTATTCGATGGCGTAGACCGACGACGCTAGGGATGAAATAAGGTCCTTTCGGCAATTATCGAGTGAACCGTTACATGAAGCATTCACCCGATTCAAAGAATTGATGCGGAGATGCCCACATCACCAAATAGAAAAGTGGGAATTGGTGAAGTGCTTTGTGCGTGGTTTGGATGAAGCGACATGGAACCGCCTTGAATCAACGAGCAACGGGACTCTCTTGAGCAATCATGAGGATGATGATTGGGAGTTTTTGGAGTGGATGAGCAAACGTTCAAAAGAGAAGGAATCGGCCGATAGAGCTAAGAAACATCCAGTTTCCCGGTCACTTCCCGATCTTGATTCTAAAGATCGAATTTCTACCTTAGAACGGGAAATGGCTCGTATCAAGAAGAAGGAGGTGAACGCGGTACAATTTGCGGTATGTGAAGAGTGTGGAGATATTGGGCATAAAACCGAGCAATGTCCAACGGGATCGAGTGACTATACCGAGGAGGTAAACCAAGTGTATGGGGATCGAAAGCAATACGACATGAACTCTAACACTTACCATCCGGGCTTGAGAAATCACCCTAATTTCCGGTATGGTAAAGCCTCGAATCAAATGAACTCGAATTTTCAATCGGGTAATCAAGGTGGTCAAGGTGGGTCCTCATACAACAATCGTCAAGGTGGTAACCAAGGGGGTTACCAAAGGAATTACAATCAAGGGGGTAACCAAGGGTATCAAAACCGTGAAGGTAATTATCAACGTGGTTACAACCAAGGCGGAAATGGGGGTAATGCTTCTAACTCCCAAGGTGATGATTTGATAAGTTCGAAATTTGATGCCATCATGAATGCTGTGAGTAATCTTACTAGCTCACAACAAGCTCTTACCAATTCGCAACAAGCTCTTACTAATTCTTACCAAGAGTTCAAAGCTGAAGTAAAGAAAGAGTTTGAAGTGAAGGATAAATCTCAAAAGGCATTAGAAAAGCAAGTGGGGCAACTAGCTCAAGAGATGGCTCAAATTCGTGGAAGCGGAGGAGGACTTCCAAGTGACACCACGGTGAACCCTAAGCATCAAGGGTCGAACTCGAGGAACACGCGTGAGGTACCAATAAATAAAATTTCTTTACATAGTGGTCGAGTCATAGATAGTGGTGTCGAGCCACCATCACCCAAGTTTGTTGAAGGGGTGGTGGAAGATGCGAGTGATGATGAAGGTCAAAATGGTCAAACGGGTCCAAAGAAAAATGATGTTAAAATTAATAATACTACACCCGTTGTGACCATTCTCGTCCCAAAAGCTAAGGAAAAAGGGTGTGGAGGTTAATACTGCCCCTTATCCCGAAGCTTTGTTGGGACCATCTAAGAAAGTGGTAAACAAGCGAGGCCCACAACAAGAAGAGATGTGGGAAATTTTTAAACAAGTCAAAATCAATTTACCACTTCTAGATGCAATTAAGCAAGTGCCTTCATATGCTAAATACTTGAAGGATTTATGCACCCAAAAACGGACTCACAAGTTTCCTAAGAAACTTGATTTGACTGAAAATGTGAGTTCGATTCTTTCGGGTGCACTTCCACCAAAACTTCAAGATCCGGGGGCGCCCATTATTTCAATACAAGTGTGGGGATGTGATGGAGAGTGTGAAAACCGTGTGCTAATGTGTATTATTTTATGTGTTCTATTATATTTTCAGCGATAATGTGCCTCGAATATGTTAACTACGTGTGTTTGTCGTTTTATAGGTAAAACGCGTAATACCGCGGAGTTACAAAGATTAGCGCTAGGTGTTGAAAGGAAGACGTGAGTGGACAGAAGGTGCAAACCGTAACCTACGGTTATTACACCGTAGACTACGGCAATGGCAGCGCTCTTTGAGTTTTAAAGGAATTAAAGGGTTTTAAAACCCAAAAGATATATTGAGCACATGTGAGATGATAAATTGGAGGCAGCACATGAGACTTCTATTCACGCTGACAAAGATGAGGGAAAAGTCAAAGAAAATTATAAATACACATCTCTATCATCATGTCTTTGTGGGGAACATTGAGTTTGATAAGATAATAACCTCACAAAATAAAAATCATCATCATCACGTGCAAGTCAAGGGCATCACATCATCATAAAAAAATAACATCATCATCATCACAACATGCAATTGTCTTGGGTGAAGAAAGAATCACATGAATAAGAAGTTTGGCAGCCACTATATCGATTATTGGAGCAAGACTCATTTATTGTTTTGGTGGGCCTTTACCATTCACGAAAGATGGCAGCCTCATATCGACAATTTGGCAGCCACAATAGACTTCCTTTATCATCGAATTTTGTCAACCAATATTAATTATGTTGGGCTCCCAACTCACGGCCCAACATCATCAATATACACCATCAGAAGAGGCATCCATAGTTGGATTTTATGGGGTCACGTGGACCAGAGGATGAGACTTTGGGATTTGTTTATGCACATGGGCCGACTTCTTTGATTGGGTCGCCACACAACTAAACATCACGTGGACTAGGGGGTTTTGGAGGATCACCCATCAACGAATTAGGGGCAGCCGTTTAACATACTCGTGGCTCTCAACATCAGAGAATTTTTATCACTACACATCATCATCGATCAGGCACAAGACAGTACCAATCATGTCTTCATCACTATCTCAAGCTTGTGTTTTGGAAGGGGGTTTAGAATGAGCTACTGAATGAGTCTTGGTGCGAGTAGCACTTAACTCTCTAAATACTCTGCCAACAGCTTTAGTTACAGCATTGTCTATCATAGCTTGCAGATCAGCACCCGTTACGTTTAATCTTGTGTTATCATTCCTTTCATTAGGATTACTATTAACTTCATCCGAGTCAAGCATGGTGAAGCTTGAATGCTATATAACAAATGACAACAACTTATTCCTTGGCCTTATATTGAATTATAACATTCGGTGATTCATTAACCATGGTAAAAATAGACCACATCGGTTAATCGGTTAATCAGTTTTGAGGGATATTTATTTAAACTTTTTAATATGGTTAGTCCAGGTTATAAAACCATTAATAGCATTAGGGTGGCACATAAGGCCTTGTCACAAGGATAGTTTTATATTATAGGCCATGATCTTATTGGATCAAGGCATTAAGGTTTGAACATAGTTCTTCACCTTTCTTGACAGAGAGTCATAGACTACTACTGTCATTGTTATGTAGTTGGAATAGTTTGGCCCGAAGGAGAAATAATGACATCACTTAGTGGATGCTTTGATATGATCATCTCAATTGATGATATTAGCAATGATTCACTAGATCATTGGGCTAAATAAGGAAATCTGGAAGAATCCAAGTATTAAGATGACTAGTATGATTTTCTCGAACCACATTTGTCAGAAGTGCTAATATGTTCTTAGATGTTAACAAGGATTTATTATCTTAAGAGGGTTTTACCATCACAGCCATATCTATATTGACATATGGGCTAGGTTGTACCATTAAGACGGTCTATTGAGATTTATTGGCAGATTAATTATAAGTTGAAATGATAGTTTGATCAATGATATATTGCATATATATATATATATATATATATATATATATATATATATGTGTGTGTGTAATAAAAAATGTAATTCCCAAAAGAAAATTTCTCATAAATGGTACTACGAATTACATAAACTGCCCAAATCTAGTCTTTAAATAAATAAAAACTATCCACGCAGGGACTTAAATGAAAGACAAGTCCTCGCAGGGACTTAATTGAAATAAAAATTACAAAACAAAAGTAGGGGTCTTCAACTATCTTTCTTCTTCCCTTTGATGAAGTTTTCAAGACCCTTAAGCAACTTATGGGTCTTTCTTTCACGTTCCTCCGCCCTTTGTTCTACCTCTTCCAACTTTTGTAAGATTTCTTGTGTTTGTGGTTGTTGAGGTGGAGGTTGAGGTTGTTGTTGAGGTTGAGACGGTGGGTATTGATACCCATATGTAGGGTACCCAGTCGGGTACGCGGGTGGCAAAGGTGAGGGGTAGAGAGCGTTAAAGTTTGCTGCCTCGACGTATGGGTCATAGGCAGGTGCTTGGTAGTTATAACCCGTGGGAGCTTGTGGCTCGAACGGGTTATACCTGGTTGTATCCCGGTATGCAGGAATTGGGTTTTCATAACCCACTGGAGGTGGTGCAAAAGCGGCCGGTGTAGTGTTAATTTCCGGTACAGTGTTTGAAGGCCCACCCAATTGTGGATCTTCACAGATGGGAGGGTAGTTGCTTGAAGTTTGTGGGGTACTATGCATATACCCCCTCGCACAGACATTTGTGCGTTTCTCCTTCGCCTTGATGGTTCTGGTGGCGGAGTTTGTTCTGGTGCTGGTGGTGGCGGTGGCATGACCGCTTGGAAGTACGGATCCTCAGAGGGAGTCCGTTGTGGTGGTGGTGGGAGGGAGTGTACTCCCATTTGTAGGTACTCCACCTTTCAGCCCATAAATCGGGACCTCTATATGGCGATCCTGCATAAGAAGAACCACTGGAGATATCAATGGGATGTGTGGGCGTCCCAGACGGTGGCATTTCTGGATCTGGATCCTCGTCCACATCCATGTCTTGCGGAAAATGGTCTTCTGGACCCAGCAGGTTATAACCCGCTGGTTTGTTGATGTAGTGGTCAGGGTTTTAGTGACCGTGAGAGTAAGAGTGGTGCGAAGAATGGTGGGAGGAATTATGTGAATGGTGCGAGTGCACCGACTGTTGTGAATGGTGGGATCCTTGGGGCTCGTCAGGTTGCTGTGGATCAAAAGAATGGTGATAAGAGGGCGAGGTGCTAAGGGAGACTGAACGTCTCGCAGGTTCCAAGGAGTGCCTCTAGTCATCATATGGGTCTGAACTGAATGACGCAGAGGGGGTTCGCCTATGTGAAGGCCCTGCTTCGCTATGCCTTCCTCCCCTCATTGGTGCTATTCCTCTTCCTCCTCTTCCTCGAATTCTTGGTGGCATGTTCAATAAGTAATCCAGTCAAAAACAAGGAAACAAGCAAAATATATAAACCCAATAATATTAAGATTCATCCTAGGACATTTTCCTAGACTTGGACGTCAAGGAATGTGCTACTGTGTCATTGAGATTAAACACAAAAGGCTAGTGTTTAATTCACTCAATGTTGGCTCTGATACCAACCTGTCACACCCCGATATTTTTATCCACAAAACCGGTGGGCCCGATGGGGAGTATCGTGATGTAGTTGATATCATCATAGACAAATATACACAGTTTATAGCACAGCGGAAGTCTTGGTAGAAATTACTATTACAAACCGAAAGTGTAAAGTACGAATAAAAGAATATACAGACGGTTGTAAGAAAGGATTCACAGGCGGATCTAAATCAAATACAAAACATGTTCACCAGACATAAGGCATTATGGACTTGCAAGATCCTCTATTTAATGCCCAGAAGCTCCCAGCCTAGTACGTGTAGTACCTGTCACTTAGTCTTTTGAAAATACGTCAGTTTACACTGGTAAATACAATTAACCGACTCTTTTTTTTAAATGTTTATTAAAATTGGTTTAAATGCACAAGGCACAAATATTATTTTATAACTTGGGATAATTATATAAAAATAATCTTGTATACAGATTTACATGCTTGTCATACAGTTAGGGCCCAGTATAGAAGCTGAGACATGATTAACCAACACACCACTAATATAAACCCACAAGGAGTTATTCCCAACAATGTGGGTATATCTTTTTACATACGCAACTGTCAGGTGTATGACTACACCCCGTGCTTAAGTTGTGGCCATTTGCATTTAAATGAGCCGAGGATATCCAGGGCACGGTTGCATTAACCCCCAATGTTTATGTTAGCAAACAAAACGGATTAAAACGGGCTATGTAATTTATTAATCACAATCCGATTAAATGATTCCATACCCGACCAAGCGGTAATATATTACCATATCCCAAGCCCGTATAAGGGAAAATAAGTTAAAAGTTTTTATCTGAGTTTCAAAATGCGGGATTTATGTACTCAGCCGTATAATGTACACAAACTAGTGCTAGTAGCTTTTACCAGGGCTCCTAATCTAGAACGGAGGTTTTATTAACCTATTAGATTACTAACGGGTCTTATTTAAGTCATGGACTTAGACCGGTTAGTTTAAAGTAGAATTTACGGTATGAAACGCTAGATTAAGCGATGACCGGATTGGAATGTAATTTAGAACCAACAAGTATGGAGACTTGTATAATATGGGTAAACTAAATACATTCTGGATTTTGAAGTTAAAATGATAAGGTTTAACCCGTTTCGCCTAATTTATGCAAACTAGTTACAAAAAGCGTACCGAACGCGTATAAGCATAAACGGGTAACCGGATGAGTCATGTACAAGTTCCATAAGTTATTATGATTAATATATAATGTACACAAACTAGTGAGTGGTGAATTTTTATGTCAAAATTATGTTTAAACTATATTTGCATGCAAAAGGGTATTTTTGTTCTTTTTAAAAGCATGTTTTACGATTTATTATGTAATTACAGTTTCTGACCGGATTCTAAATGTCAAAATATGTTAAATAATATTACCAATCAGAATGCAATTCATTTGCATGGTTGTTTATGTTAAAAATCTCATTTTTGACAAAAAGGGCATTTTAGTCAACATTAAGCACAATAACGGAAACAAGTAAATAAACTCAGATTACTAAGGGACCATGTAATATAACCACAGAGGGTTATACTACTATATAATATGGTCACAAAGGAACCTTAATTCACAAAGAAACTAAGCTAATTTGGGTCAGAATAAAAGTCAAAGCAAAAGTCAACTTTTGCGACTTTCAGTTGCGAACCGAGCCTAAACTCAGAATTGTCGGGTTGAACATGTCTAGACATGTTCTAATAATATTTACCAAGTTATTAAAGTAATAAAACATATTTTATAACCTCTACATTATCAGATTTGATTTTATTTAAAAACTGACTCGTTTGACTTTTCATGTTAATTACTTTGACCCAACAATTAACTAAGTAAACGTGGTAATTAGGAGGTGCCCTTTTGAGAGATTAACACCTACTTAATTACGATCACGTAGCCATATTCTCCTCGAACAATGGCTGGACCATTTAGGTCTAAACCGATAGTCAAAACGATATTACGACAACTTTGACTTTCGGCTTTAAAACATATAAAAACCGAACTAAGGAGGCTAAAGACACTTACAAAGGGTCCTACCTCGAAACTTGAACTGAGGAGGACTTCCTTCTTGACCAGGAATCCCAGAGATGATGTAGAGAGAAGAATATTGAAATTGCAAGTTGCAAATAAAGGAAAATGGAGCTATTTATAGAGCAAGAGAGAGTTCTATGTTGCAACCAGGTGTCTAAGGGAGTTAGGAGAGCTTAACAAGTGTCCCTAGACGTGTCCAAATACAGACAACAGCCCCTTGTTTCGAATTAAAGGTGTAGAAGGTGACAAACCTGCAGCTGTCCATTTTTCTACCCAGTACCAGTCTTTACGGACCGTAAGCCTTAGCCTTTACGGTCCGTAACCATTTTTGAAATGCATCGCCCAATTACAGTCCTTACGGACCGTAAGCTGGACCTTTTATGGTCCGTAAGCTTTTGATCAGGGGACTAAAATTGAAACTTTTTATATTTAATCACTCAACTTTTATAACTATTGTCAGTCATTCCCGAGAGCATGTTATCACGTTATAAAATCCCGAGTTTGAATAAATGGTCACTTAGAGGCAAAGATTTGCATGTTGACACTTTCATTCTTTTAAAGTAAATTTTTATTACCCGTCTAGGGTTTATGACACGTGTCGTTACTTCATTGGGTATGATTTTGCGAGGTATCCTTACGAGCTGATAGATATGTGATCGAATGGGACTTGGAACGAGTAGCTCTCGATTCCTTAAAGTTTGTTATGAAAGCATTCATAGCCTTGCCGACTTTGGCGGCTATCATGGCTTGGAGATCAACTCCCTCGCCATCGCGGTTAACATTCACATTATCATTATTGTTGCGTCCGCTATTGGCTTCATCAGAATGTGAATTCGCCATATTTGTATGGGTGGTCTAAAAACCAAAATAGATAATTGCTCAGTTGCAATATAATAATTGTTCATCAAATCTAATGACCTAAAAATGCATTGGCCATGGTATCATTAAACCATATAGGCTATGAGGTTTGGATATATATATATATATATATATATATATATATAGGGAGAAGATCATGTGAGAACCACCTCTTATTGTGAGAACCGCGAGAACCAATGTGAACACACCAAAAATGCCTAAAAATAGCTAAAAATCACACAATTTTTTTTTTGAATTTTTTAATATTTTTTATAAAAAAATCGCTACTTTTCGAAGGAAAAAAAAAACATTTTTTTAAATTTTTTTTTTAAAATTTTTTTTTTTTGGCTTCTAAAAGTAGCGATTTTAACATAAAAAATATTAAAAAATTCAAAAAAATTTTTTTAGATTTTTTTAGATTTTTTTAGGTTTTTTGGGGGTTTAGTTTTTAGCATTTTAGCTTGGGGGGGGGGGGGGGTGGGGGGGGGGGGGGGTTTAGGTTTTTGGGGGGTGGGGGAGGGGGGTTTAGGTTTTTTTTTGGGGGGGGGGGGAGGGGGGTTTAGGTTTTTTTTGGGGGGGGGGGTTTAAGTTTTTTTTTGGGGGGGGGGGGGGGTTAGGTTTTTTTTTGGGGGGGGGGGGGGTGGGGGGGGTTTAGGTTTTTTGGGGGTGGGGGTTAGGTTTTTTTATGTTTTTTTAGGTTTTTTTAGCTATTTTAGGTTGTGTTCACATTGGTTCTCAAGGTTCTCACAATAAGGGTGGTTCTCACATGAGCCCCTCCCTATATATATATATATATATATATATATATATATCCTTCTCTTTTTTGGACTAGTGTGCACAACGTCACAACTGCCAAGTTTTAACATTTCAATGAATGTTTAATTCAAAATAAATCAAGTTTGTTTAGCCGCGGTCTCAAAGGACCATCAAGGGCATTGAATTTCGGACATAGTCCATCACTGATTGGACAGTGGATCATAACGTCACAACTGTCATTGTCATATTGACAACTTAAAATGAATATATATATATATATATATAGGGGGTGAATCATGAGAAAACTAGTTTAAATGAGAAAACCAAAAAACTAACTAAAAAAAGCCTAAAAACATACCAAAAATTATTATTTTTTTTACATTTTTTTTATAAAAAATCGCTAGTTTTTATACATGGAAAAAAATTTCAAAATTTCAAAATAAAAAAAATGTTTTTGTTGTATTACACATGTGCACTATTACGAATATAGTGCACATGTGTAGTACACGTGTAGTACACATATTAATCACATATAATGCACATGTGCAGTACAACAATTTTTTTTTTGAAAATTTTTTTATATATAAAAAGTAGCGATTTTTTATAAAAAATTGTAAAAAAAAATTGGCATGTTTTTTTGGCTTTTTTTAGGGTTTTTAGTTAGTTTTCTAGTTTTCTCATTTAGATGTAGTTTTCTCATGATCCTCTCCCTATATATATATATATATAAGTCGTGATCTCATTTGATCAAATGGCTATAAGGCTTGAACATAGTTCACCACCTTTGGACAGGGAGTCATACGACCACAACTGTCATCGTCTTTAATTGACGGTATAATATAGCCCGCAGGCAAATCAATTGACATCACATAGGATGTTCGAATAGATATTCATCGCATTGATGGTATTATTCATGATCTCATTTGATCATATAAACAATAAGGCTTGGGCATAGCCCACCACCTTGGATAGGGAACCATAAGGTCATAGTTGTCATTTGTCTCAATTGACAATAAAGTGTGACCCATAGGCAAATCATCACTAAGGATGTTAAAATAAATGATTAATCCATTGATGATATTAGCCATGATCTAATTTGATCATATATGCTATGAGGCTTGGACGTAGTCCATCACCTAGACAGCTAGTGTGGTTTCTCATGGCATACAGCCAGGAGTATTAACATTACTTGAATGTTAATCACCGAATAATTGTCATAATGGTTTGACAATAAATTTATGTAGCCATGGTCTCATTTGACCATAAGGTTATGAGGCTTGAATATAGTTCACCACCTCTGGTTAGAAGGGCTAATCATACTTAACTATCATTTATAATTACCAATAATATAGGCTTTGCTATAAGGTTGGTCAAAAACCATTAAGAAGATCTTTTGGAATCATTGAGCATAAAGTTTGAATAAAATCGAGACAATCGCTTGAAGAGGATGCAATGAATACATATATTATGGATAATTCCAAAAAATATCATTACATGATAAAGGATTACAATATTTTGCCTTAAACAGGACTTTTGAAATAAATTTTAAACTAATTGTCCACGCAGGGACTAAGAAAGAAAAGACATGTCCACGTAGGGACTTTTGAAAAATGAAATACAAATGAAAGAAGGATTCTTATCGCCCCCCTTTTCTTTATCCCCGCTATTCCTCTTCTTGTTTCACTGTGTACAACATTGACACAGAAGGGTTCGTCGGTTAATGTAAGTCCTCCAACTAAGGATCCATCATATGAGTAGAATCTGCAGATTCAATGGTTAATGAATAATATGGATCTCGAATTAGAGTTTGACTTGTAACATCAAGGTTTGGAATTTCAAAGTTCGGGGGTAAAAAGTCTGGATCTTCAGCGTCCACTGGTATAGACTTCGAAGTCTAGTGTACAATTTCTTGAGGTATAGTTTTGGGAATAGGGTTTGGCCACGAGTAGAGGGTAAAGTACCTATCCTCCAGACTGGTTGTTCCGATATCCTGGCTGTAGTACGGAGCTTCGGATTCCTTGGATTCGGATGATTGGAATCACCATCAACGGTCTCCTTTTTCATCGACATTTTCCTGAATTCATAAAATCGAAAACAATATATATAACTTAATAGGGATGAGAATAATCCTATGTTAAAGTCTAGACTCTGAAAGTCTAAGGATTATGTTATTGTGATGTTTGAGATAAAACACAAAAGGCTAGTGTTTAATTCCCTCAAACGTTGGCTCTAATACCAACCTGTCACACCCCGATATTTCAACCAACATCGCCCGGTGGGCCCGGATGGGGAGTACGTGACAATTGATATCAAGATACACAATATAGCACAACAGAAGTCTTGGAGTTAAATTATTACAATATAAAATGTTCGATTGTTCAAAATATTATACTGACGAATCATATATGAAAAGATCCACAGGCGGGTCGAAGATGTACAAAAATGAATTTAACAGACTATAGGCTTATGCAAAGGAGTTGTAAATTCCTCTTCTAGCATTACCAGGCAGCTTCCAGCCTATTACGTAACCTTGCAACCTGTCACTTAGTCTTTTGAAGATACGTCAGTTTAGACTGGTAAATACAAATAACCGGCTCATTTTGAAAACATTTAAAAATGTTTTAAGTGCACAAGGCACATGTATTTTCAAAAATAAATTGGGACAATTCAAAATGATCTTGTATACAGTTTTACATGCCTATCAATACATATGGGGTCTAGTGTAGAAACCGAATAACATGATTAACCGACACACCACCTTAACCCACAAAGGGGTATCCCCAATATGTGTAAGAAAAACATTTTATAATAGCATTAGCATCTATCTGGTGTATGCCTACACCCCGTGCTCAGTCGTGGACATTAGTAAGTTAAATGAGCCGAGGATATCCAGGACACGATCGCGTTAACCCCCAATGTTTAAGTTATAAGATAAAAGAGATTAAAATGGGTTATTAATATTTTGTAGTCACAATCTGACATATGATCCCATACCCGACCAAGCGGTAATAATCTACCCTACCCCAAACTCATATAGGGAAAATAGGTTAAGAGTATTTACCTGGCTTAAATATGTCTTACAATGCAAGAAACAATAAGCGCGACCGTTAACAAATAAACTAAGGTTGGTTTCAATCTACCGGAAGGCCCTAGTCTGGAATGAATGGTAGAATTAACCTATTAGAATGTTAACGGGTCTTATTCAAGTCATAGACTTGGACGAGTTAACTTAAATTAATGAAAACGGCACGATACACTTGACTAAGCGATGACCGGAATAGAATGTAGTTTAAACCCCACAAGTATTAAGACTTGTATAATATGGGTAAAGAATATACATTCTGGAATTTGAAATAAAAATGATAAGATTTGACCCGTTTCGGTAAACTTACGTAAACTAGTTACATAAGCTCAACCGTACGCGTATGAGCGATACCGGGTAACCAGATGAGTCATAAACAAGTTCCATATGCCAAATTACTTTAAATGTGTTACCAAGTCAATAGGTAACCAAGGTTTTATAAACATTATGGTTTTTTAACAAAAATATGCATCATAAGTGCATTTTAGTCATTATGTGACATACTTTGAGAACTAGTATAAAAATCTGAGTTATGAACAAGTACATTCTGTTATAATACTTTAATTATGTTATAATATCAGTAGGTTATCAAACTTGTAAGATTATTATGGTTTAAAACCATACTATGTGCCAGAAGGGCATTTTGGTCAATATATAACATAATTCATGAACTTGTAACAAAACTCAGTTTATGAACAGATTGATGATACTAAAATATGTTAATTATAATAACATATCACTAGGTAATTCATTTTGAAATTTCATCATCGATTAAAACCAAGTTTTATGCAAAAGGGCATTTTGGTCAAACTTAGGCATATTAAAAGAACTTGTGTAAAAACTCAGAATCTGATTATTATCAAGTAGCATACCCATAGAGGATTATTCTACACTAAAATGCGATCATAATACAACATAAATTCAGTAGCTAACTATGCTAAATCGGGTCAGAATCGAAAGTAAAAGCAGAAGTCAAACTGTTCGACTTTCAGTTGCGAACCGACACTAAAACTGGAAATGGCGGGTTGAACATGTTCATACATGTTCTAATATTAATTACCAAGTGATTTAGTGTTAAAAACATGGTTTATAACATTTGTAAGTTCATTTTATAAAGTTTACAAAAATCAGCCCTTTGACTTTTTAATTAACATAACTTTGACCCGTCATTTGACCAAGTTAACGTGATTTCCAGGAGGTGTCCTTTTGAGGGATTAACACCTACCTAATTACGATCACGTATCCATGTTTGATTCGAATAATGGCTGGACCATAATGGTCTAAACCAAAAGTCAAAGCAAAAATCGATTTTGCTTGACGAAAATGAAAATGAACTGGAAAGGAACACTTACAAGTGAACCTTAGAATCTTTAAGACTCAGTAGGATGCTCCTTTCAAGTTAGGAACTTCCAGATTAAAAGAGAGGAGATAAAATGAGAAGGTGCAAGTGAAAATGGTTGCAACTAGCACCTATTAAAACTTGAAGGAGTTGGATTAGATCATTACAAGTGTTCAAGATGTTTAAGAGATCATTGCAGGTGTCCTTTGACATGGCACGAGTTGCACAAGAGCTCATATTCGGTGGCACCCATGCAGAAAAACTTGGGCTGCACTCAAAATTCTGCCAGCAAGGTCCTTACGAACCATATACGTTCAAAGCTTACGGTCCGTAAGCTAACAACAACGCACATGGTTTTGAAGCTCTTGCGACCATAAAGGATAGGACCTTGCGGTCCGTAAGCCAAAAGGCTATACTGTCCGCAAAGGTCACTCAGAGGCTATAAAAATAGCATGTTGACATTTTTAGTCCCTCCACATTCATACTTTCAATAATTGGAAAAAATAGTCCCTCTTGTCATACATTAGGCACAATTGAGAGTATGGACACGTGGCAGTACATTACTCGACACGAATTTACGAGGTGTTATAGATATGGTATGATTGCATCATCATTGTTTTATTATGTTATTACTGTTATATCAATTATAGCACTATGTTGTTTTTCAGATGGTTGTGTATGGAGGAATATTGCTAAAAATTATGTGTTATTGTTCGTTCATATTCTAATGGCTAATTGGAATTTATTTATCGGTCGTCTTTTGTGTTTTCATTTACTTGTCTGAATTTGAACTGAAATTCAAGCATATAACTATGTGTTTTCATCTACTTATTGGAATTTGAACATAAATTCAAGCATATAACTATGAAATCGGCAAGTATGTACCTTGTATAATAAGATTAATTCTTTAAATGCTTGTTAGAACCATATCATCTCAACACTCTTATCATTCTTCAATATCAGGAAACAATAGGAAGTGTTTCAATAGTAAATATTTGGAGTATCTCACATCTTATACGTCAAAACAGATGAAAACAATATACTCACCAGTAAGATGAATTCTCGCACATACCTTGATACAGGAATGTGTCGTGAGTGGATGAACACCGGTCGGTAAGTATAAATCATACCCTAAGCATATCGCCAACGAGTATTACATCTGATTGTTGAGTTTAAGTGGACAACAATACCGATAATTATTGTAGGATTCATATCCAAATACTAACTAATTGAACAACACGTGTGTTTTGGCATGACCGTACACTGATATGATTCTCTTACCCTCGAGATTCGCAAAAAGAATGTCTGTGAATATCTACTTATTGCTTTCAGTCTTTACATTTAAAAAATGAAAAATATCAAAAAGATTTTGGGTGTGTTTTAATACAAACTTTATAAAAGCCAAAAAGATTTTATTTGTATCCTGTTTTTGATTGACTGATGTTGGAACTCCAAGCTATCCTGTCTAAAACCTGATTGAAAGTCGGAAAACAATTGTTCTAACTTTTACATCTTCATAATGGTCGAAGATGACAAATTTTGAAAGTTAAGGGACTAAATTTGAACAATAGTTGAATGAGAGTTGGCCTTGTATATGTCGGTTGTTAGTATTGTTTGAAATCAATACTTAGTGAAATTTTTAGTTTCAAATTCTATAAGATTGATTAAAATCCTAGCGGTTGTTCTCATTACACTTTTAGCTTTGTTGTGTGTGCAGATATGGCATCCAAACAAGCTAAAGGCAAAGAGAACGTGTTTGAATGTAAGCTATGGGAGTGACGACACGACACAGCACGACAGGAATGCAATCAGTGGATCAATATGCAGCTGAGCACTCATCAACACCTTGAGGATTCGAAGCTTTGAAGATCAAAGATTCACAAGCTACATTCAAGGGGGAGTTTGTTGATACACCTCATGATTGTGACCAATGATGAATTATGAAGATCTGATAGTGTGAAGAACGAACAATCACGATTAACATCCAAGGGGAGCTTGTTGATGCACTTTTTATGTATGTCGCTAGTGATGTTCAGTTCGCAAACGATGTCGAACGACGTTCCTTCGTTGTCGACTCGAAGAACACATCAAGATACAAGTGAATATTATAAAATACAAGTGACCATATATTCCTATGATATATATCATACATGGCCATCTTTTAAGAATTGGAACATCACCTTCGTGAGATGCATGCATGGAACATCAGTTTCTCATGGGTTGAAGTATATGGTCCAATGACCTTCTTTAAAGACTTGATAACACTATGCCACCTTCGCATGATAACATTATGCCACCTTCGCATGGAGTTCAAGATTCATGCCATACTTTCGTCAATATACTGACCTTTGCAAGATACATGCCACCTTCGCTCATGACAACGTGCACCTTCGCATAGTCTGATGTCTATAGTATAAATTCAACATTGATTATCACTTGTATAGGAGATGTTGCAATACCTAGAGAGAGTGTGGAGAAAGAGAGAAAGAGAGAGAGAGTTATCGGATTGCTTATTATTGTATAATCTTGTACCCAAACTTTGTCGAATCCAATACACAAGCATTAAACGTCGATATCTTTATTGTATTATACATTCTCTCGCTCGGTTTTGGCGTAACTTGGACTCTCCACTCGTTACATCCGAAACAAGAAATCACCTTGTTCAAGATCCGATTTCGGGACCTACAAATATGCATTCACAAGAAAAAGAAACCAAATGCGGATTGATTTACATACTCGCCTCTTTCCAGCTTCCAATTGCAGTTGCTTGGATGAATTAAGTAACATTCAATCAGGCGCCATCCAATCAAATGTAAGGGTGGTGAATCCATTAAGGATATGGAAGAAGCGGTTAAAATGAACATAAAACCCTAAATAAGTTGCGGCCCGATCTAACTGGAGAGGGGGGAGTCGGCGTGTCAATTTCAGGTAAATTTGAGTCCTGTTTTGGTTTAGAATTTAGATCTCTCCCCTATCACGGTCATCACACCATTACTTTAACCACCACTCCCTAATAATACAGTAAAGTAATAATAGTTGTTCTAATTCAACAACAACAACAAGTGTCATAATTGCTCTAGTTATATATACACTTCTCATGTTAAATGTATTGTATTTGATCCCAACAATTTTCTTTATATTTCTAAATTTTAGGATTGAAACTTAAATACGAGTGAAAATGGCCCATCATTATGTGTTTCAAATCAAGGGTCCCATCATTACAACCACTTGTTTGAAAATAGTCAGGATAGTTGAAAAAACTGCAATTGGAATTGATCTTGGAACATCATACTCTTGTTACCATATGACACATGGTAAAAGCGCTTCTCTAGACAATCTTGGATTATGTTCCGCAAATTTGGAACCACATATTTGCTTCAAGATTTACGCCTGATTTCCAAGTTTGATCACATTTGACTTCATTTGCGGCAGTCCAATGACTTTCTTCCCACGTGTTTGCACCGTGATCTTCATATTCTTGGTTCAATACCAACTCATCTTTAGTAGTGTTTGTTTGAGAACCTGATTCAGATACACAACAGTTCTCCAATTCCAGATCAGTAATGTAAGGAGAAGCGTTGAGATAACAGACATCCATCAAGCTCAAAAAGAAAACTTATGTTTCCCATAGTCACAAACGATTGCGGTTTGTATTTCCCATAGCCACCATTTCCGTAGTAAAATATGGTTGCGGTTTGCACATTCAATTTTCATTGCTTCATTAAAATTAAGAAGGCGGTCTCGGTTGCATGAAACTTTGATGTATGTTGCAAGTTAAATCCACAATCAATGTATGTTGGTTAATAGTAAGTATTGCATTTGCGTTAACACGCCTCATTTCATCTTTTTTTTACTCTTTTCTTCAATTTCAACAAATATTTTCAATAATTGTGTTTCCCATAGTCACAAACGATTACAGTTTGTATCCTACAGCTTCATTTGGAACAAGAAGTCCAACAATCCGTTCATTATCTGTTGTTGTCTCAATAATATAAGTGCACGCAATGAATTTGACAACTGTGACAGCTTATTAAAAGTAGAAATCACCTCCAATCCTTTCCTGGTCAAATCACACAATATAAAGGTTAAACTTATCATGTGTTGTAGTTTGGAAAGATGATCGAATAGAGATCTAAGTAACAAACTGTAGAGAACTTGTTTGCGTTATCTTTCAACATACGCTAAAATACTCTAAAACACCAAAAAAAAACTCTATAATACTATAAAATAGGCAAAAATACGCTAAAATAATATAAATTACGCAACAATATGTTAGAATACGTCAAAATAGGCAAAAATACGTTAAAATACGCGACTAGTGATATTTCCACACGCGTATACATATATCACAGCACAATACAATACAAGTGGATTTCAAACAAAACTGTACATAATCATAGAATACGATAATCGCACGCAACCGAACGTCACCGAAACGACGTATGTTGAAGGTATAAGCCATAAAATGACAAAATATGCGAAAGTTCGTCAAAAAATGACATGTATACGCGTCGAACCGAGGGAAACACGATAAAACTAAATTTCAAATTATGCCATATACGATCGTATAGGCCTATGTTGTATCGTATCTCGGCTTAATACGCATCGTATAGGCCTATACGATGCGTATTAAACTTTGATTTTTCTCAAAAATACCACTGAATTTATAAAAAAACAGGGGTATTTCAGTAATTTTGACGATTAATACGCATCGTATAGGCCTATACGATGTGTATTAAACTATGAATTTCTCAAAAATACCCTTAAACGTTTCCTAGATGTTTGAAGACCAACAAATGTCTCGGAAGTACTGAACAACCGAGATAACAGCTCCGGTTTCATCACTTGAATCGTCTTGGAAGTACTGAACAACTGAGATAACAGCTACGGTTTCATCACTTGAATCGTCTCGGAAGTACTGAACAACCGAGATAACAGCTCCGGTTTCATCACTTGAATCGTTTCGGAAGTACTGAACAACCAAGATAACAGCTCCGGTTTCATCAGCTGCATTTGGAACAAGAAGTTCAACAATCCGTTGAAACCACATATTCGTGTGTTTCACATTATGTGTTTCAAATCAAGGGTCCCATCATTACAACCACTTGTTTTCAACGGGGATGTAATGCAATGATTCATCTCAATTGAATAGACAGACACTTGCTTCATAGGACTCACTTGAATCATCTCGGAAGTACTGAACAACCGAGATAACAGCTTCGGTTTCATCAGCTGCATCGTTTACCGTGGAATGCATCCTTATTTCTGTAAATTACACAAACAAGCATGACTTGAACGAGTCTAGAACACTCGTAATCCTCAACCGGCTTTGAAACCGGACGAAATCTATAAAGAAACTGTTCGATTTCACGGTGAGTGGAGAAATTAGCGACGGAGAAACTGTTCGACACAGACATACATCAGGAAAGAAGCATATAAAGAACCTTCAAAAGTTAGAGAATATACAGACTTCAAAAGTTAAACATATTTTATTAGCTATTATACCTCGTTTAATAGCAAGATAAGAAGGATGAGATATCGGCAGTTAGCTCGAAGAAGTTTCTCTCGATCATTCAACACGTGTGATCCAGAGGTCGGTCTCAGGTGGGCATAAGATCCGTGGGCCCTATTGTTGAATCTGTGATTAAGATAAGCGTGCCGTAAGGTTGCACCTGCTAACAATGTCATGTTAATTGTTTCAGATGACATGCATGGTAACAAAGTGGAACACTTTCTTCTTTTGTTCTTCAATCTTTGTTAGTTGTTAATGTTTTATTTTTTTCTACTTTTAGAAAGGTTTGACCACCTCACGACTATAATAAAACGGAACATAATCCCAGATTGTCTAGAGAAGCTCTTTTATCATGTGTCATATGTTGGACGGAATATATGGATGGAAAGCCCACATAGTTTGGTTTTTTTTTTATAATTTAAAGACGATTTAGAGAAACAGAGAATTACGAGATTCTTCGAGAATTAGAAAAGGAGAAAATACGGAACGAAAAGGGTGCTGGTCTTTTCTCCCACTGTGCAAACTTGAAGAATCTCACCATAACACATTGTAGACTGGTGGGCTTGAAGATCCGTGGGCCCTATTGTCGGATCTGTGTCGCATCTGATTTTTAAAACATTCCCACTGACATAATATTGTACAAATTGGGAACCACATATTCGTGTGTAAAAGCTCAGAAAGATGACCGAATAGAGATCTGAATATCCCCTTGTTAGTTGTTACCACATGACACATGATAAAAGCGCTTCTTTAGACAATCTGTGAATATGTTCCGTTTTAGGGTTTCTTCATCACCTATAACAATGTCGATAAACGTTGATCGGAGCACACCGCTTAAATCTCAGTTATGTCTCATTGCATTATGACAATACTGAGAGGGGTGCTGGTCTTTTCTCCCACTGTGCAAACTTGAAAAATCTCACCATAACACATTGTAGACTAGTGGGCTTGAATGGTTTTAATATATTTTATCTTGGACTATCCAGTCTAACACTTGAAAATGGATATGATCGTGTCAAGATCTTTATCTATCACGTCATCGACCAACTGCTCGAAATCCCTATCGTTTCTCCCACTGACAGGGGTGCTGGTCTTTTCTCCCACTGTGCAAACTTGAAAATCTCACCATAACACATTTTAGATTGGTGGGCTTGAATGGTTTTAATATATTTCATCTTGGACTATCTTGTCTAATACTCGAAAATGGATATGATCGTGTCAAGAACTTTATCTATCCTGTCATCGACCAACTGCTCGAAATCACTTTCGTTTCTCGGGTTCGCATTCGACACAACACACCAAAAAATAAACTTCAAAAAATCAGTGCCTTGATACGCATCGTATAGGCCTATACGATGCGTATCAAGCCCGCCGTCAGACATAACCTGCACCTGTCAGTCTGCCATGTCGTTTACTTTATTTCAATACACATCATATAGGCATATACGATGCGTATTGAATTGGAAAAGTGTACGGATAGACATGGGGTGCCATTAGAAGACCCCTTATTTATCTATTTTTGATGATTGAAAGATGGCAGTTATGGAGACACAAGTAGAACGCAAAAAAATACTAAAAATTATAATCAAAACCTAATTTACAATAAAATTTCCTAAAAAAATAAGTAGAACGCAATGTGTTTTATGACTCAAATGGTCAAACAAACTGATAAGTCACCCAAAGCCTAAACTTTAAGCATATAAACTCAGAGTTAATACTGGTCAGATTAATATTATATAATATTGTTCCGGTGATTATAACTAATTAACACATTAAATTAAATTTTAAATAAAAAAAGAAAGGTGAGCAAGCTAGGTCTTTGAAGGTCAACCCACCCCAGTGCTAAAGCATGACCGAGAATCTGGTTGGTTTGGCACTCGTCAATTCCAATTCCACTATAAAAATAGAAGACTAGTGACTCGGCAAGCCTTGATCAACAATACGGTATTTTAAGAAATGCGCTATCTTGGGCATAACTCTGATATAAACTCTTCAACTGCACTCTCATCATAATCTTCAAGATTTCGATCAATAGTGAGACTCTGAAACATTTCTGAAAAAGAAGGTGGGTTTAATATCCTTTCTCGCATTTTCGACATAAGGATATTTCCAGACACGGTGCCAAGCAACATCTCCACAACTTTTTCCATTGTTGGTCTATCCCGTACTGGTTGAACACACAATATTCCAATATCAATGCATTTTTTCATCAAGACTGAATCGACATCAATTCTGGGATCAATTATATCTGAGAATGTTTCTTCCATCCATTTCCTCTGGACCTACAACAATTGTACATGTCACAATCAATGTGTACATAATACAATAACAATATGCATTTCTCAGAAGCTGACAAATCACATTAAAAAGTATTTTGTAAATTAAGACTGTGGGGTATGGGGCTTGGGTTGGGGGCGTGGGTTGGCTGAAAACACCCAAGCCACCACCCCGTGTGGGCTTGGGTTGGGGCGTGGCCCAAGGGGCAGGAGTTTGAAGCCGGGCGTGGGGCGGGTCTAGCAAGGTGACATGACGGGCTCTCAATGGCCAAACCAAACTAGCCGTTGGCCAACGGCTATGTTAAAAAAAATTATTTTTTCACTATAAATATCACACTTCAATTCCTAATTTTTACCACAATCAACCACAATAATCATCTTCAATTTCTATAATCATCTCTATTCTCATTCAACAAAACGAAAAATGCATCCTCATAATCATGGTTTTGACCCGAACAACACGTTTGCTTTCCAAGAAAATAATCCTAGCCCACCACCCAATCGTCCAATGCCTCGTCCATTTTTAATACACTCCCCTATGCCCGATATGGCTAGTTATGCATCGTATCTCGGGAATCGTGTGTTTACTAACTTCCCACACACCAACGATTCGATACCTAGCCCGTTTACACAAACGCCCATCAACCTTTCACCAACCTCCATCAACCTTTCCCAGATCGAAACCGTCCCCGAAACTCAAACACCCAACGATGGTCCTTCGGCATCCAAACCCATCAAAAAGAGAAGTCATAACAAAAAAACCGAGGCGGAGAAAGCACTTGAAACCGCCAAGCGAAAACAACAAAAATGGGTCGTTAATGAAGAACTTGCATTGGTGAGGGCTTGGCTTCACCAATCTCAACATCCAACTTTAGGTATTTTTAAATATTTGAGTTAATTACCTTTTCAGTCCCTGAGGTTTGCCAAAAATAACGGTTTCAGTCCATTAGTTTAAAAATTGCCATTTCAGTCAATTAGTTTCATTTTCATAACCATTTCAGTCCACAAACTTAACTCCATCCATTTATTTTGTTAACTTTGGGGTGAAATTACCAAATTACCCCTGCTATTAACAAATTGTAATAAAATTCAAAAAAATTCCAAAAAATTCAAAAAAATTCAAAAAATCTAAAAATCAAAAAAATTTTAAAAAATTCAAAAAAATTCCAAAAAATCTAAAAATAAAAAAAAATTCTAAAAATAAAAAAATTCAAAAAAATCTAAAAAATTCCAAAAAATTCAAAAAAATCTAAAAAAAAAAAAAAATTTAAAAATCATAAAAATTCTAAAAAATCCAAAAAAATTCAAAAAAATCCAAAATGTTTCGAACCCGAACCGTTTCGACCCGTACCGTTTCGACGCGAACCGTTTCGACCCGTACCGTTTCGAGCCGAACCGTTTCGACGCAAACCGTTTCGACCCGTACAGTTTCGACGCGAACCGTTTCGACGCGAACCGTTTCGACCCGTACCGTTTCGAGCCGAACCGTTTCGAGCCGAACCGTTTCGACCAGTACCGTTTCGACCCGTACCGTTTCGAGCCGTACCGTTTCGAGCCGTACCGTTTCGACGCAAACCGTTTCGACCCGTTCCGTTTCGAGCCGAACCGTTTCGACCCGTACCGTTTCGAGCCGAACCGTTTCGACCCGTACCGTTTTGGGGTCGAAACGGAACGGGTCGAAACGGTTCGGCTCGAAACAGTTCGGCTCGAAACGGTTCGCGTCGAAACGGTACGGGTCGAAACGGTACGGGTCGAAACGGTTCGCGTCGAAACGGTTCAGCTCGAAACGGAACGGGTCGAAACGGTTCGGGTCGAAACGGTACGGGTCGAAACGGTACGGGTCGAAACGGTACGGGTCGAAACGGTACGGCTCGAAACGGTTCGGCTCGAAACGGTTCGGCTCGAAACGGTACGGGTCGAAACAACGGTACGGGTCGAAACGGTACGGGTCGAAACGGTACGGGTCGAAACGGTTCGGCTCGAAACGGTTCGGCTCGAAACGGTTCGGCTCGAAACGGTACGGGTCGAAACGGTTCGCGTCGAAACGGTTCGCGTCGAAACGGTTCGCGTCGAAACTGTACGGGTCGAAACGGTTTGCGTCGAAACGGTTCGGCTCGAAACGGTACGGGGCGAAACGGTTCGCGTCGAAACGGTACAGGTCGAAACGGTTCGGGTTCGAAACGGTTCGGGTTCGAAACATTTTGGATTTTTTTGAATTTTTTTGGATTTTTTAGAATTTTTATGATTTTTTAAATTTTTTTTTATTTTTAGATTTTTTTGATTTTTTTGAATTTTTTTGAATTTTTTTATTTTTAGAATTTTTTTTATTATTTTTTTATTATTTTTAGATTTTTTTGAATTTTTTGGAATTTTTTTGATTTTTAGATTTTTTGGAATTTTTTTAATTTTTTTGAATTTTTTGGAATTTTTATGATTTTTATTACAATTTGTTAATAGCAGGGGTAATTTGGTAATTTCACCCCAAAGTTAACAAAATAAATGGATGGAGTTAAGTTTGTGGACTGAAATGGTTATGAAAATGAAACTAATGGACTGAAATGGCAATTTTTAAACTAATGGACTGAAACCGTTATTTTTGGCAAACCTTAGGGACTGAAAAGGTAATTAACTCTAAATATTTTGTAGCCATTATTTTAATATTTACGGTTATTTTTTATATAACTTTGTAATATATTAAATTTTGTTTTTATTAAAATAGGAAATTCTCAACATCGAAGCCATTTGTAGGAAGCGATTAGTAAAGCATTCCATGAAGAACCGGGGAGGGAGACTTATTGTGAAAACGATAGCTTATCCTCGAAGTGGAGCGAGATAAGCGGCCAACTTACAAAATTTAGTGTTTTTTTTAAATAAAGCAAAGCAAAACCCAAAAAGTGGTGAAACGGAAGCCGACTGTGTGACAGATGCATTGGTTACATTCAAAACAAATGTGGGGAGCGACTTCCGTTTCATGCATTGTTGGGAGATTTGTAAGTTCCATCCAAAGTGGACGAATATCCCCAGTGGTGGCGAAACTAACACGTCTTCCAAAAGGTCAAGGGCCTCGTCCCAAGCCCAATCTGATGCACGAGATCAAGAGTTGGAGGACCTTTTGGATGATTCGCCAAACCGGCCCGAATACGGAAGAGATGCCACAAAAAGGCGCGCTCAAAAATCAAGATCGGGTACGGCATCGCCTTCAGTTGGGAGTTCGGGCTCGCGTAGGGGAGTATACAACGATCAGTTGGATGACATTGCATGCAAGTTAGATACATTCAACGTATTCCAACAACAAAGGGCCGAAATTCGGAAGAGCAAAGAAGCTAGGTGATGCGTGCGAAGTGTTATATATATTAGGTGTATATTTTAAGCCCTTTTTAACACTTATTTTAGCCAAGTTTTAAATTTATAAAACACGATATTTCCCTAACACTAAACACACATATGGGCAAGTGCACCCATCGTTGAGCGTAGTATAGTGTTGGTAAGATACCGAGGTCGTCCAAGGACACAAGAGCTTTTAGTACCGGTTTATCCTCAACGTCTAATCAAAATAAAAGTTTAGAAAAATGTTTTAAACTAAGAAAATTAAAAACTAACTAAAATGCTGAAAATAAAAATAAAAGAAAAACAGATAGACAAGATGAATCACTTGGTTCCGACTCGTATCTAGTATAACCTTTGATTATTTCCGCACTTTTGCACATAATTAAGAGATTATCTTAGTTATTGTAGTAGGCCCCTCTTTTGAAGGTGACGTTACCCTCACCCCAGTAGTTTGAGTCAGCAGGGATACAATCCTAAAAGGGTGGATTATTGGAAGATAATGAATTAAGTTATTAATGCAGTATTGTGGTAGGCCCCGCTTTTGGCGGTGACGTTACCCTCGGCTAAGTAGTCTGAGTCAGCAGGGATACAGTCCTAAATAGCCGGGTTATAGTATTAATAGTAGTTAACTTATGAGGGGATCAAAGAGTTTGGACCCCCGCCATCCAATACCGTGAAGTATTGAAGGAGGTCCTACTAAATTTGACCCAGGTCCATTGCAGGACCTCTAAACGCTGAACAATGGCAAGACCTTTACCAAACCGTTCCCTTAACCCCCGACCAGGTAGCCAACATATCTCCATATAGACCGTGGAGATATGAATGGTGAAAATCCTTTATTTTATATAGACAGTAAAATAATGCCAAGACACCACGGACAAACGATAAGGAAAGATCACCTTCAACATAAGTAACTAGTTATTAAAGTCATTAATACAAAACCAAATAAAAAGTGCAAAAGATTAGAAATAAAAAGTATTATACTAGACACTTTGTCTTCACCAAGTGATGTAAGAGACTTAGGCAAACATGGCCTTGATTGTCAAGAACTCTTACGATCAATCTTGGATCCCGAGACGACTCACACACTCTACGATGGACAATGGATGATGGTGGTGGATGATGGTGTTGTGATGGTGGTGGGTGGTGGATGAAGTGTGAGAGAGGTGGTGTGCCAAGGGATGGTTTGAGCTTGAGCCAAGCACTCCTATTTATAGCCTGTACAGAAGCCTGGACACGGCCCCGTGCCCGCTGGACACGGCCCCGTGTCCACCCTTTTCTCTTTCTTCATTAATACAGTTTGTCTTTATTAGCTCCACACGCCCCCGTGTCCGCTGGGCACGGCCCCGTGCTCGTCTGACACTCTCTCTCTTCATTAATTGTAATTCGCAATTACAATTAATGCGCCTGCTGTACTTTCGCCACGCCCCCGTGTTCACTGGACACGGCCCCGTGGTGGGCAATAGAAGCTTCTACAGGTTTGTCTTTAGTGACAGGGCTGACCATCCTAGACACTGCCCCGTGCTCGCTGAGCACGGCCCCGTGTTGAGCTGGACACGCCCCGTGTCGAGCTGGACACGCCCCGTGTCGAGCTGGGCACAGCCCCATGCTCAGCTGGGCACAGCCCCATGCTTAGCTTTCTTCTTGTTTTTGCTTTGGGAGATGCTGTCAAGGGGTCGGGCATGTCACGTCTTGTTCCTTTTCTTGTATTTATGTTAGATTTTGATGTCTTTTTGCTTCTTTTGTTAATTTGAGCTCATTTAATCCTGAAAATACAAAAGGAAGGCAAAAGCACACTTTTTCCAACATTAGTACTAAAAAAGGGTTAGTTTTATGCCTCGATTGATGAAATTTAGTGACAGGGCTGACCATCCTGGACACGCCCCCGTGTTGAGCTGGACACGCCCCGTGTCGAGCTGGGCACAGCCCCATGCTCAGCTGGGCACAGCCCCATGCTCAGCTTTCTTCTTGTTTTTGCTTTGGGAGATGCTATCGAGGGGTCGGGCATGTCACGTCTTGTTCCTTTTCTTGTATTTATGTTAGATTTTGATGTCTTTTTTCTTCTTTTGTTAATTTGAGCTCATTTAATCCTGAAAATACAAAAGGAAGGCAAAAGCACACTTTTTCCAACATTAGTACTAAAAAAGGGTTAGTTTTATGCCTCGAGTGATGAAATTTATATGTTACATTTTGAACACATCACTAGGGATGCCCTGAAACAAAGACGAGATGATATGAAATTTCTAGCCCAGCCCATTGATCACCTAGAGGGTGAAGAGTTGGAACTAATGTTGGAGACGAGAGAAGAGATAAAGAAAAAATATAAGCGTTAGGAATTTTTTTATGTAATTTTCTTTATTTATGTAATTTTCTTTATTTAAAAAACATTAAAAAATTTAAATTTTTTGTAGGTCCACCCTGAGGATCGAGTAACCTCTATTCCCTGTTTTCCGACAAACCCGAAAGTGCGGAATCCAAACGGGTAAGTTAAACCAAGTTACGAACACGTAAAACACAAGATTCACCGATTAACACTCCATTGTATTAATCTAGAAAACGGTTATAAAACAATGTTTACAAGATGCTCTCATAAACTCTCAATGTGTGTGTGTTTTACAGTGTGTTCGCACTCAAAGTCTATGCAGACTCGTACCGTGTTCGGTCTGTTGTGAGTGTTTATATAGTAAAGGACTGACGAAATCAAGAACTGGACGACGAAATCCCAGGTCTCGACGAAATCCAAGGGATTTCGTCAAAAGATGTGTTTTAGTTGTACAAGGGGATTTCGTCCATATGAGGTAGCAGCCCAATACACACAAATGGCCCAAGTGAGGTTTCGTCCCATTGAAAGTGAATTGGCCCAATCACAAAGCACATGTACGTGAATTCAACAATATATGCAGATTGTATGATTAGTTAACTTGTGACATCATCATGATGATGTCATGATGATGTGTCAGCGGGAATTGGTCCGCGGCTCTCCGTGCTTCGCGTGTCGAACTCTGGGGCGCACGACGGAGGAATGTCGTGACGTCGGGCTTGAGCCGAACGTAACTGGGTCGAACCGAACCGAGTCGCGTCCACAAAATATGTATCAACAAACTCCCCCTTGGACGCTACTCGTGATGGTTCGTCTTCCATGTCTTTCATTCTTGTCGTAGGATCTTCAAAGTCTTCATGTGTTGCACGTAGAAAGTGTATCAACAAATTCCTGCTTTCATTTAGGAAATGTATCAATAAACTCCCCCTTTGATTATGCTCGTGAATCTTTTGATTTTCAAAACTTGAGATCCTTGTGGTGTTGATGATTGATCAACGGCAACCCGATCATCTTAATCATTTGAGTGCCTTCACGTCGTGTCTTCATTCCGAAGCTTATCATCGAACATGTTCTCTTCGCCTTTAGCATCGGCACATGCAAGAAAACTAAACGCGTAATGAGAACAACTGCTTGGAATATAGTTAACATTAAACAAATGACACATATGAGACCAATTCTTATTCAATTACCGTCCGACAATTTGTTTGAAAAGTTAACAGATTTTTCAATTTTGATTATTAACTTTCAAAACTTGCAAACTCTGACCGTTTATGAAGATTCAGTTGTTTTGGTTTTCATCAGATTTCAGGCAACGAAGACTTAAGTTCCAACATCGGTTAATCAAAACTAAAGCAGAAATAAAATCTTTTTGACTTTTAGAAAGTTTATATTAAAACACACCTAAAATCTTTTTGGCATTTTGAATATTTCAAACTTAAAGACTGAAAGCAGTAAATAAATATATACAGAGTTGCAGAAACTAAGAAAAGTAAATATATACAAACATTATTTTTGCGAGTTTCGAGGGTAAGAGAATCATATCAGTGTACGGTCATGCCAAAACAACTTGTTGTTCTTTTAGTTAACATTTAGATAAACATCCTATAACGATTATCGGTATTGTTATCCACATAAGCTCAACTTATCATATGTAATCATGGCGAGGGGATACGTTAAGGTATGATTTATACTTACCGACCGGTGTTCATCCACATCACGACACATTCCCGTATCAAGGTATGCACGAGAGCTCATCTTACTGGTGAGTATACCATTTATCATCTGTTTTGCCGTATAAAAAGATGTGAGTAACTCACTTATTTTGATTTGAAAACAAGCCCTATGTGATAGAATCACTTATTGATGAGGAACTTGATTTTCAGATGCATGAGGGGCACAAGAGCAAGTCCGTGAACAGGTCAGTACTTTCGTATAGCAAAGAGACGAACTTGACTCCCGGATAAATGTGATATATTATCACTTGTTTTTGTGGACATGTGATTGTTGATCACTTATTGAGGTCGTATGCAGTATGTACACGTATGTATGATATCATGGAAGATCTAGACTTCGTCTCCGTTTGTTTCGGTAAAAGAAACAACCATGATACCCAGATGATAAACAGCATAAAGACCACATATCTCAGAACCTCGGCAATCTCTCAAACGAAATTTCGGTACTAAGACCATATGCCAATGAGTGGTTCCCACCTGGTCTTCAGTCGATTTAAGTTTATATCACCCTGCACACTTTAAAATGATTGTGAGCCTACCGATACATCTTATATAGAGCTGCTTAACATTTTTCATTTTGCATTTCAGTTTAAAAAGGTTTCAACAGACCACTGATGTACTATCATTTTCTCTTTTGCTCGCCAGGAAACTCATTTTTTTGTTTTTCTATTGTTTTTGAGTTTTGAAATTTTTCGATGTTTTTGAATTTTCAAATTTTGAATTACTCCCCCTAAAATCAACAAACTTACAATAATTTTAAAAACACAAAGATATTTACAGAAACGATTTTCCGATGTGGATTACTCTTGCTTGACCTTAATGTCGTTTACCAATAATAAAAAGTCAAATCTGGATTTATCAAATGCTTTGGTAAAAAGGTCGGCACGTTGGTTATCAGTGTGGACCTTAACAACATTGACGAGTTTCATAATGAAACAATCACGTGTGAGGTGATATTCGAGTTCAACGTGTCAGGTCAAAGAGTGCTGTACGAGAGGATAAGAATTCATAAAGCAGCTTAAATATCGACAAAGATAAGAGAGATTAGAAATATAAAACCGTATCCTGCAACTGCTTCGTGCATTGCAAGGAATCTGAGTGCTCCCCTAAACTGGATATCCACCAGGTGTGGACTTCAAAGTCGATTTTTGTAGCTACTTCAATTCACAGCAACAATATCATAGACCTCTTGGTCCGGCTGGTCTTCCACATTGCACCAGCGAAGGTCTTTGTCATTCTCTTTGAGAAGTAGTGTGCGGTTGTTCAATCCACGCCAAGGCATGCACACCCGGTTGGTTTGTTCAACAAACACATTTTCTTCAAACACACCGTAGAGAAAAGTATCCTACACGTTCATCTTGTGGACTTTGAACTTCTTGTGGAAGAAAAATTCATGAATCTTCAAAAAGCTTCAGACGTGCTGCAGGCGCATACTTTTCATTGGAATCTTTCCTGTTGACCCGATCAAAAACCATAACAACCAAATTTTGGCACATATTTCATCTTGTCGAATTTTTCAACTTCATTCCTTTTTCCTCTCCATCAATGGCAACAATATTCTCCTAGATGTAACAATGTTTCGGAGCCTTATGTCGCCGATCTTGTGCATGGACGCTCCACTATCAACAATCCTAAGACTATCAATAGTTCCTCCTGGAACATCCTGCACTCTCACTCAGAGATTAGTTGGAGAGGGGGACCCAAGCCTTCACAGACTTGGGTCGTCCGTCATCATCGAGAATTGTGACATCCATTTCCCGATGATTCGGAATTGATGTAGTTCCCCCTGAAACAATTTCCGATTTTGGTTTCCAAATCTGTTTTTGTTTTTCATTTTTAACATTTGATTTAACAGACTGCGTTTGGACAACCTCTGGTTTTAAAACCTTTTCAACTTCTTGTCGTTGTTTCTTTTTCTGTTTCATTTCCCGTTGTTTAACAAGACGAGGGTCCTGTTTTGGTGAAACAGATCTTTTATGGTAACTGTTACCATGGGGGGCATCAACCTTTGCTTTTCCATTGGTGAGATATGGACAGTTCTTGACAATGTGTCCATACTCACAACATTTAAAGCATGATCTCCGCTCAACAAACCTCGGAGTATCATAACTGTAAGAACTTGATGATGAACTTCGTGATCTTGAGGTACTTGGTCCTACATCACAACCGTTTGTGTGTTGTGTGTAATTGTTTTGACTGTTTCTTTTCAAAATTTTACTTTGTTTAACAAAATCCGTGTTGGATTTGTTTTCGAAAGTTTCAATTTTATCAGTCCCTCTGGATTTCACGAAGTTTACCTTCTGAATCGTCTTCTTGTTTTGGCTTTGTTTGCCTTTTCCCTTTCCTTGGTGAACGTGACTTCGCTTTCGTTGATTGTTTTGTTTTTGCAATTTTTGATTCCCATATTGCTTCCTAACTTCGGATTTTGGGATAGGAGCACACTGAGTTACTACAACTCTTGGGCTCGACTTTCCAAAAAACTTACTTGTAGAATCTTCGAAAACTTTATCAATCAAGGATTGATTGACATTTTTGATTGGGAAATCTCTATCTGAATATATTTTATCAGATCCAATCAATGTGTAAAGCAAGTTCACGCTTTCACAGCTTCCAGATGAGGATTCAACATACTTGGCTGTAGCAGTCACAAACGGTTTTGCAGGTGGATCACAAAGAATGTGATTTTCAAGAGGTATGTTTTCCTCTTTTGTTACTGTTTCTGACTGTTCAGAGTTAGTATCCTCGGATTCATCATCTGACGAATCAGCATCCTCAACAATGACTGGAGGATCCTGATTTCGTTCAGCTGTTGGCACTTTCGCATCTGCTGATTCATCCGAATCTGAGGATACTTCCTTTTTGTAACCTAGCCCAAATTTGAATTCCTCAAGGCTTAATGAAACTGAGGGCTCAAAATGAGGTTTATTTTCCTCATCAGGCATCGAAGAATAATCGTGTTTAACAGGTGGTGGACACTTCTTATAACCTATGCATGTGACATCAGTTTTCTTTTTCTGAACATCAATGATGTGATCCAGCACATAGCTAGAGCTTAAATAGTTGTCTAACTTGAGTCGGATCGCCTCACTTTCAGTTTTAACACAAGCCATTTCTTTTTGCATTAACTCGAGCCTATTGATGTAAAGGTTTATTTCAGTATGTTTTCTTGAAACCATTTTTGTTAGCTCAGTCTTATCTTGTTTTAATGTTTCAATTATCTTTTTAAATTCCTTTTCATAATTTTCACGAAACATGTTGGCCTCTGTGCATTTTGAAAGATCCACGATCAAATGTTGATTGTGGATATTTGTCACATCATATTTGCTTTGCAAATCGTCATATTTGCTTTGCAAATCAGACAATTTAACATTTAATCCAACACACCTATCACATCTATCACAACTATCAGATTTTGATTCATCGACACATACCTGACTGGAATCACTCTCAGATGTTGACTCATTTGCATCAGAATCAACAACCTCCCTTGATGATTCACATTCAGATCCATCCTCGCTTGAACTTGAAGTTGTAACATCTTCAACTGAAGTTGAAACGTCTTCAACTGAACTATTGTCATGTTCAGAACTGTCATTGTTTCCCGAGGATTCTCCATTGCTGGCATCTTTGACAACTTTAGCATAAAACGCCGTTTTTGTTTGACTACAGTTCCTTGGATCAAGAGATGACGGTGCTACAGTAGAACGATGGCTTTGTGAAACAACTGGTGGTAATGGATTTCCATACAAGTCTGTGGTTGGAGCTGGCTTTACAGGAACTTGTATCGGATTGCCATACAAATATGTGCTTGTGACAAGCGTCGTTTGAAGTGGAGCATGTGAAGCAACTGGTGGTAATGGATTTCCATACAAATCGGTGGTTGGGACACGGATTGCTGGCAATTGAGCAACTGGTACTAGATCACCATACAAATTTCTTGCCATTTTTGGTTCACTTTGAAGTTGGTTAGCAACCGATGCCCATTGTTCTGCCGTAATTCGAGGTGGTGTGGGAGATTCGGCCCATGATGGAGATAAACGCGTGTTTATATACTTCTTCTCTGCAGTTGACGGAGTACCCCAAGCCGGATTCATTTTGAATGTATAATGACGAATACCGGATTAAATCACACAAATTAAACAGTTAAAAATGTTTTACAAGTCTTCTGTTTAAAAATAACACAAGTATGTGATGAAAATAGGGGTTTTCGTCGCTGATATGTTTGATTTCGTCGCTGAAATGGTGATTTCGTTGCTAAAAGGGTGATTTCGTCGCTAAAAAGGGTGATTTCGTCGCGAAAGGTGATTTCGTTGCTGAAAGGTGTTTGACGAAATCAGACTTGGATTTCGTCCAGCATAAGTGTTTTCGTTGAGAAGGGATTTCGGCCAAGACAATATGTGTTTTCGTTGATAAAATGTTGATGACGAAAATAGAGGTGATTTCGTCCTATGTGTATACACAAAAATTGATTTCGTCCAACAAAGAAAAGAGGGTGATTTCGTCCAGCCGAGTCAACCCTTGACGAAATTAAGGGGTGTGTGCAGTAAATAAATATTTCAAACTTAGATGTCTTGACGAAATTAGGGGGTGTGTTCGTTGACAAGGGTGAGGCCACACAAAAGATATTTTCAAAACCAAATTTAATATTATCTGACACAACAGTATGCTCAATTGTCAAACCACCTTATCCTTAGACTGAGGGGAGTGGGGTGACTCCCACCCCAAGTCGCCCCCAAGTCGCCTCCAACACCGCCCCCCATGGCGTCCCCAAGGGCGTCCCCCTCCTGCCCATCCTCTGCTCGTCGCCCGGCTCTCCTCACACAACCCAATTTGGCACAAAATTTCAGGAGACTCCCCCCTCCAAGTCGCCCAAGGCCGCCCCACACACCATTCCCCCTTTTTTGCTCAAAATCCTCTAGGCTGACGTGGCGCCACGTGTCGCAAGACGCCCCATCCTAAGGCCGCCCCACTCTATCTTTATCCTATTGACACAAATGGCTCTATTGTCAAACACTCTATCTTTTTTTTTTCAACAACACATCATTACTTGTATAATTTTGTCAACTAATATATAATAATCATATCAACAACCACAATAATTCAAACCACAATATAGATCAAACCATAGATAATTCAAGAACACTTTGAAGATGGACAAGAACAACTTGAATATTCTGGCCAAGTTTTCACCAGACAAATTTTCGAGTTCCAAATTTTTGCTAAAACTTTCAATAAAAAAACCCACAATAACATACAAGCATGTAATATAACAAGGTTTTATATGAACTAATAAGCAAAACAACAAGATTTTCAATGATTTCAAACTATTTTCCAGAAAATATATTTTTATACTTAGAACTCATGAAAAACACTTTAAAAACCATGAAAAATCAAGAACACAAACTTGGTTTTAACAAGGAATCGAGCCAATGCTCTGATACCAATTGTAGGTCCACCCGGAGGATCGAGTAACCTCTATTCCCTGTTTTCCGACAAACCCGAAAGTGCGGAATCCAAACGGGTAAGTTAAACCAAGTGACGAACACGTAAGACACAACGAGTCAACGATTAACACTCTATGTATTAATGCTATAAAACGGTTATAAAACAATGTTTACAAGATGCTCTCATAAACTCTCAGTGTGTGTGTGTTTTACAGTGTGTTCGCACTCAAAGTCTATGCAGACTCGTACCGTGTTCGGTCTGTTGTGAGTGTTTATATAGTAAAGGACTGACGAAATCAAGAACTGGACGACGAAATCCCAGGTGTCTCGACGAAATCCAAGGGATTTCGACATAAGGTGTTTTAGTTGTACAAGGGGATTTCGTCCATATGATGTAGCAGCCCAATACACACAAATGGCCCAAGTGAGGTTTCGTCCCATTGAAAGTGGATTGGCCCAATCACAAAGCACATGTACGTGAATTCAACAATATATGCAGATTGTATGATTAGTTAACTTGTGACATCATCATGACATCATCATGACATCATCATGATGATGTCATGATGATGTGTCAGCGGGAATTGATCCGCGGCTCTCCGTGCTTCGCGTGTCGAACTCTGGGGCGCACGACGGAGGAATGTCGTGACGTCGGGCTTGAGCCGAACCTAACTGGGTCGAACCGAACCGAGTCGAACCGAGCAACTGAATCAATATCCAAGCAACTGAATCAAATTTTGATGTTCAACCTTTACAAGTATTGATGCTTCATTCATACACAGTTTATATGTGGAGGCTTTTGAATATCGAGTGATTGTTATATCTTGTCCATTTAGTAGTCGTCCCTGAAATAAGAAATTAAGTAGGAGTTTCTAGCAAATAACGGTTTAAACCTTTCAAAAGTGAAAGTATATATGTAATTATGGATACCTTATACATGGTGAAATCATATCTCGGCCAAATCTTATTAGCTACAGAGAAGTTTTCAGTTGCATCAAGGATCGTTATAAAATCAAAATTGTGCACTATTTGGTCTTCACCTCCACCTTGTAGAGGTATCGTTCCAGAGATTTTAAATCTGTACCTCCAACTGAGAGTTAAACAAATAAATAGCTGTTAACTAGACATGAAAAGGATGGAATAAAGGGAATAGATCATGTAAAAGAACGGTGTTTGTTTTGAGTTAACATATATTGTATATTCAAAAGATTTCTTGGATAGACCATAAGGTGATAGACTTTTCCAGTAACAACAATCAGCTAAATCATTCCACATAACTTAGGAAAGGGTAGAAATTTAGACCTGTACTTAGGGAAACAGGTCAAATGGATTGAAAGTCACCCAAGTCTACTTTTAATGCATACACCATCCTTAAATCGTTCTGTTAAGAATTAAGTTATGTATTGACACCTATTGTTTAAATCAAAATTAACGCATTAATTATTTATTAGATATGAAAAAAATTGCTTATGGACCAGCAAACCCAGCCCAGTGCCTTTTTAACCAGACAAAAGGAACCATTTACACCTGTTACCCAACTCACTTACCCAGCTATCACACTTATGCTACCCAAACGTAAGATAAGCACACACAATCTAAAGAGAACATAATACCTGACTTTTCCCAAGTGGATGGAAAGAGAAATGTTGGTACCCATGTACTCTCGGTTTTCTCCTGTAAGGCTAGGATGAACTCAAGACCCACCACAACCTCCTTTAAACACCGGTCAGCTAGTAGTGCAAACTCCTTTAAACATTTTGGGGATATTCTCCCCCTTAAATTAGAATCAACAATTTGCTTTAGCCTTCCTTCTTTAAGAGAGTCTTGAGCCCATGTTGCCAAACCCCAGTGCTCCTCATCAATACTACTATCTACTGCTTGTTTCCCACATAGGACTTCAAACAGGACCACCCCAAAGGCATACACGTCAGACTTTCGAGTCAGCCTACCTGTTTGAAAGTAATCTGGATCCATATATCCAAAGGTGCCTCTCACCAAAGTGTTAACATAAGTTGAAGGCTGATTTGTTGGACCAATTTTGGACAAACCAAAGTCCGAAACCTTAGCCGCCCAATTGTCATCTAACAATATATTAGTGCTCTTAACATCCCGATGTATAACTCCATGCTTAATACCCGTACCAGTGTGCAAGTAATCTAAACCACGAGCGGCCCCTATGCATATTTTGAGTCTTCTTACCCAAGTTAGAGGAGCTCGACGCTTGTGGAGACGATCTGCAAGAGTTCCATTGGGCATATGTTCATATACAAGAACCATCTCTTGCCCATCACTACAGTAACCAATTAAAGACACCAAATGACAGTGCCTTAGATTTGAGAGCATCTCAATTTCAGCCCAAAACTCTACCGCTCCTTGAGTAGAACCTGATTCCAGTCGCTTAATTGCAGCATCCAAATATGTTTCCCCATAAGTGAAGGTTCCTCTGTAAACCTTGCCAAACCCCCCACGTCCTATCACCAACGACTCATCAAAGTTTCGGGTTGCACGTTCAATCTCAGGAAAGGTAAATTGACGGCAGGGTTGTGGTGAATAGGAGGAGGAAGATTCAATCGCGTGACTGGTAGGGAAGGACATCGTTAAAGGTATAAACTAGGATAATCGTCTGGAAAGAATAATCACCAAACATATGATCCTAGTGTTATATATATATAGATCAAGGTATGAGAACATTCAAATAGCCTATTGCTTGTCATATAAATATACTAATGACTAATTCTTCCCAGAGAAAGACGTAGACCCCAGGGCGATTGTTGACATTTAAGAAGGAAATGTTGCAGTGATGTAGTCAAATCGGAGCTTGGGAACACGGTTTCTACGCAATTATGATATAAAATGACCTGTACTTGTATTTTCTCCATAAAGTAGGGTCTGTGGTCCTTGGATTTGAAAAAGAAAACACAATTTTGAAATTTACAGAAACCCACAACCTGTTTTCGACCACCATAACCCAAATTTACAGGGGTTCTATTTGGGTGTGCAAAAAAGCAAAACCAAGTTTCAAACTTTTTTACCTGATTAATCATCGAATATCTCCCTGAATTACCAGTTGTAGGATTCACTTCACATGGCCAATCAATCTCTTGGTCTTGAAGGTGAGATGAAGCTGTCTCCACCTCCGTTTGCATGAGGGTTTCTGTCATTACCATCCATGTGGTGGTACTTAACAAACACACAAAATCCTACATCTAAAATTGTGGTTTTTGTGTGGAGAGATTTCGGGACCGGGTGCATTGAGAATGGTGGTTTGTGGCGCCGGCGGTACCAGACCATAATGACGACAGACGACGGTAAGATTGCCACAAACAATAGTCGCATTTTTTAGAGTAAATTACAATTTATGTGCTTAGGGGTAAATTTCATTTTGCTTCTCAATTTAATAAACTTTAGTTTTGACACCCCAAACTACATTTTTGTTGTATTTTACCTCCCTGTCGTTTCATTCCAAGACAACAGCTATGTGGTAACTGTTGCAGTCTAGGAAGGAAACACGACAATTTAAAAGTTCTTAATTGAAGATATAATGCAGGAATAATCTTTTCTTCAGTTGGTCACATTCTACATGAGAGAACTAATTTCACAAATTCTTTCAATGTTGAGATTCTTGGAGAACAAGCTATATATAACGAGTTCAAATATTGGAGATGGTGATCATGATTGAATATTTCTACAAATGCTTAGTATATGTTCAAGTTGTTTCAGAGTTTTCAGGAGAATTTTTTTGTGTTATTGGTTGTTTAGCTGCGGATTCCACTGTGATAAAACATAGGAGTAGTGGTATTAATCTAATCCTTTCAACTCCATAGTGGATGGGAAGACAAGTTTTACAATTTTAGCCGAAGACGATTTAGAAGTTTAGTAAAAGAAGAGATGGAACTTTACATGCGAACGATAACACAAATAAGGGCCCTAACCATGGTTGGTTTGGCACTTGTCAATTTGATGTAGCGTGTGTTACGAAAATGAAGATCAAATACGTTGATTCTGCGAATGCCCGTGTAGGTGTTCCCCAACCCCAAATCTCAACCCAAAGGGCACAGAATTTGAAGTGAAATATGAGTTATCTCAAAATTCAAGTATGATTGTTCAAATTACTAGAGAAACACATAAATAGGGACATAAATTCAAAATGCGCCTCAAAAAGACAATTGGCCAAACACAAGCCCAAAAACAAAATGCCCAAAATACTTCAAAAAACATAAAAACGTAAATAACTAATAGAAATAAGCGTTTTTTTGGCCCGGACTGACCCAAACCGCCATAGGCGTTTGCAGCAAGATGGAGCTCGTTCTCACGTTCGTTTCGCCTAGTCGCACGCCCAAAACGAACCCCCGTAGCCCAAGTTAGAGCCATTTTAATGAAGCCCCTTTTGTTACACGATCTTGGGCCTCCAAATACAAGATGGTCCGCTCCTCCACACTTGGGCCCACATCACAATTCCACTATCAAAAAGAAAAATGGTCACTAGACAAAATTTGATCAATAATTACATGTATGGTATTTTAAGAAATGCACTTTGCATCACTTGAATGCACTATCTTCCGCATAACTCTGATATAAACTCTTCGACTGCCCTAATATCATAATCTAACTAACCCAAACCTGGAGGCATATCTGCAGGCGAATCTGGAGGCTCAACAGTAATCCTCCTTGCTCGCATTTCCGACACAGGGAGAGTTGGAGACGAGGTGCCAAGCAACATGTCAACAACTTCCTCCATAGTTGGCCTAACTGCATCATCTCTTTGAACACACAACAACCCAATCTCGATTAATTTTGTCACCAAGATTGAATCCACATCAATTCTGGGATCAATTATATCTGACAGTGTTCCTTTCAACCAATTTCCCTCCACCTAACAATTATATATAGTCACAATTCAACGTGTATATAACTATTTATTAGAACTACAAAATAAAAATACTAAACAGCAAAATGCATTTCCACTGACTAAGCATTTTTTCTGAAGCTGAAAAGTCACATTAAAAAGTTTGTTGTAAGTTGAAAAGAAGTTGGTTATATGTTGATCGATGTTAAAATCCATGTGCTTAGGATGTGATGATTTTGATTTAAGAAGTAGGAATGCATCTACTTCTAGAATATTATACAGATTATGCAAGAACAACTGTACCATCATAGAATCTAATCATACGTACATAATCTACAAGCAGAACGTCCTTGTCGTTAGCTAGGCGGCCTAAATCGAATCCTTTTTGTCCAGTTACAGTTTCAAAAACCAACACACCAAAACTATAGACATCTGCCTTGGTTGACAGCCGTAATTGTGAGAGTATTTCCGGTGCAATAAATCCCCTGCCACATGTGCGCATGTATTAGCCATGAGTGATCAACAACATAATTGTAAGAATTTCAAAACAAAAACATAGGAACAGAAACATGCATGTAGGTGGAAAACTCTAATCTAGGATGCAATTTCCCTTGACTAATTTGTTGTCACAATTGCACTTGCAGAATTCCAATAAGAGACTCCTTTGTTGGATGCAATGGATTCGTTACAAAAATATAAGAATTCAACAGATGCGCATGAGATAAAAAATGACGGTACTGAAGCAAAATATTAAGTACTTACATAGTCCCCGTAACCGAAACATTCTCAAAGCCGTCAGTCTCCTCGTTAACTGCAAATGCGATCCCAAAACATGACAGTTTGGGGTCAAAACTTTCATCTAAAAGAATGTTTGCAGCTTTTACATCACAATGAATGATCTGAAAGGGAGCATGATTGTGAAGGTATGCAAGTACCCTAGCTACACCAAGAATTATTTTGCACCGTTTATTCCAGTCCAAAAGATTACACGTAGGATCTACAAATGCAGATTACAGATCAGACATTAATAGGTAAAAAAAGTTCAGAACAACAAGTAACAACACTAACTGTGTACTATATAACTCTATCAGAAGTTCCCAGGAGTTGCAATATGCTCTCTGTTGAACCAAGCAATTAATAACCTTAATTAAGATGAATGCCTGTCAAATTGAAAAAAGTTACCAAAAATCAAGCTAGCCAGAGTTGCATTAACTGCAAAGTCATAGAGGAGGTACACCGTTGTTCTGCCAATGCAATATCCAAGCAACTGAATCACATTTTCATGTTCAAACTTTACAAGTATTGATGCTTCATTCATACATTCTTGGTATGTTCTGCGAGGTTTGCTGGCATTGGAGTACCGAGTGATTGTTACGTCTTGTCCATTTTGTAGCCTTCCCTGAAAAGAGAAATCAAGTATGGGAAACTGGTAAGATCTATGAAACATGCAATTATGGATACCCTTTACATTGAATAATATGGATCAACAAATGGCAAATCTACTTGTATATTTTGTAGCCTTATGAAAAGATAAACCAAGTAGGTCGTTAGAGCATATAATGGTTAAAACTTTTAAACCATGAACATAGATACCTTATACATGGACCCACTATGGTCAGGCAAAATCTTATTAGCTTCAGAGAAGTTTTCAGTTGCATAAACAATAGTATTAAGATCAAACCGGTGTACTATTCGGTCTTCACCTCCAACAGTGTAGAGGTATCGATCCAGGGATTTTAAACTTGTACCTCCAGCTGCTAGTTCCACAAACAAATAGCTGTTAACAAGAAAAGAATATGATGGAAGAAAAGGAATAGATCATTTAAAAGATACAGTCAATGGAAATCCCGTAATGTTTAATTTTCAGATCTTACACAGTAAGTCGCAAAACTATCAAGCTGACAAATATGTAATCCAGAATCAATAAAAAATCATATGACGTGACAAGAATAATAAACAAAGATTAAGGGGCTGGCAAAAACTTTTTGTCCTTCCTTAAACACTTCACACAGGGGTGGCAATTTCAACTTTTACATACGCAATGAGTCGCTTGGGGATGTATGTTTTCACAAATTTGTCTTGGTCAAATTAATAGAACAAAATTGCTAAAAGGGGAGTGAGTCACAGAAAATGAACGTTGCACAAAATCTACCTAAAATGCATACAACATAAACCCATTTTGAACTGTTACCCAACCCACATGACCCGACCCTGTAGGATCGGGGATCGATGATCAAATCTGGATGAACAATTTATATTATGAATATGCACATGAATGTGTGTAGGGACTGGGTGCAACCGGGATGGGGAGAAAATAAAATACACACACAAGCACACACTTTATTCCACACATAATTTTGTACATATGAACCTGTTTATAGGTTGTGTTTTACAGTTACAAATAACCTCGTTTACTAACTAACCAACAGACATGTTGGTTCATTAAATATGCCTATTTTGACTTTCCCTTTGACTTTCTAATTTTACTAAATTTCTTGATCATTAATATTCCAACGGACCCGACCAAGCTCATGTTGAACCATTACCCAACCACACTCACTTAACCCAACCATCTAATTCTAACTTTTGTCATAACAATTAGATGCATGACATGGAAATTCCTGTGTACTGTTCATGTATGTAAAAGAACAAACTTTAATTCTTTCCAACTACAAGCTATCATATTTTAATTTAATTGAAACTTTCGTAATGAAAAAACCCAAAGGTAAATTGGAGACAGAAAATCCAAGCAGAAAAAATACCTGAGTTTTCCTGATTGGATGGAAGGAGAAATGGCGGTACCAATCTACCAAAAAGTTTATTGAGCAATGCACTTTCGCTTTTTTCCTGTAAGGCTAGTATAGACTCTAGACCCACCACAACCTCAGCCATTGTAGGACGTTGCTTGGGACGGCTATGCAAACAACGGTCGGCTAGTAGTGCAAACTCCTTTAGACATTTAGGGGATATTATCCCCCTTAATTTGAAATCAACAATTTGCTTTACCCTTCCTTCTTTAATGTAGTCTTGAGCCCATGTTGCCAATCCCCACTGCTCCTCATCAATACTTTGATCCACTGCTTGTTTCCCACATAAGACTTCAAACAGGACCACCCCAAAGGCATACACGTCAGACTTTCGAGTCAGCCTACCTGTTTGAAAGTAATCTGGATCCATATATCCAAAGGTGCCTCTCACCATAGTGTTCACATAAGTTGAAGGCTGATTCGTTGGACCAATTTTGGACAAACCAAAGTCCGAAACCTTAGCTGCCCAATTTTCATCTAACAATATATTTGTACTTTTAACATCCCGATGTATAACTCCGTGCTTAATACCCGTACCAGTGTGCAAGTAATCTAAACCACGAGCGGCCCCTACACATATTTTGAGTCTTCTTACCCAAGTTAGAGGAGCTCGACGCTTGTGGAGACGATCTGCAAGAGTTCCATTGGGCATACGTTCATATACAAGAATCATCTCTTGCCCATCATTACAGTAACCAATTAAAGACACCAAATGACAGTGCCTTAAATTTGAGAGCATCTCAATTTCAGCCCAAAACTCTACCGCTCCTTGAGTAGAACCTGATTCCAGTCGCTTAATTGCAGCATCCAAATATGTTTCCCCGTAAGTGATGGTTCCTCTGTAAACTTTGCCAAACCCCCCACGTCCTATCACCAACGACTCATCAAAGTTTTGGGTTGCAAGTTCAATCTCGGACAAGCTAAATTGACGGCACGGTTGTGGCGAATAGGAGGAGGAAGATTCAACCGGGTGACTGGTACGGAAAGACATAGTTAAAGGTATGAACTAGGAATAGAGTCCGGATAGTATCATCACCAAATATATGATCATAGCTATACAGATAATGATGTGAAAACAAGCAAATAGATAGTATATTTTTTATCAAATAAAGACACCAATGATTGATTGATATTTCTTCTTCTTCTTCTTCCCGGAAAGAGACGTAGACCCCGGGGCAGTAACTAGTCAATTTTTTTTTTTTTTTTTCTTCATCAAGTAGGGTCGTTCTATGGTCCTCGGATTTAAAAACAGGACCCAATCTTGAAATTTTACGAAAAACACGACAATCTGTTTTCAACCACCATAACCCAATTTACAGGGGGTTGTGAAAAAAGCAGAACCTGTTTCCAACCCTTTGGCCTGAGTCATCATCAAATCTCTCCCGCTTGTAGGATTTACTTTACATCACCAATCAATCTCTTGAAGTGTTGCTATCTGATATAGCAGATCTCATATCAGCAGGGCCGGCCCTGAGAATTTGTGTACCCTGCTCGAGCTCGAAAAAACGTGCCCATACGCCTTAACGAAATTCGGTATTGGGAGGTCCAAACCTAATGACAATGTGCTAATAACTAATCTAAACCTTAAAAATAGTTTTGTAAGTGGGCCTATGTTGGTGTTTGTATGAGTATTCCCTATTAATTTATTTATTTTTTATATATACATATAAAAAAAATTAAAATAACGTGCCCTTCAAAATATCGGGCCCTGGCCGGTGGTCCTCCCCGCCCACCCTTAGGGCCGGCCATGCATATCAGCTTGAGATTATACCCATCCAAAGTGCTCATTGAATCTAAGTCACCTTCTAAATCCGCTATCTGATCAGGCAGCGGATCTCATCTCTTGCCACATCAACCTGACATCTCTACATGCCATGTCAGCTGGAATCCTAATCACCATCAGATAGTTATATGAGAATGCAAGTTTAAAATTCACCCCGAAGATGTAGAAGTTCAATATTTTACCGAGTTAATTGCTAAAGTCGTCCCTGAGGTTTGGACATGTTTGTCATTTTCGTCTAAAATGACTTTTTTGTACCAAATAGCCCCCACGTTTGTAACTTTTTACCATTTTCATCCAAATGCCTAACTGGTTTAGAAACAACCGTTTGATGAGGGTTTTTTTTTAATTTCACAAGTACAGGGTCTGAAATGTAATTTCTTTTTAAACCTAAAACCATCACCCTCTGCTTTCTCTCTCAACAACCTTCAAAACAAACCAATTTTGCAAGAACCCACTTAAAATACAATTTTAAAGTATGATACATGATACTTGTAGAACATTGTTGCATGTATAAAAAAAAATTAATTGGTTCATGATCTTGGTTTAAAGTTGTTGCACTTGAAGCTACCAGGATGACGCCGTTGGGTTTTCAGGTGGTGTCTCATCCACATTTGCGTCAAAATTGGGATATATAGGCGGGTGATATGTAAAAATAACCAAAGCAACGCAGAGATAGGGAATGGTTACTTGATATGGACGCTATAATATAATAACAAATGAGACATCTAATTTTGGTTGCGAAGTTTATTAAGATGTACATTGAGCAACGTCTCGCGTATGTGGAGCTCGTCTCACGTCTTGTGCTTTGGCTTTGGCTTTCGTGACCTGTGGTGTCATAATCTATAGGGATGGTCTTGATATTGGTAGTGTCTAAAAGTAAAGTTGGGATATAACAATACACTAAACTAATTAGTATCAATAAAATAGTTATAAAAACTAAAACTAAACACTAAGGTATGTACAAGTGCATTGGAAAATCTTTAAGATCCAAATAAAAAGAAAATAACTGTCAGGAACCATGTAAAAATAAAAATATATGATATTTTTGTTTAACTAAATTTTACAATCTTAATTCTTAAAATGCCTTGATAAACCCTTGTAGGGAATCTTTAATGCCTAGCAGCCTCATGGTTGGTACATATGCATCTTGATTCTAGAGCAATATGTGTGGCCAACGCATCATGCAACTAACCGTAGACAATAAACCACAAAACAGAGGGTGATAGGTTTTAGGTTTAAAAATAAATTACATTTCAGGTCCTGTACTTGTAAAATTTAAAAAAATATATCATCAAACGTTTGTTTCTAACCCAGTTAGGCATTTGGATGAAAATGACAAAAAGTTGCAAACGTGTGGGGCTATTTGGTACAAAAAAGTCGTTTGCACGAAAATAGCAAACATGCCCAAACCTCAGGGACGATTTTAACAATTAACTCTATTTTACCCAAAAGCATCGAAAATAAACCCAAGTCCACCAAAAGTAATAATAATAATAATAATAATAATAATAATAATAATAATAATAATACTAATAATAATAATAATAATAATAATAATAATAAAATCGCATGAAGTCATGGCCATGCTCGGTTGCTTACCTCTATTTAAAAAGGTTTGAGTAAATTACACAAATCGTCCTTTATTTATGTGTTAAATTGTACTATTTGTTCTTTTTCTTTAAAAAGTACGCAAAATATCATTTATTTCTACGTTTGCACAATTTTTATCCTTTAAGTTAACAGATATTAACTTTTCTGTTAACTTTAACGCAAAATGACCATTTTGCGCAAATGACATAATCTGAAGTTTATTTATAAAGGGCATGACCTGTAATTTACTTAAGTTCTTTTATTTTATTTCTTTATTTTCTTTCTTTTTATTTTATTAATTAAATTTCCACTATTGATTTATCGATTACTTTAATTTTTTCTTAGTTCAATGATTAACAATTTTTTAATAAAAATATATGGTTTTATAATTTATTTATTTTCGTTTGTTTGATTAAATTAGAGTGAATTAGAAGTTTTGTCATTTATCTTTATACTCAATTAAATAATAATAATAAAATCGCATGAAGTCATGGCCATGCTCGGTTGCTTACCTCTATTTAAAAAGGTTTGAGTAAATTACACAAATCGTCCTTTATTTATGTGTTAAATTGTACTATTTGTTCTTTTTCTTTAAAAAGTACGCAAAATATCATTTATTTCTACGTTTGCACAATTTTTATCCTTTAAGTTAACAGATATTAACTTTTCTGTTAACTTTAACGCAAAATGACCATTTTGCGCAAATGACATAATCTGAAGTTTATTTATAAAGGGCATGACCTGTAATTTACTTAAGTTCTTTTATTTTATTTCTTTATTTTCTTTCTTTTTATTTTATTAATTAAATTTCCACTATTGATTTATCGATTACTTTAATTTTTTCTTAGTTCAATGATTAACAATTTTTTAATAAAAATATATGGTTTTATAATTTATTTATTTTCGTTTGTTTGATTAAATTAGAGTGAATTAGAAGTTTTGTCATTTATCTTTATACTCAATTTCAGACGGTGTCCTGTCTTTAAAACTGATGAGTTTTGTATTTAATATTTTAAAATGCTACACGTTATGCCATTTAGCCCTAACCTAGTTTGTTTTTTCAGTTAAGAGTAAATTACAAGTTTTGTCCTTTATGTTTACATCAAATTGCAGGCGTTGTCCAAAAGTTTATAGGCGGTGCCCTTAACCTTTCAAATTCTTACACTTTTTGTCCTTTAGGCCAAACCTAGTTAGCAATCTCAGTTAATTCTTGTCATGTGCAATGCACATGAGGGTATAGTGGTCTTTTTCCCTCTCAACCATTTTTATTCCCTTATTTATAAACCTCACCAACCCCTCAACTCATCTCTGTATCACATCCTTTCTTCAATTTGAACACCACCTGCGATCCTGTGTAGATTGCAGTGTCTCCAAGCAACCTTACCCTTTCTTTAATTTAAGCCCTAACTCCAATCTTAAATTTTGATTCCTTTTGTTGATGCACTTTGTGGATGCAGCTCAGTTAGGTTCGGCTCGGTTCGGTTCGACTCGGTTCGGTTCGGTTCAAGACCGACGTCGCGACATTCCTCCGTCGTGCGCCCCAGAGATCAACACACGAAGCACGAAGAGCCGCGAGCGATCCGTTTGAAGGATGATGATATCATGATGACACATCATGATGTCACCTTGCATGAAAGAAAATGTTCCACATGCATGCATGCATTTCACAACAAAACCTTAAATGTGAACATGGTTTTTCATTGGAGCATGTCCAAGAAACTTGGAGTTTTGGCTATTATGAAAGTCAACGAAGAATGAAGAGAGTTCGTGCATGTTTATTTACTGATGAACAATGAAGTCTTCGTTGGATTGTCTTTTGACGAAGAATGTTTGTTGTACATTGATTGTTCACCACGAAGAATCAGTCTTCGTGGTGATGGAGTGTTTGTCGCATAGTCCACGAAGATTCCATTCTTCGTGGACATGATGAATGTTCGTGACACCAGATACCACTCTTCGTAGGGTAACTGGGTGTTGGGTCTATAAATACAGACATAAACACACAGATAGAAGTGAGAGCACACCAGTGAGTTTGAGAGAGCGTTTTCTTGTACTAATCTTTGAAACCAAACTCTGCTGAAAGTTAATACATGAGCTTTTAACTTTGAAATCTATTGTGTATTTGTGTGTTCTTTGGCTTGGTTACATACCCGCTTGGATTCCGCACTTGCGGGTGTGTTCGGTAACAAGGAGAAGGTGTTCTAGATCCTCCTCTAGGGACCAACACCTTTCCCGGTGATATTCCACCGAACACGCCGGTTCCGGCAGCAGCACTATGACGAACTCCGCCACAACGCTCCACACTTTTCCAATCAAAAACCACAAATCTGCTAAATCAACTTCACAATCCTTATTCGATAAACTGACCGACGAGCTCTTAATCGAAACCCTAATTTGCCTCCCTATTAAACCACTCACTCTCTGTAAGTCCATCTCAACCTGTGCTCGTTCGTCAAAGTTTGAATATCAGAAAGTAGATGTTAGATCGAATAATGAATTAGAAATCCCGGTATCTGATATCGTTCCTGAGGTTCATTTGAAGTCTGATTCACAGTCTGAAGTTCATGATCTTCACAATGATTCTGCAACCATTGCAACACGTGATATAGATGAAGTTAAATTGCGGAATGATGAAAATAAGGAAGAATCATCTCAGATTACTAATCAAATGTCATATAATGAGGTTCCGTTATCCAATAATGCAGAAACTTGTGCTGATGCATTTCTAGACACAAGTAAGTTTGATCTCCTTCTCAAAGCGTGTTTGGATAGTTGGATGTACGTAACTGCGTATTGAGAGTGATGATTGGATTATTGATACTTGTAATTACAGTTATTAGTTTTACTTCGGATAAACAGATTAATGCTTATGGTGTTCAAATTGAAGAAAGGATGTGATACAGAGATGAACTGAGGGGTTGGTGAGGGTTATAAATGGGGGAATAGAAAGGGTTGAGAGGGAAAAAGACCATTGTACCATCATGTGCATTGTACATGACAAGAATTAATTGAGATTTATAACCAGGTTTGGCCTAAAGGACAAAACGTGCAAGATTTTGAAAGGTTAAGGACACCGCCTATAAACTTTTGGCCAAAAGAACAACGTCTGCAATTTGATGTAAACATAAAGGACAAAACTTGTAATTTACTCTTCAGTTAAACTTGTAAGGACAAAACTTGTAATTTGATGTAAACATAAAGGACAAAACTGGAAATGTTAACATGCTTATTATAAGCCTCTGAATAACATCACATGGTAATCATATTCACAAATGGGCCACTTGTTAGTCATGAGTAGTCGTTTGCGTAATTAATTGAAAGATTACGCAATGAAGGGTTAAAAGTATCAACATGTTAATTCTTACCTCTGAGAGACCTTTTAACAAACCGAGAGTGTCATGATAATTGATTACACTCTCGAGAATGCCTAATATTGGCCATTAAGGGCTTTTATGCCTATAAGTGAAGTTACGCGCAACTTTGCAAGTTTAAGGGGTTAAAAGCGTCAATATGTTTAATTATACCTCTGAATGACCTTTTAACGAACCCGAAGCATCGTGATGTTTTATAATACTCCCAATAATGCCTAACATGGATTAGCTAAGGCCTCGATGCTATTAAACGATGATATGCGCAAGTTTGAGCATTAGAGGGACCAAAAGCGTCAACTTTTAAATCTGCACCTTTCGGCGACCATTTAAGCAAACGGGAGCGTAGTAATAATTAAACAAATGCTTGGGAATACCCATTATGGGCCATGGAAGGCTTGGATATCATTAAATGACATTTCGCGCTACTTTGTGCGATTAAAGGACTAATTGCATCAAACTACAAAAGTATACCGATTCGTATGGTATCGAACCTTCTGGAATATGATCATAAGTTAAACATGCCCTAAATATCCTTTACATAGCTTAGAAATAGGCTTAGAGGTGTTTGGTGCGCAAAAATAAACTTATTTGATCAACAGGGACTAAAAGCGTCAAAAAGTGCATAAGTTTGCATTTTCGCGCATATCTTACGTTCTGAATATATCCGGACATCCAAAAATTTATGTAATCATTAAAATATTTTATTTTAGTGATTGGCATGATAAAATTCCATTCGTCGCTTAATTTGGATCGTTTTTGCGTCCGTTACGACTTCCGTCGTAATTAACCGAATAACGCAACCGTACAACCAAACGAACCGACATCCGAGATATTTTTGAGCACATTTCAAGTACCCCCTATACTTAACTTCATTTTAGAGCCTTGAAATTGGGTTAACGGGGCTTAAATGTGCCAGAAATCAAGTTTTTACACTGCAGGGGCCATTTCAGCAAATCTGCCATTTTGGTCTCTGGCGGGGGGCGAGAGGCCTCTCGCGGGGGACCAGAGGCTGATCTGGGCAGATTCTTGTTTTCAGCAATCTGGTCGAATTTCAGGGGCTTTTATGTAATATTTTCAATACCTTGGGCTACCATTTGATGGTTTTTAACATCCCATTTTATTCCAAAACCATTTGCCCAAGTGGAGGGCCAAGATTCAAGCTCGGGTTACGAGAAACGATCCTAACGGTTCTTGAAATTCTACAAAAACCCACTTGTTCTTGCTCTCATTTCACACCTTGATCTGAATTGTTCTAAGTTGGAGCTTTTGTGCTTCATACCTGAACATCCTAGATCAATTCCATCCTTGCTTGGACCCCTTATAAGTGTCCTTTCGTGCTTAGTTCAATTATTTGGCTCTTAAAGCCGAAAAGTCAAACGTTTGCGATAAACACTTTGACTTTTAAACGGTCAAGCCATTGTTTGCAACTTACATGGCTACGTGATCGTAATTAGGTAGGTATTAAACCCTCAAAGGGGCACCTCCTAATTACCACGTTTGCTTAGTTAATTGTCGGGTCAAAGTAATTAAAATAAAGGTCAAGCGAGTCGGTTTTTAAATAAAATTCATAACTAATGATGTAAAGGCAATAAAATCAGTTTTGTCACTTTAATAACTTGGTAAATATTAATTGAACATGTCTAGGCATGTTCAACCCGACAATTATGAGTTTAGGCTCGGTTCGGAACCGAAAGTCGCAAAAGTAGACTTTTTCTTTGACTTTTAGTTCTGACCAGATTTAGCTTAGATTAGATATGCCTTAGGATTCCTTTAGGACCATATTATAGCTTAGTATAACCCTCTGAGGTTATACAACTTGGTTCCTTAGAAATTCTAGTTCATTGCATGTTTCCGTTAAATGCCTAAATGTTGACCGTAATGCCTTTTGATATTAAAACACGATTTTTGAAAATGTGAGAGGACAAAAACCTTTATTACTGATTTATAAACATTTCCATAAAATTTCACATCAGTTCGTGGTCTAAAATGAGAGTTATGCGCAATAGCGTAAATTGAAAGCTTTTTATTAATTAAACGACATTTTCGGCATAAAGCCTATTTAAACCCAAATTTTGACATCAAACCTTTTACCTACTGATGTTATGAATAAGTTTTTATACTTTAACCGTAAATAAAAGTTTTGAACTCAGATTTCCAAAATTAACCCTTAAAGCATATGTGAAATGACCAAAATGCCCCTACGGTGCATAGTTTGGCCATAAATGATAAATTTCACATATGTGAGATATCTTACTGATATAAATTGATAAAATAAATATTTTTACTAATCATTTTAGACCAGAACCTCATATTATTATTTAACCTCTTTTATAATCTTTAAAATGACCAAAATGCCCTTTCGGGGCTTAATGTGATTTTAAATTCGTTTTGGGCATAATGGAAGATATCCTACTGATATCACCACATATTTAAGGCATATTAACTTGTGGAACATGTTCATGACTCATTTGGTTACCCGTTATGCATTTTCGTGTTCGGTACGGTTTATGTAACTTGTTTGCATAAATTAACCGAAACGGGTCAAACCTTATCATTTTCACTTCAAAATCCAGGATGTGTTGTGACAACCCTCACCAAATCAGGTATCCGTATGAATTAATTAATATTTAATTAATGCTTAATTACTGTGCTTGCTTACAGTTGTGAATAAACTGCTACTTGAATTCTGATACATACACATATATGCATCATACTTTATTACCGTCACTCCATTATTTACACAGAACTATAGTGACAAACTTGATGCACAAAAGCACAGTAGCACAAAGAACGGATAACCCAGTAAACATGCTGACATAGCCAGCATCAGACAGGCACTGCCTCTAAGGCCACTTGAAGGATTCTTGCTGGGCTATTGCTGGTCTGGGAGGCCAAGGAGGTTTTGGTAATAGAAACAACAACCGTGGTGGTAATGGAAATCGACCACAAGGAAACAACGGAGGAAATAGGAACCGTGGAAACAATGCAAATCAAGTTGGGGACGCGAATCGAAATCAAAACAACAATCAGGCAGGGAACGGAGGAGGTAATGGTCAAAAATTGGGTTGTTTTAACTGCGGAGAAATTGGACATTTTAAGAGGGACTGCCCAGGATTGAATCAAGCCCGCGGAAGAGTGTTTAACATTGAGGCGAGGGAAGCGCGCCAGGATCCCAATGTTGTTACTGGTACGTTCCCTATAAACCAATGTTTTGCATCTGTTTTGTTTGATACTGGTGCCGATTATGGCTTCGTGTCATTAGAATTTAAGAATATACTTGGGTTGACGCCTAGTAAGTTAGACGTTCCGTACTCGATCGAATTAGCAAATGGGAAACTAGTTGAGACCAGTGAAGTTGTCCGAGGATGTGTGATTGAACTAGGAGGGCACGAGTTTACGCTAGACTTACTACCTGTCGAGTTGGGAAGCTTTGATGTGGTAGTGGGAATGGATTGGTCTGAGATAGTTTGCCATGAGAAGACCATCCGCATCCCTCTGACGGATGAAGAAATGATTGTAGTTCACGGAGAAAAGCGTGATACGCCTCTAAGAATCATTAGTTGCCTGAAAGCTCGAAAGTGCCTACAGAAGGGATGTGTTGCCTTCTTGGCACACGTCGTGGATAAGAAAGCTACTGAGCCAAAGATTGAAGACATTCCCGTCGTGAAAGAATATCCGGAAGTCTTTCCAGATCCACACAAAGAGGAAGCCTTTGGAAAGCGTTACATTGTAATGTAAATAAGAGATTTATTTATAAACAATGATAACAACTGTTTCATGGACCTTGGCAACAAAAGAAAATAATACATAAGACGTGATTATTTCTAAACGATGTTGTCGGTCAGATGCTCATCCTTGTGCTGGATTTGCATTAGCAAGCTTTGGGCAATTTCTTCGGAAATGACCCATCTCGCCACAGTTGAAGCAAGAACCTGGTAGAAAACGACCTTGAGCAGTATTGTTGCCAGCTTGGTTTGGTGCAGCTGCAGCTGGGCAGACTCTTGCTGTATGGCCTATAAGCCCACAAGTTTGGCATTTGCGGCACTTTACATTGGCATGATGATGGAGGCTACATTGGTTGCACAAGGGTGCAGTTCCATTGTATGGCTTCCTAGCAGGGGGTTGAGCTGGTTGGTTGGGGACGGCTTGATCATTGTGAGTAACCATGGCGAAGTTCTGAGAAGCCTTTCGCTTCTTTGACTTTTTAGGGGATCCAGTCTGTTCATCCATGGTCTTTGATTCCTCGATTGGTTTCGATTCCTCGACCGGCTTCTTGTCACCTTTTCAGAAAAGTTTACCTTTCCTGATCTTAGATTCAGTCAAGGTTGCAGCTAGCTCAATGGCCTGTCTAACTGTAGTAGGGTTGCTGCCAGTCACAATGTCGTGTATTGAGTCAGGGAGGCCATCAATGTACTTTTCTATTGCCTTATCCAAAGGCGTGACCATGTTTGGGCATAACAGACTCAACTCCTCATAACGGTCCGTGTAGGCTCGATGCTCACCGCTGTCTTGCTCAAGATTGTCGAATTCTCTTTCCAAGGCCCTGATCTCGTGACGAGGACAGAATTCCTTCATCATAAGGGTCCTAAGTTCAGCCCATGTCTGTGCTAGAGCAACTTCTGCACCACGATCTCTCATAACCCCGTTCCACCACGTAAGGGCCCTCTTCTGGAACACACTCGAAGCAAACTCGACCTTGCGATTGTCAGGACACTGCACGTGGCGGAAAGTATTCTGAATGCTCTCGAACCATTGAAGAAGCCCAGTCGCTCCCTCAGAACCACTAAACTTGAGTGGTTTCGCCGAGTTAAAACTCTTGAAATTGCATGGACCATTGTTGTTGTTGTTGGCTTGATTCCATTGAGCAAAGAGGTTTGGGAATTGAGCAGCCATTTGCTGCGCAATGATTTCTGCCAGTTCGGCAGTCGCTATCTGGTTCTCGCGTCGAGGAGGCATTCTAAAAGAGGAAACATGAAAAGAAACGAGTGAGAGAATTAGACGAAAACAATGAGATGAAACAAATCTGATGAAAGCAAGGATAGTGGTCATTTGTTTGTTACTACAAAGCAACAAACGACCTCGGTGATTAATCAAAGTAGATAGGTCAAAAATAATGTATCGCGAAGACATGCTCGCCTATAAGTGAACACTCATCCCAAGAATTCCCAGGTAAGCACAACTGGTCTCGCGTCTGATGAGATGTATACGAAGTGCTTGCCTAGACAGAAAACCCAGAATACAGGCATTCACCCTTCCAGTTTGCACGTGTTCACATTATTTAAAACCCAAAACCTTGACGAGATTTTGAAAACTCAAAGGGGTTCAAAACCATGTAACAGAGGGTTCAAAACCTTACAATAGAGGGTTCAAAACCTTGTAATCAATCATCCTAGAACAGATGATTAGTTTTCAAAGCGGTTTTGAAATTTATGTTCTTGTTGTGGTAGTCGCCTAAGGATAGGTGACGGTATTGTTTTATGACTAAACGCAAGTAAACTCGCGTTAGGGTCCTAAGAAGGTTATAGACTAGGTCAAAGCATTACTAATAACCTAATTCCCTATAACCATTGGCTCTGATACCATCTTTTCTAATTGTCACACCCCGACCACGTAGAACATACAAAACGTGGCGGAAACATCGGGGAGTGTTGTAACAGAATTAATTGTTTCAAATCCATGGCAATTGAAGTTTCGTTTTATTGATTAAAAGTGTTACAATGTCTTAACAAACAAAGAAATACAACATAATTAACTAGTCTTGCATCTTTTATTGTCACTAAAGCCCAAGTCTGCCTATGTGTATCTTGATCATCTTATGCAACAGCTCCTGAAAAACACATGTGAAAATAGGTACGTCAGCATAAAAATGCCTGTGAGATACATAGGTTTTGTGAAAATAGGTTTCATGACTTATGTTTGAGAAAATGTTTAGTCATGAACCTTGTAATTTGCTTTGTTTTGTAAATCATTTGAAAAACGATAAGACCAGATGATATGTATAAATAAGAGAATAATGTATGGTTAAATGAATAACCATTGAAAAATGAGTTTGTATAAGATATGTTGCTCGTAAAAACAATGTATTGTGAAAAGTATGTTATTTGTATAAAATGTTATATGTCTCAAACTGAAATGATTCAAATAACGCTACGATATGTAATACCATACAAACACTTATATATAGGAAGTACCAGCGGCGTATCCACCGTTGCTTGTATCATATTACACACGCCTCGTTACTTTAATCACTTACTCAAACCAAACCATCAAGATGTAATGTTTAACAATTGTAGAAATGTTTATGTATGCTCAAGTACGGTTCACACGGTTCACAGATACAAACGGTTCACAGATACAAACGGTTCACAGATACAAACGGTTCACAGATACAAACGGTTCACAGATACAGACTGTTCACATAGTCAAATGTTTACAACGGTTCACATAGTCAAATAGTTATAAACGGTTCAAAATGTAATATAATGTGTTCATATGCTGGATGAGTATATGCAACAAATTGTAATGTAAAACAATGTACTAAATATGCACACAATGGACATACATAGCATAAAATGTAATGAAATCATGTACTATAATGTACTAACGAACATAGCAGGTATATGATGTTAAAACGGGAAAGCATGAATGTAACAAGTAGGCACATGTGTTTCACCCCAAAACAGTTTGGAAAACAGTAAAAGAGGGGTCTATGTACTCACTTGAGATTGCTTAGTAGTCCTTGAGTAACAACCAAACAATGCTAGAGATCTCGGAATCAAACGGCACCTAATATAGGTAACTATGTTAATAAACCGGACCTAAGTCGAAGGATTTAGATAGAATGAGGGTTCGTAAACCAAACGAGTATGGAGACTCGTGTAATATGGTTTAACAAAGCCTACATACTAAAAGAAACCTAACATAAGTGCTTACTACCCATTACGACCCGTTTAGGTAGTTTATGCTACTTTAACGCGTCATTCGCGTGAAACGCGCTCGGACCGCCTAACTAGTCCTATGACAAGTGTTATATGCCTAAACATGTTACATAATCAGTTATGTGACAAAAGTTTAGGTTACATATGCTTAATTACCAATTATACATGAAAAGGGTATTCTGGTAATTTACCTAAGGCATATAAACTACCTATCATACAACTACTTAACGAAGCGACCATAAGGTATAACCTCGGAAGGTTATTCCCTATATACTATGGTCACCTAATGTATTTGGTCAGATCCTAATGATCGACCAAATGGGTCGGGTTCGAGGTATAAGCGATTTATTAGATCGCTTACCCTACGACCATAGACAACGTGGTAATCAGTAGGCATAGTCCCAAGGGACTATAACCAACGTGATTACACTCACGTTGCGAAGTTCAAACGAACTTCGCATTGACCATAAGCTGGTCAACGCTGAAAGTCAAACAAAGTTTGACTTTCTGACTCGAAAAGCAATAAAAGAAAGAAAAGAACGAAAGAATACTTACGAAGGGTCCCCGAATGCTAATCTCGATCCAAGAATCTCAGGTATGAAACAATGGTTTCAACTTAGAGTTTCTAAGATCAAAATTCTAGTGGTTTTTGAAGTTGTGGGGTGGGGTATTTATAGTTTTCGGGTAACCGTTAAGATCGTTTCATGGAAACCGTGCTCGAATCTCATGCGTACACTTGTCGGAAACTCATGGTAGCTAAAAATGGGTCTAAATGAGCTGAATGTGCAGTTGTGAGTGTGTGGTTGTGGTTAAAACAGCTGGAATATGCTGACTGTTCGTTCTGATCTGTTCTGGGAGGCTGAGGCGGCCCGCTTCAGGATCAGACAAATCTAATGCGGGCCACATGGCCCTTCTGATCAGCATATAACTTTCAAAAATGACAGTTTCAGCCCCTGCACGTGTTTAAGGTCATTCCCGACACTTCTAAGGCCCGTAAAGCCAACTTTAAGGCCCTAAAATGATGCCTAAACATTGTGGACATGAAACATGCTCAAAAATATCTCGGATGTCGGTTCGTTTGGCCGTACGATCGCGATGTTCGCTTAATTACGACGGAATGCGCATAAGCGCGAAAGACGATCCAAATTGCGCGACGAATGGATTTTTCTCATGCCAAACACTAAAATAAAATATTATAGTGCTTACATAAATTTTTGGATGTCCAGATGTATTCAGAACGTACGTTATGCGCGAAAGTGCAAACTTGTGCACTTTTTGACACTTTTAGTCCCTGAATGACCCAAAAGTTTATTTTAGCACACCGAACCCCTCAAAGCCTATTTATAAGCTATGTGAAGGATATTTAGGGTATGTTTAACTTATGGTCATGTTCCGGAATGTCTGTTACAGTTAAAATTGGCATACTTTCGCAGTTTGTCAACTTTAGTCCCTGTAAGCGATATAACTTGATTTCGGCATACCAAACCTTCCAAAACTTATTTCTAAGTTATGTAGAGGTTACTTAAGGTATGTTAAGCCTATTTCACTATTCCGGAGTGTTTGTTGCATTAAACTGGTTATATTTACGCATCAGTGCGCGTATAACCCTCCAGAAAGCGATTTAAAGCATGAAATCGAACAAGAGTTGATATGTGTAAACGATACACATATTTTTACAAATCCCAAGTATGAAATACAATATCTCATTGGTTTGGCATTTGTTTGATGGTTAAAGTGACACAGGTGTCACAGTCTCCCCTACTTTAGGAAATTTCGTCCCGAAATTTATTCGTAGGAGTCTATTTGTGACTTTGTGTCAAATAACCACCAGAGATATGTAAGGCATAATCCTATCATTTCCTTAACGGACATTCTTCAGAATGAAAATGAACAGACGGAGTCATTTTTCTCAACGAGTATTCTTCAGAAGCGGAAATGAAGGAATAAACAAACGGGGATTCATTTCCTCAACGGGCAATCTTCAGAAACGTAAAATGAACTTACGGAGTCATTTTCAACGGGTGTTTCATCAGAAATGGAAATGAAAGGAGAAACAAACGGATATTCATTTCCTCAACGGACAAATCTTCAGAAACGAAAATGAACAAACGGAGTCATTTTCAACGGGTGTTTCATCAGAAATGGAAATGAAAAGGAGAAACAAACGGATATTCATTTCCTCAACGGACAAATCTTCAGAAACGAAAATGAACAAACGGAGTCATTTTCAACGGGTGCTTCCTCAGAAATGGAAATGAAAAGGATAGACAAACGGATATTCATTTCCTCAACGGACAAATCTTCAGAAACGAAAATGAACAAACGGAGTCATTTTCAACGGGTGCTTCCTCAGAAATGGAAATGAAAAGGATAGACAAACGGATATTCATTTCCTCAACGGACAAATCTTCAGAAACGAAAATGAATAAACGGAGTCATTTCAACGGGTGCTTCCTCAGAAATGGAAATGAATAGAGTTAACTTCAAGGCACATGACAAGGCTCGCTGTGGTTTCTGTGCACTAAATTCCATAATTATGTATGCATCCATAATTACGTAATTCCTTGCACAGTCCACACAGTTTGTCTTGTAATGTTCATAAGCACATAATCACATAGTTGTTTAACTTGGTTATTAATTTGTTATCGATTGAGAACGGATATGGAAACCAGTCGATGGACTTAAATGTCCTCTGGAATCTATCTGAAGAGATAGGAAGATCTCCCAAAAATTCGATTTTGTTTTCAAAGAAACGTACTAGTCGAATTTAAGGAACACAACAATTTTAGGATTCACGGAAATACCCTTAGGTACCCTATTAAGGATTTATAGTGGTACTTTGGGTATTCGTCCAGTGTTGTAACTAGCGCCTTGAACTTCGTTTCCTTAGAATAAACGGGTACTTAGGAATTTCGTGGAAACGCAAGAGATCATAGAATGGGAAAATTTTGGGGGTAGTTTGTCCTTTAAAGAATACGGTTCCTTGATTGTCGGTATCGTAAGAGATATGTTGTTTATACATACAACCACACAAATACATTGTAATGTAAATAAGAGATTTATTTATAAACAATGATAACAACTGTTTCATGGACCTTGGCAACAAAAGAAAATAATACATAAGACGTGATTATTTCTAAACGATGTTGTCGGTCAGATGCTCATCCTTGTGCTGGATTTGCATTAGCAAGCTTTGGGCAATTTCTTCGGAAATGACCCATCTCGCCACAGTTGAAGCAAGAACCTGGTAGAAAACGACCTTGAGCGGTATTGTTGCCAGCTTGGTTTGGTGCAGCTGCAGCTGGGCAGACTCTTGCTGTATGGCCTATAAGCCCACAAGTTTGGCATTTGCGGCACTTTACATTGGCATGATGATGGAGGCTACATTGGTTGCACAAGGGTGCAGTTCCATTGTATGGCTTCCTAGCAGGGGGTTGAGCTGGTTGGTTGGGGACGGCTTGATCATTGTGAGTAACCATGGCGAAGTTCTGAGAAGCCTTTCGCTTCTTTGACTTTTTAGGGGATCCAGTCTGTTCATCCATGGTCTTTGATTCCTCGATTGGTTTCGATTCCTCGACCGGCTTCTTGTCACATTTTCGGAAAAGTTTACCTTTCCTGATCTTAGATTCAGTCAAGGTTGCAGCTAGCTCAATGGCCTGTCTAACTGTAGTAGGGTTGCTGCCAGTCACAATTTCGTGTATTGAGTCAGGGAGGCCATCAATGTACTTTTCTATTGCCTTATCCAAAGGCGTGACCATGTTTGGGCATAACAGACTCAACTCCTCATAACGGTCCGTGTAGGCTCGATGCTCACCGCTGTCTTGCTCAAGATTGTCGAATTCTCTTTCCAAGGCCCTGATCTCGTGACGAGGACATAATTCCTTCATCATAAGGGTCCTAAGTTCAGCCCATGTCTGTGCTAGAGCAACTTCTGCACCACGATCTCTCATAACCCCGTTCCACCACGTAAGGGCCCTCTTCTGGAATACACTCGAAGCAAACTCGACCTTGCGATTGTCAGGACACTGCACGTGGCGGAAAGTATTCTGAATGCTCTCGAACCATTGAAGAAGCCTAGTCGCTCCCTCAGAACCACTAAACTTGAGTGGTTTCGCCGAGTTAAAACTCTTGAAATTGCATGGACCATTGTTGTTGTTGTTGGCTTGATTCCATTGAGCAAAGAGGTTTGGGAATTGAGCAGCCATTTGCTGCGCAATGATTTCTGCCAGTTCGGCAGTCGCTATCTGGTTCTCGCGTCGAGGAGGCATTCTTAAAGAGGAAACATGAAAAGAAACGAGTGAGAGAATTAGACGAAAAGAATGAGATGAAACAAATCTGATGAAAGCAAGGATAGTGGTCATTTGTTTGTTACTCCAAAGCAACAAACGACCTCGGTGATTAATCAAAGTAGATAGGTCAAAAATAATGTATCGCGAAGACATGCTCGCCTATAAGTGAACACTCATCCCAAGAATTCCCAGGTAAGCACAACTGGTCTCGCGTCTGATGAGATGTATACGAAGTGCTTGCCTAGACAGAAAACCCAGAATACAGGCATTCACCCTTCCAGTTTGCACGTGTTCACATTATTTAAAACCCAAAACCTTGACGAGATTTTGAAAACTCAAAGGGGTTCAAAACCGAGGGTTCAAAACCTTACAATAGAGGGTTCAAAACCTTGTAATCAATCATCCTAGAGCAGATGATTAGTTTTCAAAGCGGTTTTGAAATTTATGTTCTTGTTGTGGTAGTCGCCTAAGGATAGGTGACGGTATTGTTTTATGACTAAACGCAAGTAAACTCGTGTTAGGGTCCTAAGAAGGTTATAGACTAGGTCAAAGCATTACTAATAACCTAATTCCCTATAACCATTGGCTCTGATACCATCTTTTCTGTCACACCTCGACCACGTAGAACATACAAAACGTGGCGGAAACATCGGGGAGTGTTGTAACAGAATTAATTGTTTCAAATCCATGGCAATTGAAGTTTCGTTTTATTGATTAAAAGTGTTACAATGTCTTAACAAACAAAGAAATACAACATAATTAACTAGTCTTGCATCTTTTATTGTCACTAAAGCCCAAGTCTGCCTATGTGTATCTTGATCATCTTATGCAACAGCTCCTGAAAAAACACATGTGAAAATAGGTACGTCAGCATAAAAATGCCTGTGAGATACATAGTTTTTGTGAAAATAGGTTTCATGACTTATGTTTGAGAAAATGTTTAGTCATGAACCTTGTAATTTGCTTTGTTTTGTAAATCATTTGAAAAACGATAAGACCAGATGATATGTATAAATAAGAGAATAATGTATGGTTAAATGAATAACCATTGTAAAATGAGTTTGTATAAGATATGTTGCTTGTAAAAACAATGTATTGTGAAAAGTATGTTATTTGTATAAAATGTTATATGTCTCAAACTGAAATGATTCAAATAACGCTACGATATGTAATACCATACAAACACTTATATATAGGAAGTACCAGCGGCGTATCCACCGTTGCTTGTATCATATTACACACGCCTCGTTACTTTAATCACTTACTCAAACCAAACCATCAAGATGTAATGTTTAACAATTGTAGAAATGTTTATGTATGCTCAAGTACGGTTCACACGGTTCACAGATACAAACGGTTCACAGATACAAACGGTTCACAGATACAAACGGTTCACAGATACAGACTGTTCACATAGTCAAATGTTTACAACGGTTCACATAGTCAAATAGTTATAAACGGTTCAAAATGTAATATAATGTGTTCATATGCTGGATGAGTATATGCAACAAATTGTAATGTAAAACAATGTACTAAATATGCACACAATGGACATACATAGCATAAAATGTAATGAAATCATGTACTATAATGTACTAACGAACATAGCAGGTATATGATGTTAAAACGGGAAAGCATGAATGTAACAAGTAGGCACATGTGTTTCACCCCAAAACAGTTTGGAAAACAGTAAAAGAGGGGTCTATGTACTCACTTGAGATTGCTTAGTAGTCCTTGAGTAACAACCAAACAATGCTAGAGATCTCGGAATCAAACGGCACCTAATATAGGTAACTATGTTAATAAACCGGACCTAAATCGAAGGATTTAGATAGAATGAGGGTTCGTAAACCAAACGAGTATGGAGACTCGTGTAATATGGTTTAACAAAGCCTACATACTAAAAGAAACCTAAGATAAGTGCTTACTACCCATTACGACCCGTTTAGGTAGTTTATGCTACTTTAACGCGTCGTTCGCGTGAAACGCGCTCGGACCGCCTAACTAGTCCTATGACAAGTGTTATATGCCTAAACATGTTACATAATCAGTTATGTGACAAAAGTTTAGGTTACATATGCTTAATTACCAATTATACATGAAAAGGGTATTCTGGTAATTTACCTAAGGCATATAAACTACCTATCATACAACTACTTAACAAAGCGACCATAAGGTATAACCTCGGAAGGTTATTCCCTATATACTATGGTCACCTAATGTATTTGGTCAGATCCTAATGATCGACCAAATGGGTCGGGTTCGAGGTATAAGCGATTTATTAGATCGCTTACCCTACGACCCTAGACAACGTGGTAATCAGTAGGCATAGTCCCAAGGGACTATAACCAACGTGATTACACTCACGTTGCGAAGTTCAAACGAACTTCGCATTGACCATAAGCTGGTCAACGCTGAAAGTCAAACAAAGTTTGACTTTCTGACTCGAAAAGCAATAAAAGAAAGAAAAGAACGAAAGAATACTTACGAAGGGTCCCCGAATGCTAATCTCGATCCAAGAATCTCAGGTATGAAACAATGGTTTCAACTTAGAGTTTCTAAGATCAAAATTCTAGTGGTTTTTGAAGTTGTGGGGTGGGGTATTTATAGTTTTCGGGTAACCGTTAAGATCGTTTCATGGAAACCGTGCTCGAATCTCATGCGTACACTTGTCGAAAACTCATGGTAGCTAAAAATGGGTCTAAATGAGCTGAATGTGCAGTTGTGAGTGTGTGGTTGTGGTTAAAACAGCTGGAATATGCTGACTGTTCGTTCTGATCTGTTCTGGGAGGCTGAGGCGGCCCGCTTCAGGATCAGACAAATCTAATGCGGGCCGCATGGCCCTTCTGATCAGCATATAACTTTCAAAAATGACAGTTTCAGCCCCTGCACGTGTTTAAGGTCATTCCCGACACTTCTAAGGCCCGTAAAGCCAACTTTAAGGCCCTAAAATGATGCCTAAACATTGTGGACATGAAACATGCTCAAAAATATCTCGGATGTCGGTTCGTTTGGCCGTACGATCGCGATGTTCGCTTAATTACGACGGAATGCGCATAAGCGCGAAAGACGATCCAAATTGCGCGACGAATGGATTTTTCTCATGCCAAACACTAAAATAAAATATTATAGTGCTTACATAAATTTTTGGATGTCCAGATGTATTCAGAACGTACGTTATGCGCGAAAGTGCAAACTTGTGCACTTTTTGACACTTTTAGTCCCTGAATGACCCAAAAGTTTATTTTAGCACACCGAACCCCTCAAAGCCTATTTCTAAGCTATGTGAAGGATATTTAGGGTATGTTTAACTTATGGTCATGTTCCGGAATGTCTGTTACAGTTAAAATTGGCATACTTTCGCAGTTTGTCAACTTTAGTCCCTGTAAGCGATATAACTTGATTTCGGCATACCAAACCTTCCAAAACTTATTTCTAAGTTATGTAGAGGTTACTTAAGGTATGTTAAGCCTATTTCACTATTCCGGAGTGTTTGTTGCATTAAACTGGTTATATTTACGCATCAGTGCGCGTATAACCCTCCAGAAAGCGATTTAAAGCATGAAATCGAACAAGAGTTTATATGTGTAAACGATACACATATTTTTACAAATCCCAAGTATGAAATACAATATCTCATTGGTTTGGCATTTGTTTGATGGTTAAAGTGACACAGGTGTCACAGTCTCCCCTACTTTAGGAAATTTCGTCCCGAAATTTATTCGTAGGAGTCTATTTGTGACTTTGTGTCAAATAACCACCAGAGATATGTAAGGCATAATCCTATCATTTCCTTAACGGACATTCTTCAGAACGAAAATGAACAGACGGAGTCATTTTTCTCAACGAGTATTCTTCAGAAGCGGAAATGAAGGAATAAACAAACGGGGATTCATTTCCTCAACGGGCAATCTTCAGAAACGTAAAATGAACTTACGGAGTCATTTTCAACGGGTGTTTCATCAGAAATGGAAATGAAAGGAGAAACAAACGGATATTCATTTCCTCAACGGACAAATCTTCAGAAACGAAAATGAACAAACGGAGTCATTTTCAACGGGTGTTTCATCAGAAATGGAAATGAAAAGGAGAAACAAACGGATATTCATTTCCTCAACGGACAAATCTTCAGAAACGAAAATGAACAAACGGAGTCATTTTCAACGGGTGCTTCCTCAGAAATGGAAATGAAAAGGATAGACAAACGGATATTCATTTCCTCAACGGACAAATCTTCAGAAACGAAAATGAACAAACGGAGTCATTTTCAACGGGTGCTTCCTCAGAAATGGAAATGAAAAGGATAGACAAACGGATATTCATTTCCTCAACGGAAAAATCTTCAGAAAGTAGTTATAAGTTGGTAATTATGTGGGCAATAAACCCTTAAAAGGGCACCCTCTGATTCCCACTCTAACTAGGTCAAATGTCAGGTCAAACTTGTTATTAAAAAGTCAACAGAATGCTTAATTTCCAATTTATTCATAATTAGCAATTTAGAACCCATACAACCTGTTTGATCATTAATATAACTTGGTAATTAATGTAAGAACATGTCTAAACATGTTCAACCCGACAATTTTCAGTAGAGACCCGGTTCGGAACCGAAAGTCGCATAATTTGACCTTTTCTTTAACTTTCAGTTCTGACCCGTTTAAGCATGTTTTAGAAATTCCTTAGAGCTTTAATTGGACTAGGTACATGCTAGTATAACCCTCTATGATTATACACCATGGTTCATTAGTTATCCGATTAATATGCATGATTTTGTTAATTGTTCATATGTTGACTATTATGCCCTTTTCCCCATAAAACGTGATTTCTAAAAATGTAAAAGAGTGGAAACCTTAGTTACTGATTTATACACTTGTACCCAAAATTTGACATCAGTTTGAGGTGTAGATTGAGAGTTATGCTCATTAGCGTAATTAGAAAGTTTTTTAGCGATTAAACGGCATAATTAGCATATAGCCTATTTAAACCCACTTTTTGATATCAAACTTTTTACCCAATGATGTAATATAATATTTTGGGATTTTTGATGATTTTTAATTAATTTTAGGCTGAGCATAACTTAGAGTTATAGGCTTGATTCGGTAATTGTCGGTTTTGCCCTTTTGGGCTATAAAATGAGTTTTGCATATCTTTTTGACCCCAAACCTTTTGCAACTTATTTTGTATGATAAATAAATTATTTTAAACCTTCTGGAATAATAAAAATATCAGTTTTTTATATAGAACCCGGAAACGGCTTCTAATCGCATTTTTAAGCGTTTTTAACGCATAGTATGTACTAAAACTATTTTAAACATACAAGGGTTGATACCTACTGGTATTTTAGGTAAATTATAATATTTTAACAGTAAGCAAAAGTTTTTTAACTCAGACTTCAGTTTTGAGCTTTTCGGCTTATGTGAAATTACCAAAATGCCCCTACGGTGCATAGTTTGGTTATAATTGATAAATTTCACATATATGCAATACCCTACTGTTATAACCTATTAAATTAACTATTCTTACTAATGATATCAGACCTGTAACTCAGGTTAATACTTAATCTCTTTTATCACCTTGTAAATGACCAAAATGCCCCTACGGGGCATAGTTTGAGTTTAAATTCGTTTCGGGCATAATAAAAGATATCTTACTGATGTCACAACATATTTGAGGCATATTAACTTAGGAAACCTATAAATGACTCTCATTATTACCCGTTACGCCTCTTACGCGTTCAGTTCGGTTTATGTAACTAGTTTGCATAAATTAGCCGAGACGGGTCAAACCTTATCGTTTTTACCTCAAAATCCAGAATGTGTTTAGATTACCCATATTATACAAGTCTTCAAACTTGTCGGGTCTAAATCACATTCTATTCCGGTCTAAGCTTAAGCTTAACTAAAGACCGTTAGGATTCTAATAGGTTATTATAAACCTTTGTTCCAGAATAGGAGAACCGGTAAAAGCTACCCGCATTTGCTAATTGTGATTTATACTTGCAAAGGTAAATACTTTTAACTTATTTTCCCTTATATGGGCTTGGGGTACGGTATATAAAATACCGCTTGGTCGAGCATTCGACCTTAATCGATTGGTGGTGAAGTATTATCGAGATGACCCGTTTAAATATGTCTTGCTTGCTTAACGCCTTTGGGGGGTTAATGACCATGTCCCGGATATCCTTGGCATCATTTTACGAATTGGCCACGACCTAAGCGCGGAGTGTAGGCGTACACTCGTCAGTGCATAAATAAATTATGTGGTGTGTCTATTGATCTTTAACCCGGCGCGAACCGGGCTACTGAACGCATAAGGAACATGTAATTCTTTTACAAGTTTATATATTTAAATAATTATCCCAAGTTATAAAATGTTTGTGCCACGTGCATCCAAATCAATTTTTAATCATTTTTAAAATGAGTCGGTTAATTGTATTTACCAGTGTAAACTGACGTATTTTCCCAAAAAGGTTAAGTGCAGGTACTACGCGTACTAGGCTGGCTACTCCTAGCATCAATAAAGAGTTTCGCAAGCTTAAGATGCCTAAAGTCTGTTGAACTACTGTTCCCTTTTACTTTGATCCACCTGTGGATAAACTTTCGAATGTTGTGATACTTGATATTACACATTTTTCGGTTGAAATATATTTATAACGTTTTCTTCCGCTGTGCATTTTAATATTGTGTTGTTTGACTATTATGTTACCAACCACGTCACGATACTCCCCACCGGGCCCACCGGTAATACGTGGAAAGTCGGGGTGTGACAGGTTGGTATCAGAGCCAACATTGAGTGAATTAAACACTAGCCTTTTGCGTTTAATCTCAATGACACAATTGCACATTCCTAAAACTTTCGAGTCTAGACAAATAACATAGGACAAATTCTACTTTGTTTTGTTTTGTCCTTTATTTTATATATTCCTGTCGTTATTTTATGTTATATTGACAGGACTAAATATGCCGCCAAGATTTTTCAGACAAAGAGGACGAGGCAAGGGGCCAATCACCGCCCCCAATGATCACGAAGCCGGGCCTTCGCACAGGCGAGCTCCTTCTACCACAGCGAGTGCCGATCCTCGAGAGAACTGGAGGACCAATGTGGAGCCCGCTAGACGGTCTGTTTCACACAGCTCAACACCTCCTAACCGCCATTCCTATGGGCCACAGTCGTAAAACGAACCCAATAACCCACAACCTTCTTATATACCTCTACAGCGATCCCTATCGCACCATTCCTTTGGAGACCCCACTCCCGTCTTTCAGGGCCGGTTTAACCCGGCAAACTACATACAAGAACCGGTGGGTTTTAACCCATTGGGGCTAGAGGATCATTTCTCCGGCGATCATGCAGAGGACATGGACGAGGACACGGATCCCGTCGAGCCTGCAACCGGGACCCCCAACCATCCTATCGAGGTCTCAGATGGTTCGTCTTTTCATGGATCACCCTATCGTGGTCCAGACAGTTACCAGGCACGGTTTAACCAGTCCGAGTGGTATTTTACACCCTCGCATCATTCGTCGCCTCACCAGCAGCAGCAGCAGGATCCCTCTGGGGATTCACGTTTCGTGGCTGTCACGCCACCGCCTCCACCGCCGCCAGTTCATCAAGCACCTCCAGAACCGCCAAGGCGTAGGAGAACCGGCGCACGTATGTCTGCGCGAGCAGGGGATTTCCACTTTAGCACCCCTCGACACTCCAGTGGCAGTCACTACCCGCCACTTCAGGAAGACCCACAAATGGGTGGGCCTTCAAACCCAGTTGCGCCACAGCCACCACCGATGGGTTTTGATAACCCGATTCCTGCATACACTGGTTCAATGGTGTACAACCCGTTTGAGCAGCCGGCTCACACCAACTATAATTACGCTAAAGCCGACCCATACTTGGTAGCGGCCAACTATAACGCCCTTCATCCTGAAGGACCGTATGGAGCTCCTTGGGGAGTAGGGTACCTAACTCATGGGTACCAAATACCTGCTAGACCTATAATTCGGAAACAAGCACAGCCGCCATGGTTTTCCCCACCCGAACGGGAGGAAATTCTTCAAAGACTAGACCAAGTCGAGCGAGATTTTCACAGAGATCGCAGGGTGCGACAAAGTTTCTTCTAGGGATTGACAAGTTTAATAAAAGGAAAGAGCAAGAAGGACCATTGAATCCTTCAATTATTTATTTTATTTTCCTTGTTGCAGTTGAGCCCCTACGTGGGTCTGTCTTGCCGTTTTGACCCCTGCGTGGGTATGGTTGTGTTTTGAGCCCCTGCGTGGGCCTATCTTTCTGTTAACCCCTACGAGGGTATGTTGTTTGTTTAAGTCCCTGCGTGGACTAGTATTTCAGTTTGACCCCTGCGTGGGTAAGTTGTCTGTTTAAAAAGTCCCGTTTAGGGCGATGTGTAATCTTTTAATAATTAATGGAATGTTAAGTTTATAAATTTCATTTTTGCCATTATATGCATAAATAAATTATATATGAAATAAATAAATCAAAATCATTCCTTTTAAAAATAATCTGCCTATTTAAATATTAACTAAGAATCTTAAAGGTATAACCTAGCCTGCCTGTCATTATAAGACCTGGCCAAGATGGTAAGGCATGTTTAAAAAGATTCAAATCCCTGTTAACATCTGAAAACATGTTAACGCTCCTGGCAGACATGATTCGTTTGAAACACACACGCCATTCTTAATAGGATTCTTCAAAAGATTCCTAACTTAAACTAATGATATATAAATCATGGGTTTAGATCATCAATTAAGATAATCATATGTGACCATCCATAGGTAATAAAGTGCCTACGGGCCCTGCTCATTTTCATATGAGACAAAAGACAGTAGTAGTCTGCGACCCTGTCTGAAAAAGGTAAAGAACTATGTTCAAACGTTCATGCCTTGATTCTCTGAAATCATGGCTTATAATTTAAAAATGTCCCTATGACTAGGCCTTTTTGTGCTAATAATACTGTTATTGTTTTATGAGTAGGATAAGTTATATTAAAATCCTAAATAAATGTGAGTAACAAATTAACCAAATATGATCTATGTTTACCATGGTTAATGAATTGCCCTAAAAGGCAATTCCATAATAAACTCCCAAATAAATTAGTGTCACTGTCTTATGTAACAGTTAAAAACTACAATGGCTGACTCTGACGAGATCAACAGTCATCCCCTGGAGAATAATGAGGATGCCAGAATCAATATAACCAGGGAAGAACTCCGTACACTGATTGATACAGCTGTATCTAAAGCTATGGAGCAACAGTATCAGGATTATAGCGGGACTCGGAGTAGGACCCTATCCGCGCCGCATTCCAAGCCTAAACCTCAATCCGAGGCTCACAGCAAGCTTCCCTCCAAGAAGGAAGAACCCAAGAAAGGTGATGACGATCGTCAGTCCACAAATCAGCAAAGTGTTCCATCTCAAAAGATCGTACCGAAGCAAGGGACCCAGAATAAGCGTTGCTCCAACAAATATTTTGTTTCATGCAAACCCAGGGATTTCACTGGGGAGAAAGGAATAGACTGCATGACGTGGTTGGATGAAATGGACACAGTTGTTGATATCAGCGGGTGCGCTGAGAGGGATGTGGTCAAGTTTGTGTCTCAATCGTTCAAAGGTGAGGCCTTAGCCTGGTGGAGATCGTTGATTCAAGCTACTGGGAAGATCCCACTGTACAATATGACATGGGAACAATTTGTTACCCTCATCAGGGAGAACTACTGTCCTCAGCACGAGGTCGAAAAGATTGAGTCAGATTTTCTATCATTGGTAATGACAAATCTGGATTGCCAAGCTTACCTTACGAGCTTTAATACCATGTCAAGGTTGGTTCCGTATCTGGTGACCCCGGAACCCAAAAGAATAGCTCGTTTCATTGGGGGTTTAGCCCCAGAAATTAAGGCAAGCGTGAAGGCCTCTCGGCCAGCTACTTTCAGATCTGTAGCTGATATATCTTTGTCCCTCACACTGGACGCGGTCAGACAAAGATCGCTGAGGAACAAGGATGCCGAGAAAAGGAAACGTGAAGATGACAATTCACGAAGGTCAAACAAGAAGCACCGAGGAAACAGTGACCACAAGAAGGGGTCTGAGTCAAAGAAGGATGGGCATCAATCTGGAGATAAGCCCAAGTGTAAGATCTGCAAGAAACAGCACTTCGGGAAGTGCAGGTTTGAATCGAACTCGCAGACACAGACGAGAACTTTTGCATGTGGGATATGCAAGTCCAAGGAACACAAGACCTTGGATTGCAAAAAGTTGAAGGATGCAACGTGCTACAGTTGCAACGAGAAAGGGCATATCAAGTCTAACTGCCCAAAACTCGCAAAGAAAGCTGATGAAGGAAAGAAGACCAATGCTAGGGTCTTCAGAATGGATGCAAAGGAAGCAGTACAGGATGACAATGTGATAACAGGTACATTCCTTATAAACGATGTCTATGCAAGAGTACTTTTTGATTCAGGCGCTGATAAGTCTTTCGTAGATAATAAGTTTTGCAAATTGCTGAATTTACCTGTTAAAACCTTAAGTGTGAAGTATGAGGTGGAATTAGCAGATGGCACTTTAGAAACCGCCTCAACCATATTAGATGGATGTTTCATATCCATTAAGAACCACTCTTTTCCTTTGTCCCTACTTCATTTGAAGTTAGCCGGTTTTGACATCGTATTAGGCATGGACTGGTTATCTCATAACCAGGACCAGATTGTCTGCAATAAGAAGCAAGTGGTGATGAAGACTCCGTCTGGTGAATCACTTACCATTCAGGGAGATACCCGGTATGGACTGCCTGAGCAAGTGACTATGCTCAAGGCCTCTAAGTGTTTGAAGAAGGGTTGTGTCATCTACATGGCACAAGTGACTATCGATGGGCCGAAGCCTAAGATTGAGGATATCCCCGTCATTTCTGAATACCCTGAAGTTTTTCCTGAAGAACTACCTGGCTTACCACCAGATAGGCAAGTGGAATTCAGAATCGACATCATCCCTGGAGCAGCACCAGTTGCTAGAGCACCTTACAGGTTGGCACCAACAGAGATGAAGGAATTGAGAACACAACTAGATGAATTACTAGCCAAAGGTTTCATTAGACCTAGTTCGTCTCCTTGGGGAGCGCCAGTCTTGTTTGTCAAAAAGAAGGATGGATCGATGCGTCTGTACATCGATTACCGTGAGCTTAATAAGGTCACTACCAAGAATAGGTATCCTTTGCCCAGGATCGACGATCTATTCGATCAATTGCAAGGGGCAAGTTACTTCTCGAAGATTGACTTACGGTCATGCTACCATCAACTGAAGGTTAGAGACGAAGACGTACACAAGACTGCATTTAGGACTCATTATGGTCATTACGAGTTCCTAGTGATGCCTTTTGGGCTCACTAATGCACCAGCGGCATTCATGGATCTCATGAACCGTGTCTGCAAACCATACTTGGACAAATTTGTTATCGTCTTCATTGACGACATTCTGATTTATTCAAAGAATCAGGCCGACCATGAGAAACATCTTCGATGTATTCTTTCGCTACTTCAGCAGGAGAAGCTCTACGCCAAATTCTCTAAATGTGAATTTTGGCTTCGTGAAGTCCAATTCCTTGGACATGTGGTTAGTGAGCGTGGAATCCAAGTTGATCCCGCTAAGGTGGAAGCTGTTATGAATTGGCAAGAGCCAAAGACGCCTACTGAGATTCGTAGCTTCCTAGGTTTAGCAGGATACTATAGGCGATTTATCAAAAAAATTTCAAGGATTGCTGCACCCTTAACTTCTTTGACTAGGAAGAAAATAAAGTATGATTGGGGCCCTAAGCAGTAAGAATCCTTTGATATCCTAAAGCAAAAGCTAAGCAATGCACCTGTGTTGACATTGCCTGAAGGTACCGAAGAATTTGTGGTTTACTGTGACGCATCACACACTGGCATGGGGTGTGTGCTTATACAGAAAGGCAAGGTTATCGCCTATGCTTCACGTCAGTTAAAGGTGCATGAAAAGAATTACACCACCCATGACTTGGAGTTGGGTGCCGTTGTATTTGCACTGAAGCTATGGAGGCACTATTTATACGGAATCAAGTGTGTGATCTATTCTGATCACAAGAGCCTCCAGCACCTGTTTAACCAAAAGGATTTAAACATGAGGCAGCACCGATGGATGGAGACGTTGAATGATTATGATTGTGAAATCAGATACCATCCGGGCAAGGCGAATGTTGTCGCTGATGCCTTGAGTCGAAAGGAAAGGGTGAAACCCATAAGAATCAATGCCAAGAGCATTGAGATAAAGAACCGTTTGAATGAAAGGTTGTTAGCTGCACAGAAGGAAGCTGTGCTGGAAGCTAACTATCCTAACGAAAAGCTAGGAGTAACTAAAGAACAGTTATCTTAGGGCAAGGACGAAATTCTGAGATTGAATGGACGAATATGGGTTCCAGTTTATGGAGGACTTCAGGATGTTATCCTCCAGGAAGCCCATAGTTCTAAATATTCCGTTCATCCTGGAGCTGATAAGATGTACCAGGATCTAAAGGCAAACTATTGGTGGATAGGCTTGAAGAAGTCTGTAGCTGCCTATGTAGCTAAATGCTTGACGTGCGCGCAAGTCAAAGCTGAGCATCAGAAGCCGTCAGGTTTGCTGCAACAGCCCGAACTTCCCACGTGGAAGTGGGAAATGGTGATGATGGATTTCATCACCAAGTTGCCAAAAACAAGGAAAGGAAATGATACGATATGGGTAATAGTAGATAGACTGACTAAGTCAGCACATTTTCTACCCATCAAGGAGACCTATAGCTCCGACAAGTTAGCCCAATTATACGTTGATAAGATTGTAGCTCTACATGGCGTGCCAGTGTCTATTATCTCTGACAGGGATACTAGATACACGTCACATTTTTGGAAGAGTTTCCAGCAATCTTTGGGCACGCGCTTGAATTTTAGTACGGCTTACCATCCTCAGACAGATGGCCAGAGTGAGCGTACAATCCAAACGTTGGAAGACTTGCTTCGTGCATGTGTGATTGACTTAGGTGGTAGTTGGGATAACCACCTGCCATTAATCGGGTTCTCCTACAACAATAGCTATCATACCAGCATTAAGGTTGCGCCTTTCAAGGCATTGTATGGTAGGAAGTGTAGAACGCCCGTTTGTTGGGCGGAAGTTGGAGATGTCCAACTATCAGGACCGGAAATAGTCTTTGAAACGACGGACAAGATTGTCAAGATTCGTGACCGCCTGAAAGCTGCCAGAGATAGGTAGAAAAGCTACGCATATTTAAAGCGTAAACCTTTTAACTTCGAGGTAGGTGACAAAGTGTTGCTTAAAGTATCACCCTGGAAGGGAGTGATGCGATTTGGTAAGAAAGGCAAATTAAGCCCGAGATACATAGGACCATTCGAGGTCATCGAACGTGTCGGATCAGTTGCCTATAAGTTAAACTTACCTAAAGAGCTCAGTGGTATTCACAATGTATTCCACATCTGCAATCTGAAGAAGTGTTTCGCCGATGAATCACTAGTCATACCACATACAGATGTGCACATAGAAGAGAGCTTAAAGTTTGTTGAAAAACCTTTGTAGATCGAGGATCGACAGGTTAAGAAGCTTCGAAGGAAGCATGTGCCAATCGTAAAGGTTAAATGGGATGCCCGTAGAGGTCCCGAGTATACGTGGGAGGTTGAGTCCACAATGAAAGAAAAGTACCCTCATTTGTTTCAGTAAATCTCGAGGTCGAGATTTCTTTTAAGGGGGTGAGGATGTAACACCTCGAGATTTTGTGTTCAATAAAATAACGACACGTGTCATGTACGACAAAAGTGTATTAACCCGGATCTAGTTAAAGATGTATGACATGGTTTAAAAGTGTCATCATGTTAATCAATACCGCTGAACGACCTCATTATGAATCCCAAAACCCTAATGTATATTACAAACATCTATTATACTCAAACCCGGTAAATACTAACAATAATTGACCCATAATTGCAAGGGTGGACTCCTACGAAGAAATGCACGATAAACCTTCATTTACGGCACTTTCAAAACGATTCAAGAAAACATTGCAAAATGGTAGGGTGCATAACTGTTAAAGCATGTTGTTGAGGCCCCAAACTGATAATTCATGTCCCAAATTCGTAATTCATGGTTGCCTGTTCGAATGCTTGAAAGGCCAACAACTTTTGTTCCCTGGAAAAGGCTTACGGACCGTAAGCCTCAAGCCTTACGGTCCGTAAGGCAAGCACAGCCACAGTAAATTGGGCAGCAACTGTTATAAACGTCCTAACCGACTTAAAATCGATTTTCCACTTCTTTGGACGACCCCTACATGTTTGTTAGACCCTAGGAGCACTTGTAAGTGATCTGGGAACATTGCTAGGCTTGTGTGTCAATGATCTATGAGATCAAAAGCACTATAAAAGGCCTCTTGTTGCAACCATTTTGATCACTCATTCCTTCTGCATTTCTGGAGCTTCCTGGAGCTTAAGAGCAGACCCTAAGCCTTCCTAATCGTGCATAGGACTTCAGTAAGTATGCTTAACCTTTCTTAGTTAAATTTTTGCTTAGTTTTAGCTTAAAAGTCAAACCGTCGTAATTACCGTTTGACTTAGCGATTAATCATTGATGGTCCAGTGATTAGTCGAATTGAAAGTAGTTATAAGTTGGTAATTATGTGGGCAATAAACCCTTAAAAGGGCACCCTCTGATTCCCACTCTAACTAGGTCAAATGTCGGGTCAAACTTGTTATTAAAAAGTCAACAGAATGCTTAATTTCCAATTTATGCATAATTAGCAATGTAGAACCCATACAACCTATTTGATCATTAATATAACTTGGTAATTAATGTAAGAACATGTCTAAACATGTTCAACCCGACAATATTTAGTAGAGACCCGATTCGGAACCGAAAGTCGCATAATTTGACTTTTGCTTTGACTTTCAGTTCTGACCCATTTAAGCATGTTTTAGAAATGCCTTAGAGCTTTAATTGGACTAGGTTACATACTAGTATAACCCTCTGTGATTATACACCATGGTTCATTAGTTATCCGATTAATATGCATGATTCCGTTAATTGCTCATATGTTGACTATTATGCCCTTTTCACCATAAAACGTGATTTCTAAAAATGTAAAAGAGTGGAAACCTTAGTTACTAATTTATACACTTGTACCCAAAATTTGACATCAGTTTGAGGTGTAGATTGAGAGTTATGCTCATTAGCGTAATTAGAAAGCATTTTAGCGATTAAACGGCATAATTAGCATATAGCCTATTTAAACCCACTTTTTGATATAAAACTTTTTACCCACTGATGTAATATAATATTTTGGGATTTTTGATGATTTTTAATTAATTTTAGGCTGAGCATAACTTAGAGTTATAGGCTTGATTCGGTAATTGTCGGTTTTGCCCTTTTGGGCTATAAAATGAGTTTTACGTATCTTTTTGACCCCAAACCTTTTGCAACTGATTTTGTATGATAAATAAATTATTTTAAACCTTCTGGAATAATAAAAATATCAGTTTTCTATATAGAACCCGGAAACGGCTTCTAATCGCATTTTTAAGCGTTTTTAACGCATAGTATGTACTAAAACTATTTTAAACATACAAGGGTTGATACCTACTGATATTTTAGGTAAATTATAATATTTTAACAGTAAGCAAAAGTTGTTTAACTCAGACTTCAGTTTTGAGCTTTTCGGCTTATGTGAAATTACCAAAATGCCCCTACGGTGCATAGTTTGGTTATAATTAATAAATTTCACATATATGCAATACCCTACTGTTATAACCTATTAAATTAAGTATTCTTACTAATGATATCAGACCTGTAACTCAGGTTAATCCTTAATCTCTTTTATCACCTTGTAAATGACCAAAATGCCCCTACGGGGCATAGTTTGAGTTTAAATTCGTTTCGGGCATAATAAAAGATATCTTACTGATGTCACAACATATTTGAGGCATATTAACTTAGGAAACCTGTAAATGACTCTCATTATTACCCGTTACGTCTCTTACGCGTTCGGTTTATGTAACTAGTTTGCATAAATTAGCCGAGACGGGTCAAACCTTATCGTTTTTACCTCCAAATCCAGAATGTGTTTAGATTACCCATATTATACAAGTCTTCAAACTTGTCGGGTCTAAATCACATTCTATTCCGGTCTTCGCTTAATCACGCGTTCAAACCGTATCGTTCCTTAAAACTAACCGGTCTAAGCTTAAGCTTAACTAAAGACCGTTAGGATTCTAATAGGTTATTATAAACCTTTGTTCCAGAATAGGAGAACCGGTAAAAGCTACCCGCATTTGCTAATTGTGATTTATACTTGCAAAGGTAAATACTTTTAACTTATTTTCCCTTATATGGGCTTGGGGTACGGTATATAAAATACCGCTTGGTCGAGCATTCGACCTTAATCGATGGGTAGTTAAGTATTATCGAGATGACCCGTTTAAATATGTCTTGGTTGCTTAACGCCTTTGGGGGGTTAATGACCATGTCCCGGATATCCTTGGCATCATTTTACGAAATGGCCACGACCTAAGCGCGGAGTGTAGGCGTACACTCGTCAGTGCATAAATAAATTATGTGGTGTGTCTATTGATCTTTAAACCGGCATGAACCGGGCTACTGAACGCATAAGGAACATGTAATTCTTTTACAAGTTTATATATTTAAATAATTATCCCAAGTTATAAAATGTTTGTGCCACGTGCATCCAAATCAATTTTTAATCATTTTTAAAATGAGTCGGTTAATTGTATTTACCAGTGTAAACTGACGTATTTTCCCAAAAAGGTTAAGTGCAGGTACTACGCGTACTAGGCTGGCTACTCCTAGCATCAATAAAGAGTCTCGCAAGCTTAAGATGCCTAAAGTCTATTGAACTACTGTTCCATTTTACTTTGATCCACCTGTGGATAAACTTTCGAATGTTGTGATACTTGATATTACACATTATTCGGTTGAAATATATTTATATCTTTTGCTTCCGTTGTGCATTTAAATATTGTGTTGTTTGACTATTATGTTACCAACCACGTCACGATACTCCCCACCGGGCCCACCGGTAATACCTGGAAAGTCGGGGAGTGACATGTAACCATTAAGACAAAGTAATCTTGTTAACATTTGAGAACATGTTAACACTCCTGGCAGTGTGACCTGAGAGACCACACCAGCCGTCAAGGTATTTGGACTATGTCCAGACCTTAAAGCCTATATGATCGAATTAGATCATGGCAAGTTTCATCAGTATGATGATCAAAGTATAAACATCCATTTGTGATGTAGAGCCTACAGGCTATAATATATTGTCCATTAGTGACATTGATATTGTGATCCTTATGATCCCCTGTTTAAAGTAGTGAGCTATGCTCCAGCCTAATAGTCTATATGATCAATGAGATCATGACTAAAAAAATCATCAATACGTTGATTAAATTTAACATCCTTAATGATGTTTTGCCTACGGGCTATATTATATTGTCCAATAGTGACAAGGCAATTGTAATCTTTTATAATTCTTTGCCCAAGGGGGGTGAGCTATGCTCAAATCCCATAGTCTATATGATCAATGCGATCCTGACCAGTATCATCAGTATGATGATCATAATATTAACATCCCTAGTGATGAAAAGCCTACGGGCTATACTTTATTCTATTGGAGATAAGACAAAGTTAGTGGTGGTCTTCATGATCCCCTGTTCAAAGTGGTGGGTTATACCCAACCCTAACAGTCTATATGATCAGTGCGATCATGACTAATATCATCTGATGCGATGATCATATTATTTTATAGGATATTTGAAGTACAGTCTTGGGTCTTCCTATCTTCATAGGGAGATTTCAAGAAGTACTTTCCGACTCAATGGTTATGATTATATGTATCTTGACGGTGATTTAGATAAAGAAACTAGAGTAATACAATAAACACATGGTGGATACGCCGCTGGTACTTCCTATATATAAGTGTGTTTATTGTATTACACTTCGTGGCATTATCCTAAATCACCGATAGGATCTATATCACCTACGGATTATATACTATATTATCCATTAGAGACATTGTCAAATGTGACCGTTATGGTACATCGTCGAAGGTGATGGGCAATGCCCAAGCCTTAAAGTCTATAAGATCGATAAGATCATGACTGATATACTCAATGACGATAATTATATATATATAAATATATATATATATACATATATGTATATATGTAAACATCCATTAATGATGTCCTAGGATTTTCCTATGTGCCAAAATAAATCGCCTTTCAAGACGATGACAATGGTAGTCTATGACTCCCTGTCCAACGGTTAAGAACTAGGTTCAAATCTTAAAACCCCTAATCTAATAAGATTGCGGCTTATAAATTAATGTCCTCCGTGACAGGCGTTTGTTGCCATATCTTATAACGTCCTCTGCGACAAGGCCTTCGTGCCATATGATTATTTATGTCCTTCCTGACGGACTAATGTTTCATATTTTAGAAAGCCATTATGGCAAGCCTTCGAGCTATCTAAAATCATCTATATGCCAAAGACAGTTGGGACATTTTGATCCCCTGTCAAAAGGGTAATGGACTTTGTCCAAACCCTGAAGGCCATTGATGGTCCTTCTGTGACCTAGGCTGAATGTAATTGAAGTACATTCAAATAACATTCATTAGGAATGTTCATACCCTATTAGCTTATATGGTTTAATAATACCATGGTTAATGTATGTTAGGTCGTCAGGGTGATGACTCGCTATAGAAATGCAATTAAGCAATTGATTAATTTTGGCGTTTAGTGCCAAGCCTCAAGTATGGCAAACTTGAATGAGACGAATAACAGTTGCGATACTGAGGATGCAACAAATGTGAACCTCAAGGTTAATATGATTGACGCAGTTATGAGAAAGGCTATGAGAAAATTCATGAAAATATTCAAAGAACAGAATGCTACTTGCCCTAAATCATATTCCCTCTGATCATGAAAAAGAGCTTTGTTCATACTTCGAATGCGAAAAATGAACCAAATAAGATGATATATAGTGAGGAGCCCCGTTCCTCTAAAAGGATGTACTTAAAGGTACTTTGTCTCTAGCAAATCAAGAGACTTCAATGGCGAAAAAGGGGCCATTGATTGCATGAAATTGTTGGATGACATAGAAACCATTATGGACATCAGCGGTTGTGCTGAGAGAGACATTGTGAGATATGTACCACAGTCATTCAAGGGCAGTGCCCTTAATTGGTGGAAGACTTTAATGAAATTTCATAAAGAATACTCCTACACAATTGGAGATGGTCCAAGTTGTCTACAACTCGGAATGGAAAAGGTGGAATAAGAATTTCCTGATTCTCACCATGATGGATCTAGACCGTAAACAGAACGTTATAGATTTTAGCTTTTTGTCTGGGATAGTACCCTATTCAGTAAACCCAAAGTCTAAGCATAATGCACTATATATATATATATATATATATTGGTGGTTTAGCATCAGAAATAAGAGGTCATGTTAAGACGTCAAAGTCTGCTTCTTATAAATCCATTATGGATCTATCTCTGCCACTCACATTAGATGGGTTAGGAAGTAAATCAGTAAAATCTGGGGCTACCAGAGAAAGGAAAAAGGGAGAAGGATAACTCCCAGAGATCTAAAGAGCCTGTATGCATGACCAGCAACAAAAGGGCACTGGGACAGTGTCTAACAGACTAAAGGTCAAAGAAGTGTGGCATCTGTAGTTCCCTAAATATAGAAACATAAGGAATGCAGTCTGTTTCGGCTGTGGCATTAAGGGCCACATCAGAGCAAACTGCCCTAAAATTGTCAAAAAATTTATAGCTAAATATAGAAGAATTAAGAATGGAGGCGCCTAAACCCTCCTGATGAATGTTAGAGGCAGTTCGTATCAAGGATGACACCAGATAAACCCCTTATTGTGAACTTATTGCTAAGAATTACGTTTGGATTCAGGTGCTATTGAGTCTTTCATAAGACAATAAACTTAGCAAACTCTTAGAATTCTCCCATAAGAACTCCAGACATTAAGTGCAAGGTAAAACTTACCAATAAGAATCATAAGAAACCCTTGCTTCTATTTCTTGTCCTATAATCTTAATTCATTAAAATCTAAAGTACTCTTTCTCCAGATCGAGTACGATGATATATGTTATTTTATTTTATTATATCATTGATTTCTATCAACTACGAATGCTAGACTATGCTCGATAAAGGATCCATATGAGGATTTGCGTATCCTAGTGCGTCCCATAGATTGCTTCCATGCCTGATCAGTATGGAGGTTTAATGTATGGAACCACTGAGATATCCCGATGGTCATATGGTACTAGAGTCGGCTAGTGGTGTTCAAAGAAGATATCCAATGTAGGATTTTCCAGGTAAGTGTCTCTGATTAAGGAATCTGTGGACTCATAAAGAAAATATGTCAATTATCTGACACAGGCAATGATAGTAAAACCGGGGGCTTAAGATCTGGGAAATCTCTGTAGTCTCCTTGTGTCTTGATTATCCTCTCCAAAGAATACCATGTTTACCTCCTGAGATAAGTAGAGTTAAGATTAACATTCCACTTAGGGCTGCAATATTGTGAAATCTCCATAACGATTAGTACCATCATTATTGGGAGAATCGAAACTTTAATTAGGTGAGTTTTAAGATAAAGGTTCATCAAGCCAAATTCATAATTCTGAGAACTCCGATATTATTGATTAAGAAAGATGGTTCATTATGCTTATGCATTGATTACCGCAACCATACTTAGGTAACAATTAAGAATCGACATCGGCTGCCCAGGATCGTCGATTTATTTGACTAGCTGTAAGGATTAGCTACTCCTTAAGATTTTTTTAGGCAGTGGTTGGAATAACCATCTCACCTTAAATAAGCTTTTCTATAATAGTTATTATATAAGTATCAAGGCTGCTCCTTTGGAGGCCTTGTATAGATGAAATGCCAAACGTCCGTTTGATGGACGGGATTTTGGAAAGTCCAATTATCAGGTTCTGAAAATTACCTTGGAAACAACGAATAAGATCACACGAATTCGAAATCGTCTGAAAGTTTCCAGTAATCAGCAGAAAAATCTAAGATTGATGAAAGTCGCAACTCTCTTAAGTCCTTAATAAGGAATAGGGTTCAATTGAAGATATCACCCTAAGAAGGGTGTGCTGAAATTTAAATTTATCGGGTTAGTTAAGCTCTGATATATGAAATCATTCGAGGAAATCGAATATATCAAGATTTGTAACCTATAAGCTAAAACTTACCTGAGGAACTTGATGGAAATCAATGTGTCCCACAATAGTGATTTAAGGATATGTTTCGCCTGTAAGTCGAGACGCATTATCACATAATGATATGCAGATTAATAAAAATTTATGATTTGTTGAGAAACCCGTATCGATTAAGGATCGACAGGGTAAGAAGCTCCAAAATGATACATGTACCTAATATAAAGGTCACCTTGGATGCTTGGAGAGGTCCCAAATATGTTATGGAGGTTAAGTCCATGATACATCAGAAAGTACTTCCATTACTTGAGCAAATCTCGAGGTCGAGATTTCTTTTAAGGGGGTGAGGATGTAACACCTCGTAAAAATCACGTCCAATGATGTATTGACACGTGTAATAAACTCTAATAAAGTCAAACGTTGAATTTGAGGGGCTAATTTTGCGAAAAATAAAAAAAAATTGATTATAGAAGGACTGGAAATGTTAACATGCTTATTATAAGCCTCTGAATAACAACACATGGTAATCATATTCACAAATGGGCCACTTGTTGGTCATGAGTAGTCGTTTGCGTAATTAATTGAAAGATTACGCAATGAATGGTTAAAAGTGTCAACATGTTAATTCTTACCTCTGAGAGACCTTTTAACAAACCGAGAGTGTCATGATAATTGATTACACTCTCGGGAATGCCTAATATTGGCCATTAGGGGCTTTTATGCCTATAAGTGAAGTTACGCGCAACTTTGCAAGTTTAAGGGGTTAAAAGCGTCAATATGTTTAATTATACCTCTGAATGACCTTTTAACGAACCCGAAGCATCGTGATGTTTTATAATACTCTCAAGAATGCCTAACATGGATTAGATAAGGCTTCTATGCTATTAAACGATGATATGCGCAAGTTTGCGCATTAGAGGGACCAAAAGCGTCAACTTTTGAATCTGCACCTTTCAGCGACCATTTAAGAAAACGGGAGCATAGTAATAATTAAACACATGCTTGGGAATACCCATTATGGCCATGGAAGGCTTAGATATCATTAAATGACATTTCGCGCAACTTTGTGCGATTAAAGGACTAATAGCGTCAAACTGCAAAAGTATACCGATTCGTATGGTATCAAACCTTCCGGAATATTATCATAAGTTAAACATGCCCTAAATATCCTTTACATAGCTTAGAAATAGGCTTAGAGGTGTTTGGTGCGAAAAAATAAACTTATTTGATCAACAGGGACTAAAAGCTTCAAAAAGTGCATAAGTTTGCATTTTCGCACATATCTTACGTTCTGAATATATCTGGACATCAAAAAATTTATGTAATCATTAAAATATTTTATTTTAGTGATTGGCATGATAAAATTTCATTCGTCTCTTAATTTGGATCGTTTTTTGCGTCCGTTACGACTTCCGTCGTAATTAACCGAATAACGCAACCGTACGACCAAACGAACCGACATCCGAGATATTTTTAAGCACATTTCAAGTACCCTATACTTTAACTTCATTTTAGAGCCTTGAAATGGGGTTAACGGGGCTTAAACATGCCATAAATCAAGTTTTTACACTGCAGGGGCCATTTCAGCAAATCTGCCATTTTGGTCTCTGGCGGGGGGCGAGAGGCCTCTCGCGGGGGGCCAGAGACTGATCTGGGCAGATTCCTATTTTTAGCAATCTGGTCTAATTTCAAGGGCTTTTATGTAATATTTTCAATACCTTGGGCTACCATTTGATGGTTTTTAACATCCCATTGTATTCCAAAACCATTTGCCCAAGCGGAGGGCCAAGATTGAAGCTCGGGTTACGAGAAACGATCCTAACGGTTCTTGAAATTCTATATAAACCCACTTGTTCTTGCTCTCATTTCACACCTTGATCTGAATTGTTCTAAGTTGGAGCTTTTGTGCTTCATACCTGAACATCCTAGATCAATTCCATCCTTGCTTGGACCCTTTGTAAGTGTCCTTTCGTGCTTAGTTCAATTATTTGGCTCTTAAAGCCGAAAAGTCAAGCGTTTGCGATAAACGCTTTGACTTTTAAATGGTCAAGCCATTGTTCGCAACGAACATGGCTACGTGATCGTAATTAGGTAGGTATTAAACCCTCAAAGGGGCACCTCCTAATTACCATGTTTGCTTAGTTAATTGTCAGGTCAAAGTAATTAAAATAAAAGTCAAGCGAGTCGGTTTTTAAATAAAATTCATAACTAATGATGTAAAGGCAATAAAATCAGTTTTGTCACTTTAATAACTTGGTAAATATTAATTGAACATGTCTAGGCATGTTCAACCCGACAATTCTGAGTTTAGGCTCGGTTCGAAACCGAAAGTCGCAAAAGTAGACTTTTGATTTGACTTTCAGTTCTGACCTGATTTAGCTTAGTTTAGATATGCCTTAGGATTCCTTTAGGACCATATTATAGGTTAGTATAACCCTCTAAGGTTATACAACTTGGTTCCTTAGAAATCCTAGTTCATTGCATGTTTCCGTTAAATGCCTAAATGTTGACCATAATGCCCTTTTGAAATTAAAACAAGATTTTTGAACATGTGAGAGGATAAAAACCTTTATGACTGATTTATAAACATGTCCATAAAATTTCACATCAGTTCGTGGTCTAAAATAGGAGTTATGCGCAATAGCGTAAATTGAAAGTTTTTTTATTAATTAAACGGCATTTTCGGCATAAAGCCTATTTAAACCCAAATTTTGACATCAAACCTTTTACCTACTGATGTTATGAATAAGTTTTTATACTTTAACCATAAATAAAAATTTTGAACTCAGATTTCCAAAATTAACCCTTAAAGCATATGTGAAATGACCAAAATGCCCCTACGGTGCATAGTTTGGCCATAAATGATAAATTTCACATATGTGAGATATCTTACTGATATAAATTGATAAAATAAATATTTTTACGGATCATTTTAGACCAGAACCTCAGATTATTATTTAACCTCTTCTATAATCTTTAAAATGACCAAAATGCCCTTTCGGGGCTTAATGTGATTTTAAATTCGTTTTGGGCATAATGGAAGATATTCTACTGATATCACAACATATTTAAGGTATATTAACTTGTGGAACATGTTCATGACTCATTTGGTTACCCGTTATGCATTTTCGCGTTCGGTACGGTTTATGTAACTAGTTTGCATAAATTAACCGAAACGGGTCAAACCTTATCATTTTCACTTCAAAATCCAGGATGTGTTTAGTTTACCCATATTATACAAATCTTTGTACTTGTCGGGTCTAAATCACAATCTAATCTGGTATGCGCTTAATCTTGCGTTTTGAACCGTAAACATTTCCTTAAAACTAACCAGTCTAAGTTTCAACTTAAATAAGACCCGTTAGGAATCTAATAGGTTAACAAAACCTTCGTTCCAGATTGAGAGCCCCATTAAAGGTACTTGTGCTTGCTGATTAGAATATACGGCTGAGTATAAATTGCATTTTAAGCTCAGGTAAATACTTTTAACTTATTTTCCTTTATATGGGCTTGGGGTACGGTATATAAAATACCACTTGGTCGGGTATTGAATATTTAATCTTATGGAGGTTAAATAATTGAGATAACCCGTTTATTCTGTTTTGTTTGGTTAAAGCCTTTGGGGGGTTAATGACCGTGTCCTGGATATCCTCGGCTCATTCATTGAAATGGCCACGACTTAAGCACGGGGTGTAGGCATACACCTGCCGGTGCGTATATAAAAAGATATAACCGCCTGTTCGAGAATAACTTGCCGTGGGATTATATTATGTGGTGTGTCTATTAATCTTTAACCCGGTATTCAGCCCGGGCTACTGAACGTATAACAAACATATAATTCTTTTACAAGTTTATATATAAATAATTATCCCAAGTTATAAAAGAATTTTCGTGCCTTGTGCTTTTAAATCAATTTTCATAAAGATTTTCAAAAGAGTCAGTTAATTGTATTTACCAGTGTAAACTGACGTATTTTCCAAAAAGGTTAAGTGACAGGTACTGTACGTAAATTGGTTGGGAGCTTAGGGCGCTAATAGGGAATCTTGCAAGTTCTAAATGTCTAAAGTGTGTTGAACAGTGTTTATGTTTCTGTTTTAAGATCCGCCTGTGGATCCTCTTACATTCCGTTTGTAATACTTATGTTACTTTCACTCGGTTTGTAATATATTTTACTTTAGACTTCCGTTGTGCATTGAACTGTGATTATTTGACTATGATGATATCAATTACGTCACGATACTCCCCACCGGGCCCACCGGTAATACGTGGAAATATCAGGGTGTGACATGAAGTTTCCAACCCACACGTTTTTGGGGCGATGTGTTTTAGGTGATTTTCAGATCTGATATGTTTTGGAAATATTTTTCAAGCGATACCCACATCACCTGTAAACTGAATTCTGACGTGTTTCAGCGGTGGTGATAATGGTGCGCGAAGGCAAGGGTGGTGGTTTATGAAGTTGGAGTAGATGGTGGTAGTGGTTTGTGAAGGTGGAGGTTGTGGTGGTGGTGGTTTATGAAGATGGTAGTGGTGGTTTGTGAAAGTGGCTGGGGTGGGGATAAAGTAATGAACTAGGGTTTGGTGGGTATAAATTAGGGAAAATGAAACGGGTGAACAAAATGACTGATTTGCCCTCATGTGTAACTTACATGACTAACTTTATTTGAAAAAAAAATAATCTGGGTTAGAATTAAAGGGCATAACGTGTTGCATTTTAAAACATTAAGTACAAAACTTATCAATTTTATAGACAAATGACATCACCTGAAATTGGGTATAAAAATAAAGGACAAAACTTGCAATTCACTCTTGATTATATATTATAGATTTAGATTCAAGTATTTCAATATTTTTAAAGCAACTATTAAATAGCCAAGAATAATTTCAATATTTTTAAAGCAACTATTAAATAGCCAAGATCTTGATTATATATTATAGATTTAGATTCAAGTATTTCAATATTTTTAAAGCAACTATTAAATAGCCAAGAATAATTTTAATATTTTTAAGGCAACTATTAAATAGCCAAGAATAAATTGCTAAAACTTTTAATTGTTTGCAATTAACTTTTAATACCTTCAGGCCCAATAAAGTAGTGTTTCGTCGTAGAAGAATGTTCCAATGAAAAAATATCATCCTACAAGCTATCATCCTACAAACCATCATCCTACATCCACTATGCTATTGTTTTAGACATATTGCTAGACAAGATTATAAAATTAACCAAAAATGTCAAGATATTTTAGAGTGTTAGAATCTAACTTCTAATAAAGTATTTTAAATAATGTCACATATTATCTCATTAGGTTATAGTCTCATGTATTATATATTACACAAGTTGATATTACATAGGTTTAACAATAAAAATTGTTTACTTACATACCACAATAAGCTGTCAATCTCTTACTTATTATAATCAATACCCAACCCGTTTATAAAGTGGTTAATAATCATTTTTTAGGAAACTTCTAAATTATTTTTACATCGTTAGCCACAAAACATATTTGGATAAATATATCCTTCAAAATCATTTTTTTTGCAAATAATATAAAATGGTTCATGATTATGATTATATGAACCAGTTGTTTTGTAAAAAAGGTTTGAAAAATTAATGACCATTCATTTTGAAACGAGTATGACAGGTGAGTTAAACTTCTTTTTGGGATTACAAGTAAAACCAGAATCTGATGGTTTATTTTTAAGTCAAACAAAATACACCAGAACAATTTTAAAGAAATACTCACTAGAGAATTGCTCATCATCAAAAACCCCAATGGCCACTGGAAATAAATTGGATTCCGATCCAGATGGTAACAATGTAGATATTAAAACCTGTAGAGGAATGATTGGATCATTGTTATATCTTACAGCTAGTAGACCAGACATAATGTTTTCTAGCTAGATATCAATGTAATCTTGTAGAATCTCACTTAAAAGCTGTAAAAAGGGTTTTAAAATATCTAAAAGGTACATCAGATCTTGGATTATGGTATCCGAAGAACACAAGTTTGGATTTAATTGTATACACATATGCTGATCATGCAGGATGTAAACTTGATAGGAAAAGTATATCTAGAGTATGTTGGGCAAGCAAGAAACAAAATTGTGTTTTTACTTCCACAGCTGAAGCAGAATACATAGCAGCAGCAAGTTTTGTTGTTCACAGGTTCTATGGATACAAACTCAGTTGACAGATTATGGAGTTAACCTAACAAAGACTCCCATTCTTTGTGACTTAAAAAGTGCTATAGTAGTAACTTCAAATCCAGTCTATTACTCAAGGACTAAGCCCATTGATGTCACTAATTTGTAGTCAGTGAATTAACTAATTAACTACTATTGTCACCATTGTAGCGACCACTGGAGCCACGACGTCCTCTCCAACAACCACTAGAAAGCGAGCTTTGATCGGCCTGAAAATATCAAACTGGAAAAAAATGAGTATCAAGAACTAAATTGTAATCTCATATCTAATTATGAATACATGACTCTATTTATATAGGAGAGAACTATCAACTATACATACAACTAACAGCTATACACACAACTAACTATAACAAACGTAACTAACTGCTATACATACAAACTGTGTATATACTCTCATAATATTATTCTAAGATATTGAGTACACAAAAATATACAACGAACAATTTAGAGTATAGCACACAGACTCAAATTATAGTTTACTCAAACGAATAATATGCAAACTCAATTTTGTTAAAAGAATATTAACTTAGGTCCATTAAGAACCATCGCGAACAATGTATGTTCTTGAAATTCCGTACATCTCCAATATCTTTCACGTGATATCTACTTGTGATCGTTATCTTCTCGCTTAGTGCAACTCCAAAGTTCTTGTCCAAGTTTCATTTTGTTTTGAAACTCCAAACTTGAACAATTAACAAGAAACTAAGTTGTTTATACTACACGTGTTTGCATGTATCAGATATAGTTATTTATGTATACGAATACGTCTAATTTAAAAAAAAATGCTACCCAACTTGTGTCGTAGCCAACTGCCCAACTTTACCTACTACCTAAGGTGGATTTAGAAGTTTGAAATGTGCGCTAGTGCCTTTATGATGCATGACATCATGAGACTTGTCATAAAGAAGTACTCTAATAGATATGGTTCCTATAAATAGTTAAAAATGCTACAATATATTAGCAATGGTTGCTATGGCTGCTTCTACATATTGCTTTTTGAATTCTTTCTCATACCATGACATGACTCGCAATAATCTTAGAGGCACACCAGGACCCAAAGATGCACATGGGATCATCAAGAAAAATGATGGTTCGTCAATGAGTTTGCTTGCTAAAGATCTTACAAAGGTGAACGCTACTGAAGTTCCCGCTAATAGAGCTAGTTTCTTGAAGCCAATAATGATGCTTGGCCAAAACAAAAATTATCTGGACATGATTCCGGATCTCGGTTTTGGAAGCATGCTTAGTGATGGTTTTGTTTTCCGACAAAATTTTCAAATCAGATCATATGAAGTTGGGTCAGACCAAGCAGTTACTACAGAAACCCTTATGAATCTGTTGCAGGTATATATGGTAGATTTGTGATTAATAAAACTGATGGGGTTGGTTATGGTACAAACCATGTTTATCCTACAAATCGTAATAACGGATCCTAACACTTAAAAAAAGTTAAATTAACACATACGTACATAAATCTAGCACTTTTGAATTATATTAGCACATGAACATTAATCAAGATAATTGATTTTAGCACATATATGAATGATATAGGCACTTTTCTTTATGAAGAATTATATCAGCACATTGAAAATAAACGGAAGATCCAAATAAAAAATTAATTGCTTGTTAGAATAATTATAGGGAATTCAATATAACTGATACTATTTAGGTTATTATTTTACCATTCTCTATAATTGGTTGGATGACACATGACACTTTTTAAATGGTTCATAATACGGAATGTGGTTTGTATTTGATCCTACTCCTATAACTGGTTATCGTAATTGTTATATATAATTGGCATGTGCATGCTCAGGAAACATCCATAAATCATTTGAAGGCAATTGGAGTATGGGGTGATGGCTTAGGTTTAACACGAGAGATGTGCAAGAAGAACCTAATCTGGGTGATGTCAAAGCTGCAAGTTGCAGTGGATCGTTATCCAATATGGTACCACTCTAGCTAGTTCTACAACTAGTCCATAAACCCATATTAATTAGCGTCTTAATATAAAACGCACGGCTTTGTTTCGAGGAGACCTAATTGACAACCAGAGCTTGATTTTAAACGGGTCAAGCTCAGGTTTTACTAACAGCTAGTTAAACTCTAATTTAAATCCCTTTGTATTTAACAGAAATAATCTAATAAATTTTTTATAGCTAAAGAAGGGATGATGGATAAATCTATCACAAATTCAAAAACTTCTAATTTTTTTTGGCAGCAAATAAAATAAATAATTTCATTCCAATCACCAGGGACAAATTACATAAGGATAGCAGGTAGACGACCAACTAACTGCACCGTCATCCCCTTCTGAATAGAAAACCTTAATCTACTAAAAACAAAGTCTCGCCCCTGAGGGATCGAAAAGTTGTTGTGGACCACACGCTGAACTCTAGTAAAAAACTTACACTAGAAAAAAAAAATAGTTATAACAACTTGTAGTACATAAACAACCATATTTACTCCTCAACATACAATATGTTTAGGGCCTTACTAATCCTACGTTATGGACTGAAACCATTGCAAGGTATGTGATTTGTCCCACATCGGTTGTATGGACAACCAATATGGGGTTTATATACCAAATGAACTCTTCCATGGTCTGAAATTCTTTTGTTATTCTAGGAGTAGGGAAGTGAGCGTGAGCTTACCCCATTATCAACCAGTTATGTATAATATTTGGCTCTAAGTGAAACCCGGGCATGCAAACTGGCATAGTACCATAAATGTATATATGTAATTGGGCCCAGCTTCTTGGTATCACAATTTATCCTGAGTTTTATAGACTCCTACACACATATATCCATAATTGTATTTATGCATGTATATGGTATTTATACTAACTTGATGTTGATGTGCTTTGTCATGCCTAAATGATCTATTATAGGGATGATGTTATTCAAATTGATACTTGGAAAGGTGCCTATGGGAAAATTGGAATGTGCTCCAATTGGACGTTTTGTGATGCCAAAACAGGCGAGATATTACTAACAGCCTCATGGTATCAACCTTTTACTACATAAAAGTAGAAAACATGTTTATAGAATAACTTTTCTGGGCATTAATGGTGGCATATTTCTTGTGTAATCTCGTAGTATTTGGTTAATGATGAATGAAGAGACAAGAAGGTTATCCAAATTCCCAGATGAAGTTCGAAGTGAATTAGACAAACACTTTACGAATGCTACACTGCCCGTGGTCGCTAGAAAATGGTCACCACGCGATGAGATGAGTATTGTAGACCATGTTCGCAATGGTATAATGGTTAGTCAATTTGTTAAATTTTCTTTACCAATAAAATGTTTTCTCTATGTTTTAATTTAAGTCCTTGCAAGAACTCATTAATTCATTTCATACACAAATATGTGCTTATAGCCAAGATGGAGCGACTTAGATATCAACCATCATGTTAACAATGTGAAATATATTGGGTGGATCCTTGAGGTAACTTGCTTTTCTTTCATTCTAATCTAAGTATATATGCATCAAATGATTTAAGACATTATATATATATATAATATTAAAACCTCAGGTCGGTAGCTACATTGAGTTTCTTTATCTTCACACACGCACGAAACATTTTTTTATTAGTGTAGTTATTTTTTAACATATTTTGTTTTTCTCTTATAACTCTTAAAATATGATATTTTATAAAATTTTGAGTATGTCCTAATGAAATGCTTATTTTTATCTATATCTCGATGGTTATTATTACAGAGTGTTCCAAATTTTATTGTCGAGAACTATGAGCTTGCTAGCCTAACTTTAGAGTACCGCCAAGAGTGCAAAATGGAAAGCGTGGTGCAATCCCACACTTATGTAATGGTAAGCACCAATGGCAAGATAGGGGATGATGATCATGTTGAATGCAAGCATGCGCTTCAACTTGAGACTGGAGGTGGTGAGATCATGAAAGGCTGGAGTATATGGCGGCCAAAACAATATGGAAATAGACTAGGACTCGACTGAGGGTAGCTCTTAGTTCTTTAATTGGAAGTAAAAGACCTAAAAGTCATAAAACAACAAATGTTACCATTGGTTTACTCTTATCATCTTCTATCGAAACTCATGATAATATTGACTTTATAGTTCCCTATTTTAGAGTTGATATATGTTGTATTACAAGGTTTTTAGCTTTGTGTTATTCTACCTCTTTCACCCAATCCATTTTTTAAGACATACAGTGGCGGACCTAGGAAAATTATTTCATGGGGGGCGAAAATTTCAATGATTATTTGTCTATCATTATATATTATTTTTTTATCCGGTCGGGTCGGATCATAATTTTTTCGGTTTGTTTCGGGTCACACAATAAAAATACCAAATTAAAATTTAAATTTATTATGAAGTATAAACTATAAATATATTACAAAATTCTAACATATTGTTGCTTTTGTACTCAAAACTATAACTAAAATTGAAAATAAGAGGTAATGCATGTAAGTTTAATAGAAGTATTGGGTTAAAATTGTCAAATACCCAAAAAGATAAGGTACATAAGTGCTAACCACTTGATTTTCCGTACCATCTTCTCCCTTTTTCTAGTCACGTGTCATCTTCCGCCATTGTTGGCCTGGAGAATAAAATAGATCGATCAACATTTCTTCATTCTTCACTTAGCAAACAAACCTGGTAAGCAATTATCGAAAGCTCTGGGGGAGCGATTGCAAAATTTTATGGGGTGCGCTCTGGATTTTCGCATACGAATTACACTAAAAAAATAAATTTCAAGGGGGGCGGCCGCCCAACCACGGATAGCAGTGGGTCCACCCCTGAAGACATATGTTAACAATTAGAATTTATGAATGTGAATACCCCAATTAATATATACTTCAAGATTCATATATAAATTTCATATTTCATACATGTATCTCAAATAAAACTTCAAAACCTTAACATGCTTAAAACTATATCATGAATTGAAATTTACAAGCTTTCTACATAGTCTAACCATAAAAAGAAACATAACAAACCCATTTCAACAATATTAAAGATTATATTATTCCAATCCTTTTATTTTTTAGCATGATTCCTTTATTCCCAGTTAATGAGGTATGCCCAGTTTCTCATAAGGCGTGTTTGGATTCTTTTGGTGAGCATGCAGTTCATTGTAGAGAGCTCCCGGGGTTCAAATACCGACATGATTTGGTTAGGGATGTCCTTTTTGACATATTCAGGTGCGCTGGTATTTCTGCTAAGAAAGAAGCACCCGTTAATTTCTTAACAGACCCGTTGGAAGGGAGATCTACCCTTCGACCAACCGACATTCTGGTCTTTGGATGGGTAGGAGGAAAACACGCATGTGTGGATCTTACAGGGTGAAGAAACACGGAATCACCACCAGGATGATTGGACCGATTTCTCTGAGTGGGTGAGAATCACACCTTGTTCTTCCTCTTGAACCTAGATCTGCAATGGAGAAGAGAAGAAAGTGGAGCTGTAGAGATGACCGGTAGGGGAAAGAATCCCCTGTTTCCAGTAACAAAAAGTGTGGCGGCTCCATTTCATCACCCTAATAATGAGGTGAACACCTCTTTATATAGGGGATATGGGCCTCCCCTAACCTCAATGGGCCAGGCCCAGTTAGGGGTTATCTCTACAAGCCCCAGCCCAAAGTAGTGTAAACTACATCGCGTTGGGCCTCGCGGTTGGGTTAGTAAACAACAATAATAAATAATTGATATAAAAGCAACAAGTAACGGGAAGTCCGACCGCTCGGGTCGGGTCTAGTACCGTACCCCATCAAGTCCCCCAGTCTAGTGCTGCTCCCGCGTGCAAGCGTGGTAGGAGTACTAGACTTGTTAGGAGTGCTCGAAAGTAAGGATTGAGTTTTAGGCTTACCTGTCGCCCGGGTGCGGGGAAGTTGCTGGCCATGCTTGTTGCGTCCGTTTTTCGCTGTGAGTAGAGATAATGGAGCGGTGAATATTACATGATACTGGTTGGGCAAACCTGGTGCACGCTGATTGGTTGCAGGCAGTTGCTATTTGTACTGGCGCATTACCATGAGCTTGTCATGGTTGCGCATACGTGGTTAGGTCTTGTGCATAAGTCTTGGAATTAGCTGAGTTTTTGACGGTTGAGTGTGGTTAGGGCCTAACGTGCGTATGACTGATGCAGCATTTGGGACCATACCCCTTCAGGTCCCCCCTAGTCCAGTGTTGCTCCCACGCGTGGATGGCAAGTGGGTGGAATTCTGGACTAGATAACTGTCTTCCCTTCGGATGATTTTCGAGTGTGGCCCAGCTTTCGCAGTGCGCACACAGTCGTGTGACTACTCTAAAATATTCACCTCTTGGTGACTTCGCATAGTGCGCGCGTCTTAGGCCATGAAGCATACGTATATATATAGTTTTTGAATCTGTGTAAAGTGTTGTCTACAATATTTGCACATGTTAATCCACTTTGAGCAGGTTATCGCGAATGAGAATTGGCATAAAGTTGCGTCAGGATAATGAAGTGGAAACCCGAGCCTGCGCTAATCCTCCGGTGTGCCACAACAATAATGTGGCGTGAAGCGAGGAGATGTGGCTTGTCTTGAAAATTGTAGGTGTAAGCGAAACTTTATTTTGGCCAATGTGTTTTTGCGTATACCCAAAGTGGTGCGTGCATTTGTAGCACAATTTACGTTTTGTAAGCGTTTTCATATATGGCTAAGCATGCGCGCGCGGGTGACACAAACGCTCGTATTTAAAGCAGCAGGGCCGCATGGAGATTAGCGTGCTTGCATGTGTAGCAACAAGCTCGCCTGGAGACTGGCGTGCTCATATCTAAAGGAGCATGCGCGTATAGCGACTTGCATGCTCGTATGTAGAGCAACAGTCTCACATTGAGACTGAGATGCTCGTATGTAAAGGAGCATGCTGGCATGGAGGCTGGCGTGCTCGTATGTAAAGGAGCATGCGCGCGTGGCGACTTACGTGCTCGTATGTAAAGGAGCATGCGCGCGTGGCGACTTACGTGCTCGTATGTAAAGGAGCATGCACGCGTGGCGACTTACGTGCTCGTATGTAAAGGAGCATGCGCGTATGGCGACTTACGTGCTCGTATGTGGAGCAGCAGGCTCGCATGGAGGCTGGCGTGCTCGTATGTAAAGGAGTGTGCGCGCGTGGCGACTTACGTGCTCGTATGTGGAGCAGCAGGCTCGCATGGAGGTTGGGATGCTCGTCTATAGAGCAACAGACTCCTATGGAGACCGGCGTGCTCGTATGTAAAGGAGCATGCGCGCGTGGCGACTTACGTGCTCGTATGTAAAGGCGCTTTTTAGGCTTTCATCGGTGTGCGTGAGGATCGCTCGTTGCGTTTCACCGATTGAATGTATTGCCTAACCTGCAAATAAGTTGACATGGTAAATTGTAATAAAGAGTGATATGTGGAAGGCGTTATACCGAAACTTCATCCTTAGGAGGTGTTTGTTCCGTGTATCCATATTTCGCAATATCTGAAAGCAATTTTGAACCTCGAAATGGTGCTACACCATGCATGCTAGTGTGATTGTTTATTGCTGTCAAATAAATGTTAGTTGCATTGAACTAAAATTGATCGTAGACAAGTAACGAATGTACTCATATATAAATGTGTCGCATGTAATGCGTATATCACGTTATTGCTTAAACAAAAGAAATGGACTCATGTCGGTATAGTAGCAATAAAATCTCACTTTTACGCTTTTTATTTGTGACAGGTCCAGATGTTAATATTTTGTTTAAAAAAGTCCAAATGTTTATGTGTTATTTGAAAATGTCAACGAGATGGCTTTGTTTGACCACACGCGTCAAAAATCCATTTACTTTCAGGAGCCTTTACATGTCAAGAATATTAAATTAAGAATGATGAGCATTTGGGCTTTTGAAAGTGACATGTGAGAGCATTTTGCAATGTGTTTTTCTTTCTCTCATTTTATTTCTCTTTGTAAAATCCTTTTATAACTCGAGAGGAGTACATTTGGTATAACCTTTATTATACTAATTTATACCTTGCTTTTTACAAAAGCTTCAATAAAGAAATAAATAACTCAACCACCTCATCCAGTATGCAAACGAAATGAACATTGAAAAGATGACTTATTTAATCTGATCTCCACCAACCATGGTTGAGGAGTAATAATTTTTTTTTATGGATATGCTTTGGGTGTGCACGACCAAGGAGATCACTCGCTGAAATAAGTTGGGCACGGTTTGTCGATATGACGTCAGAGGTGTTTTTTAAATATTGTTTAAAAACAAGTCAGCCTTTCCGGTGCAAGTGTAGTTTGTTCGCGCGGCGCGGGGACTTTACCTGAGCGGCAGGGTTTACCCACGATGGCGAAGTATGTCCGGCAGTGTACTAGCATGGCAGTGCGCATTCGGGAGCTGGCTGTGTACCCGCGCGGCGGTGCGTGTCCGGCAGGCGGTGTACCCGCGCCGGACACGCGTGTGGTCCAACGCATGTATGGCGCGCGAGTCAGCAGAGTTTATTACCGAATGTGAGGCGTAGGGCATGTCTCGTGCGCGAGTCCACAGACCCAGTTTGCTGTGCGCGAGGTGCACATTCACACTCATGCCCTTTTAAAGGAGAAGCATGGTTTTGCAGAGGTTTTGTTAAACGACAACCATTGTTCCTCTCTAATGGAAAAAATGATTTGTTTATGCCATCGAATTTCAAGTACTAGTTGTACAGATATAGACGATACGATCGTGCTAGTCAATATACATGCATGCCCATATACTAGTTAATGAAATAGTTTAAAAAGGTATACACCAACTCATGTAGTGTGCTAGAAGGTGTCATAAAGCATTAGTTTATGATATAGTAAGGGGCACTAATGCAAAATGTTGTTACATATAGACCAAGTGTGAAAAATGGAGATATAAATCAAATGATATAAGCTAACTCACGTGCGCTTTTACTTCTCCACCTATATTCAAGATTAGAAAGCCTTTTTAGCTTTCTTCCCAAGAAAGTTTGATGAAGGAAAAGTAAACGATATGTGTAAGTATTGACATTATGTTCATGTTTTTGTGGAGGCTTCAACCTATATATGACGCGCGAGACCAAAGAAATATTTTATAATTGTGGTTCCATAATCACAAAAAGATTTTTAATACCTCTAAAACAAAGCTGGGGTTAAACACTTCCAACGAAATATGTATAAAATGAGTGCTAGAAGCATGCACAGCTTACCGCTTTGTTTTTGTTTGTTTATTGTTATTATATATATATATATATATATATATATTGAATTTGGAAAAATAAGAAAACAACAACTTGCAAAGTAAGTAAGACACTTGCTGTATCCAAATTACTCCATCCAAATTACTCCCCTATCAAACATGCACGGGGTGACAGAGGTTTTTATCTCACGCTGCGTGAAGTGGAGGTCATCCTCCAGTAGAGCATGTCTGCATTGCGCGAAGAGGGAAGCATGTCCGGCGCGAGGCGGTGCTTTTCCGACAGACACGCACAAACCTGCGCAGTGGAGTATGACCGACAAAGGACGCGCTTGCCTGCGCGGTGGAGTGTGTCCATAAGAGGGTCCGGCGCGAGGTGATGCTTTTCCGACAGACACGCACGAACCTGCGCGGTGGAGTATGACCGGCAAAGAACGCGCGTGCCTGCGCGGTGGAGTGTGTCCATAAGAGGGTCCGGCGCGAGGTGATGCTTTTCCGACAGACACGCGCGAACCTGCAAGGTGTAGTATGTCACGCGCAGGTGGGGTTGACCGCCGTACGCGGGTGACGGAGCTCGTCACGCGCAGGGTGGCGAAGTGGGTGCCCGGCATGCGCGGTAACATAGTGACTACCCGATATGCGCGGATGGCCGACCAATTCGTGACAGAACAATAGATTTGAAACTTCACCTATATTTGAATTAAGGTGTTTGCAAGGTAGGTTTGGAACCACGAACAGAACATATGAAGATTTCATGAGTTGTTCAAAATGAACATGAAAGAAACTATTTTAATATAATTCACATGTGTGGGCCACCTTGTAGTGTAAGGCATGTTTTCAGGCAAAGCGACAAAATTGGTCGGCCATACACATAACATGTCATGTTTCCAGGCTAAATGACAAAATTGCTCTACCTTTAAGATAAGGTCACAGACATTTGTTTGTAATAAAATAATTATATCAATACTAATTTTCAATCTCTGTTGTAAATTTCAAGATTTTTTGAATTATGTATAATGTTTTGCTGATAAAACTGTCAGATTCATGATAAATTATGGTTGATCTCACGTACCGGATTTGGAGAGTTTTGGATCTTCGTGTAGTGCTCAAATCAGGGTGAACCAGTTATGAAGGTTGTGACCCAGAACTCGTATATCAATCCTGAAAGGACTCAGATCTTGAAAATGTTTTCCCACAAATATCTTCTTGAGCTCTGAATAAAACAGATCTAAAGCTTTAGACCTAGAAAACCCCACAAAACTTAAAAAAAAACACCATCCATGTGGAGTTTTTGCTCAAGAACCATGTGTAAATTCAAACAAAAACAGATCTGAGATCCGAGGAGGAGAGACAAGTCGTGATTCTTGATATAGATTTTGATACGGTGGGCGCCAATGAAGAAACACGAAATCACCACCAGGATGATTGGACCGATTTCTCTGAGTGGGTGAGAATCACACCTTGTTCTTCCTCTTGAACCTAGATCTGCAATGGAGAAGAGAAGAAAGTGGAGCTGTAGAGATGACCGGTAGGGGAAAGAATCCCCTGTTTCCAGTAACAAAAAGTGTGGCAGCTCCATTTCATCTACCCTAATAATGAGGTGAACACCTCTTTATATAGGGGATATGGGCCTCCCCTAACCTCAATGGGCCAGGCCCAGTTAGGGGTTATCTCTACAAGCCCCAGCCCAAAGTAGTGTAAACTACATCGCGTTGGGCCTCGCGGTTGGGTTAGTAAACAACAATAATAAATAATTGATATAAAAGCAACAAGTAACGGGAAGTCCGACCGCTCGGGTCGGGTCTAGTACCGTACCCCATCACAGGGGTTTCCCCGCTTGTGGGCTTAGGGAGTAGTGCTTTCACAGTGGGTCAGACTGCTTTAAAGGCTGCTTCGGGTAAAGTGATCAAGCATGAGAAAGCGTGCCTTGACAACCAGCACGTGTTTATCCCATTTGCTTTTGATACATTTGGTTTTCTGGCGCCAGAGGCTGTGAACCTACTTAGTCGAGTTCAAAGGGTCATGCATAGTAATATTATGACCCCGAGATCTATGGACGTAGTTTTTAAAACGCTTAGTTTTGCTATTCAAAAAGGGGTAGCGGCGCAGCTTGTTGCCCGTTTACCAACTATCTCGATGTAAATTATCATTAAAGTAATTAATAAATACAATTTAGCATGAACTCCCATTAAACTCAAAAGTTAGGGTTTAGGTTCATGAATTGCTTACCACTTGAACTTATTCAGTTGGAGACGGAGACAGGGGCGGACTCACAGCATAGGTTGGATGGGCGGCCGCCCCCTTACAAAATAATAATTAGTGTAATTGAAATGCGAAAATCTCAAGCGCCCCCCTTAAAAATTTGCAATCACACCCCCTTTAATGGAAAAACGAGAGTGAAAACAACTAGAAAAGTGTTCTTGAATTTTGCCAATGGAATTAATTTTCACCGCACTGTTAATGCTCACCATAGCTTTGGATGGAAGAAGTTGAATGAATAAACCAAAAGTCAAAGCAATTAATTAATTAATTATCCATCCAAATTAAATTAGCTTTGAAGTCCGGCTCTTTAAAAAGGTTATGGACATGTGCAAAGAGAATTATATCGGGCTTGTAGTTGAAGTAAAATTTTAAACTGGGTTGGGACTTTAGTTTTGAGAATTAGTACTATATAAGTATTATATAGTATAGATTGAAGTTTTGATTTTAGGTTATTATAATTTTGGTTTTAGTTATTAGTTAATTTAGAAAACCTAACTTATTATTAAATAAGGCCAAATACAAGATCAGATAAAATAAACAGTTGACAATATTGTGTAATGTTGGAAAAAGTTTGTTTCTTTGTTTCTTTTTAGTTTACAGGGTCAATAGAGCATAAACGAATAGGAGCAAAATAACAGCAAAAACCAACGTAAATACAAACAAGGAGGATTGACGCGACTCGCCAAGCCCCAATCCACATCCGAACCAATAATCCGACCTTGCGGGACTGTATCCCTGCTGACTCAGACCAATAGGTTGAGGGTAACGCTGCCTGGAAGGGGGCCTACTACTATAACTTAAAGATAATCTCTTAAAATGCCCAAAGTGCGGAAATCATTTAAAGGATACATATAAGAGGAGTTGGAACCAAGTGATTCCTTCTTGTCTATTTGTTCTTCCTTACATTTTATTTTTGCTTTTTATCTTTTTATAGTTTTTTAAAAAAAAACTTTTCCTCAAAATTTGGTTAGATTAGACATTAACGATAAGCCGGTATTAAAAGTTCTTGTGTCCTTAGACGACCTCGGTATCTTGCCATCACTATACTACGTCTGCGATGGGTGCACTTGCCCTAACGTGTGTGCAGAGTGATAGTAGTATATCGTGTTTTATAAATTTAAAACTTGATTTTGCGAGTAAAAAGAGCTAAAATATAACTAAAAAAGATACTCTCACAGGCACACGTCAAGTTTCTGGCGTCGCTGTCGGGGATATAAGGATTTTGAGAAAGCTTAGAATTAACGTCCTAATCATTTTTTATCTTTTCTTTTTAGGTTTTTCTTCTTTTTCTTTAAATTTTTCACTTTCTGCAGAAGTGACACGGGGCCGTGTGTGATCTACACGGGGCCATGTCAACTCTTCAGTAACCTGAAATCTATTTTCTGCCAGATACAGACTGCAGCACGGGGCTGTGTTACCCTAACATGGGGCCATGTCAGAATAACAGTTTGTAGGAAAAAAGTAACCGCCTGATCCCGACGGTTAAAAACATTCTGGAAAACAAGGATTTTTATGATTATTTTTACCCCCGCCACTCTTACGGTGAATGATGCAGTTATTGTGGGGAGGAGCATGAAGAATCGGAATGTAGCGTTCTAAACTTCATTCCCCACTATTTAGCACCATCGTTTTCTTATAACGATCACTTAAGATGGGCGGGATTAAAAATGATAATAACGTTCATCCACCTGAACTCCATCAACCCTCTCACCTAGAAGACTTAGAAGACATAAGACATAAGTCAAATAGAAAAGAGGATTATCCTAAAAATCAAAGAAATAGAATCCTTGGTGAAGGCACGATATTCACCAAGGATCCCAACCGAAGGAGAATCGATGAAAGAAAAAGCAGGTACAAACAACACCAGGACCAACAAACCTACCATAGACGCTTGCGAAGACGAAGGTGATGGTCATCCCTGTTTCGACTTCGCGATGACGACCCTCTTTACAAAGTGTGAATTTCACACCGAAGGTTTGGACAGGAGTGAGTCGACTCATACCTTCTTTAACAAGAGCCCGGATAAGGTAAATAAGGGATGGTTCCGTTTTCCCATTTTTAAAGTAGGATTCTATCTTTCCGACAACCTTTTGCGTTTTCGTACCTCTCGTCAGAGCTTAAGGTATATCCGGCAATACGGTGTTGTTCCAACCAGTAAGGAACCACTAGGGGTGAGCAAGAAAACCGAAATAACCGAACCGTAACTGAATAACCGAAATAACCGGACCGAAAAAACCGAACCGAAACAAAAACCGACGGTTCGGTTTTCGGATTTTTAATAACCGAAAATTTCGGTTCGGTTTTCGGATAAACTTTTTCAATAACCGAAAAAAACCGAACCGATAAGTTACAATCCATATGTTTTTATGTTTAAGTTTAAATTGTTTAAGTGTTTAACCCAATGCTAGTACAAAATGTTAATTTTATTCTTGAATGTTAAGTGTTTATAATAAAAACATTATAACTGAAATAATTTATTATTACCTATAAGATATAACAAAATTTATTATAAAAATTAAATTTTTGAAGAAACATAAAAATAGATTAAAAGGTTAGGTTTATATATAAACAATATTAATTAAAGAGGTTAACTATAATAACTTAAATATAAACATATAAAAAGATTGTTATAATATAAATTATACTTTTTATTTTTTGAATCTTACATAATTTTGTTCCAAAAACCGAAATAACCGAAAAACCGAACCGACGTAAAAACCGAAAAACTGAAACCGAAAAAAACCGAAACCGAACGGTTTTTAAAACCCAAAAACCAACATTTCGGTTTCGGTTTTGATTTTACCCAAAAACCGAACTGAACCGAACCGTGCACACCCCTAGGAACCACCCGATAACAGAAAATTTCTTAAAACCCTAGACAAACTTCATAAATTCCCTGAATGCGGGGCCGTGTTCCTTAAACACGGGGCCGTGCCCAACCTTCTTCCAGAACATGGGGCGTGTTGGGCTAACACGGGGTCATGCCCCTCGCATTTTTCCAGCACGGGGTCGTGTTAGTGATGACATGGCCCGTGTTTCACTAACGGACAACATTCTCTGACGCATGCAAACGACACGTGGTCGTGTTTCCCAGGCGCGGGGTCGTGTCAGCGTGTTGTCACTGTCTAGAAAATCAGCCTTGAGTAGAATGTTTGGAACCATTCCAAAAAGGCAAGATCCTCCAGATTTCTCACACATACTCTAAAAGGTATGTTCTTGAAAAGGTTTCACTTGACCTTTTTGTCCTTACTTCTTTTGGTCCTTTCCTCTTCTTCCTTCCACCAAGAACTCCATTGAAGCTTGAAGCTTCAAGCTTAAAAAGCTTTAATAGGAGGTTCAAAAGCTTGATTCTTAGTTCAAAGTTTTGCAATTCTACTATAGTAAAACATTATTTTAAGTTATTTACATTCAGAAAATTAAAAATCAAGCAAATTTAACTTTAAATAAAATTTCTTGAGCTAAGCATCCAGAACAGGTGAAGCAGTACGGGGCCGTGCCACATAACCGCGGGGTCGTGCTGAGTAGTCTGATATCCCATTACTTGTTAACGGTTGGTCATCTTTCCTAGAATGGCGAGCCAGCAAAGCGGGACTTCATCAACTAGCTCTAGGAATCACCGAAGAGCGAGGAGACTCTCTCTTGAGGCTACTCTTGTGAGATACGTGAGTGCTTTAAAGGAGACTCTCAAAGAAATGACCATGGTGGAAGAAGTTCTTATCGACCGGGTGAACTACCTATCCATGGGCCTAGAGGATTGCTTCAGGGAGATCAACCTTTTGCACCAAAGGTTGAACATCTTAGCCATGCCTCCGATGGAACCAATCTGGCCACAAGAAGATTGGAACCTCGCAAATGAGGTCATTCAACCCACCAGGTGGGAAGACGAGATCCCGGAACCGGCCCCTCTCAATATCTCCTTCGAGGTTTCGGTGAATCCCGTTCCCCCTCAAGAAAAAGTCGAAGAGGAGCCCTACATCTTCCTTCCAATGGAGATAGAGGAGATGCTCAATGACCTCTAGGTGAGTGCTTCCAGAAATAGCTCACGTCCTCCGACGTCTAACCTTCTTAAATCTAGGAAAGTAGCTATAGGGTTTTTAAATAATGATCTCGGGGATGCATTCCTCAAGAATCTATCTATCTTAGGTTAATTTAGGATTGTAATCTTTATTTTCTTGTACTTGTCTTTTATTTTCAATGAAATGGAAGTATGGTTGATGATGGTTTCAATAAATGTGTTAAAGAAATAGGAAATGTCAGAAAGGTGATGAAAAATGGAACCCATGCACGTAAAACAGAAGCCTCCCGACTCAAAAACTGCAAAACAGTGCCTGCAGCACGGGGTCGTGCTCACCTAGTACGTCCCGTGGCCACCCCAATGTATGTCTTTTGTTTAAATATGTTACTGCCACTTTGGACACGGGGTCGTGTCCCCATAGCACGCCCCCGTGCTGCAAGTGCCAGTAACAAAAAAATTTGCTATTTTTCACACTTTTTACACATTTAACCAAAATAAATCCTATTTGGGACACATTGAGGGCAATGTGTAATTTAAGTATGGGGGGATGATAAAACCTTGAATCGTTTGTCCAAAAATCAAGCATTACACAAAACTCTCCCTGGAACCGCTAATCACCCCAAACTTTTTCATTTTTTTATTTTCTCTTTTACTTATCTTGGTTTAGTTGGGTAAAATAAGCTCTAAAAATTATGTTTTTACTAATTTACACCTGATAGCGTCGTGATAAAAAGAACCAATTAAGAAAATTATGAAAATGGGCATAACAAATCTTTGTAAAGTTTGATTATATAGACATTTTTACACTACAACCCATTTTCCCACAAAAGTGAGTTTTGAGCCTTTACCGAGCATATAAATACACATCTTTACTAATAGCTCAATTTTCGTTTCTTGTGTGAATAGCCCATTTGGTTCTCATGAATCTAGAACTTGCCAATACGATACATCTCAAATCCTTACCGACAAAAATCGAATTAAGTAAATGATGGAGGCATTAGGATCAATCCGTTTTCACTTCAAAACCTTTATTTTTCTTTTCCTTTCCAAAAACATCCCCTAGATAAACCCTTTAAGCCTTAAACTTTCATTTCTAAACCCACAAAAACAAACCTTTTCATTTTTCTCCTTTTATTTATGTAAAGATATAGGTTATAAAATTACGATTATAGCTCGGTTTCAATTTTGGCGAAAAAAATCCCAAAGTATTTTTTGCTAAGCAACAAAGCAATAGAAAAACCGGAATTTTTACGCCTTTCGCCATTTCAATAAAACACACCAAACCCGAACCACAACCTACCCTTTAAAGCCCTCTTGATATTTACAAGGATTTAACGTCAAAAAGGAGGAGGTTTGATTGATTGTCAAGCCTATGATAGGAGTAAGTTCCAAAACCGGGCACGAGCGTTCTCACTTACACAACTTCGGCCGAGTGTTGAGTGACCATTTATGAGGTGTGTAAAATTTGTATATAAGTAAATGGAATTTTATAAAGGCATGTTATGCCCAAAATAAATAATTTTTCTTAACTTGTGTTTTAAATAAATCATGACGAATAAGAATGTAAATAAAATAAAAACAAAATAAATTTAGAACTTGGATACCCGACACTCTAAAGATGAGACCAAAACCTTCTCTTCTACCTATTCCATTTGGGTGTGTAAGCCACATAATAGAGTTTTGCTTGAGGACAAGCAAAGATTCAAGTGTGGGGGTATTTGATGTGCATAGAATACAACATATAAATTGCATCAAATACGGTGTAAAATCAACCCTTTTTCAGTACTAATGTTGGAAAAAAGCTTGTTTCTTTGTTCTTTTTTAATTTACAGGGTCAAAAGAGCTTAAACGCACAAAATGAGCAAAATAACAGCAAAAACCAACATAAATACAAAGAAGGAGGATTGACGTGACTCGCCAAGCCCCAATCCACATCCGAACCAAGAAAATGGCAAGATCAGAAGACCTGACACGGGGTCGTGTCCACCAGACACGGGCCGTGCCCAAGACTAGAATCTCTTCAGAAGAAAAGACAACAGCAAAGGACAAAACAGACAACCAACACGGGGTCGTGTTAAGACAACACGGGGCGTGGTCAACTCTAAGATTCGCAGAATCTGAGATAGTACAGCAAGTACATTGGCCACGGGCCGTGCCGTTGACACACGGGGTCGTGTTAGTACAAGACCTGACACAGCCTTTAATGAGGAAGAGATAGAGAGATGGCCACGGGGCCGTGCCAGGCGGGCACGGGTCGTGGTGAACGTCTGTCTTCAACTATAAATAGCGGTGCTTGGTTCCGTTCCATTCTAACCCATCTCCTGGCAAACCACTTCTCTCACACTTGCCACCATTCCACCACCACTACAACACCATCATCCACCACCATCATCCATCTTCCATCATTTAGAGTGTATAGTAGTCCCGGGATTCAAGATGGATCGTAAGAGTTCTTGTCAAACAAAGGTCATGCTTGGCTAAACTCTTACATCACTTAGTGAAGACAAATCTTTTTTGTATTTCTTTTTTATTTCAATCTTTGGCTCCTTTTTAATTGGGTATGTATTAATGAGTTTAATAACTAGTTTTTTATATTGAAGGCGAATTTATCTAACCATTCTTCATATGTTGTTGATTCACATATACGTGTCTTTACGATATGTATAAAGCGTGTTAACTACTTGGAAGGGGGTTAGAAGGGTGGTTGGGTAATTTTATGTCTCGTTCAGTGTATAGATCCTGCAAGAACCTGGTTCAAGCTTAGTACTACTCCATGGATTGGCCGGGAATGACTGGCCCGACTGAGAGTAAGAAACCACTTGAATCCCTTATCTATAAACTACTATTAAAAAGTTAAACCACCCCTGCGAGGACTGTATCCCTGCTGACTCAGACCAAAGGGTTTAGGGTAACTGTGACAACTGTGTTCTGAAATCGTTGTACAATGTAAAACAATGTTGATTATTAATAAAACAATGTGCTTTGGTGTTATTATATGTGTTTTGGTGTTATTATATGTGTAATTGTGTTAGATGATTTTACAATCTGATTCAAATCCGATTTCAAGCTTTAAATCGCTTTCTAGAAAGGTTATATGCGCACTGATGCGTAAATATAACCAGTTTAATACAAGGAACACTTCGGAATAGTGAAATAGGTTTAACATACCTTAAATAACCTTCACATAACTTAGAAATAAGTTTTGGATGGATTGGTGTGTTGAAATCAAGTTTATTCGCTTACAGGGACTAATTTCGACAAACTGCGAAAGTATGCCGATTTGTACTATAACGAACATTCTGGAACATGACCATAAGTTAAAAATACCCTAAATATCCTTTACATAGCTTATACATAGGCTTTGAGGGGTTCGGTGTGCTAAAATAAACTTTTTGGTCATTCAGGGACTAAAAGCGTCAAAAAGTGCATAAGTTTGCATTTTCACGCATATCTTACGTTCTAAATACATTCGGACATCCAAAACTTTATGTAATCATTAAAATATTTTATTTTAGTGATTAGCATGATAAAATTCCATTCGTCGCGTAATTTGGATCGTTTTTCGCATTCGTTCGTGTTTCGTCGTAATTAACCGAACAACGCAACCGTACGACCAAACGAACCGACATCCGAGATATTTTTGAGCATCTTTCATGTTCCCTATACTTTAACTTCATTTTAGAGCCTTGAAATGGGATTGACGGGGCTTAAACGTGTCAAAAATGCATCAAAAACCATGTTTTGCACATTCGGGGACCAAAATTGACATTCTGCCATAGTTATCTTAGGAAGGGACCAAAATGAAAAATCTAAATTCCAGCTTGTTCTAGCTATTCCCCTCATTTGCACATGGTTTTAATGAAACTATGGGCTCCCATGGTTTCACAAAACCATGGGCAGATGTGTACGGATGAGATCGAAGCTCGTTTTACGATGAACGATCCTAACGGTTCTAGATTTCCTATATATAGCCCACCCCATTCACTTGCAAAACCCACATTGATCTGATTTTGGCCCTCTAAGTTGGAGTTTACACTTCATACCTGAGGGTAAATCGGATCATAGCTTGCGGGGACCTTTCGTAAGTATTCTTTCGTTCTTTTATCGCTTTTCGAGTCTGAAAGTCAAACTGCGTTTGACTTTCTGCATTGACCAGTTTATGGTCAATGCGAAGTTCGTTTGAACTTCATAACGTGAGCGTAATCACGATGGTTATAGTCCCTAGTGACTATACCTACTGATTACCACGTTATCTAGGTGTAGTGACGAGTCGTAGTTTCGGCCAAAATGCGCATTCTTGCGTATTTTGTAACCAAACTACTTATAGGTATCAAAACCGGTTTTGATACCAAACCTATTTTCTAACTTAGTTAAACATGTTTCGACATGTTTAGCTCGTCACTTTTTAGATTAGTGCTTGTGTAGAGTCGTAAGTCAAGCGGACTAAACACCCGCTTAGACTTTCGAACACGACCCGTTTGGTCGATCATCAGGATCCGACCAAGCATGTTTAGTAACCTTAGTTGCATAAGGAATAACCTTCCGAGGTTATACCTTATGGTCACTTAGGTTAATTAGTTGTATGATAGGTAATTTATATGCCTTAGGTAAATGACCAAAATGCCCTTTTCATACATAATTGGTAATTAAGCATATGAAACATAAACTTTTGTCACGTAACTGATTATGTAACATATTTAAACCATATCACATGAGTTCCAACACTCATTTGGTTTACAAGACCTCGTTCTATCCGATCTTCCGATTTAGGTGTCTATTGTTTGACTAGTGATTCGATTACTAGGTGCTACTTGATTTCTCTGGTTTACTTGAGTTTGTTGAAGTTCTATTGATTGAGGATACTTTGCACTACATGTGAGTACATAGTTCCCTTATTTTACTGTTTTTAATTGTTTTGGGGTGATTCAAATGTACAAAAATGATTTCAAGGTTTAAACAATGATTTCAAAAATGATTAAGATGGTTTATACAAAACTAATAACGATTTCAATAAAGTGAACAAACTTGTTGGTTGTAGTTACATAACAAATGACATTCATTAGCATTGATCAAGCCGACCAGTATTAGGTTATGGTACCATAGGATCTGAAAAATCCCGTTATCTTACTGCACCCATGGTTATGTGTGGGGGTTGGGGGTAACGACTGAATCTGATGATAGTTAACTTACCCTTTGGTGGTTTGTTAAAGCGAGAAGCGAGTTAGTCGAGTCACGAAGGTTTGAATGTTGTTAGCGAGACGACCAAGAATAGTTTTCACAATTTAAAACGAGGATGATTTAAACGATTTAAACGAGTTAACGATTTTGAAACGATTTAAACAAGTTAAACGAGTTGGATAAACGATTGGTTTTTGGTTAAGTGTTTAGATAACGAGACGGGTGTAATGTGGTGAAAACATGGTAGATATGCCGCTGGTACTTCTTATATATAAGTGTTTTCAACATATTACATACCGTGGCGTTATTTAGTTCACTTGGGTAAACGATTTGAAACGATGTCACACAACGATGTTTTTCTAAAGAATATAAACCATACGAGTCCTATTAACGAGTTTTTAAGCGATGTTTTACAACTTGGTTTTCTAAAACAAATATTTTTGGGTTAAGAATCATGGCTACGAGATTTTATAAATTGTAACCCACTTGATTTGAGTTGGTTAAATTATGTTGCAATACACTTTTCAAAACAAGGTTTGTATTTTTGACTATTGTAGTCTAATAAAGTACTGCAACATATAAACAAGCCATGATTCTGACACTCTTATAAAACCTATGTACTTGCCCGCATTTCTTTGCTGACTTTCTTTTTACATATGTTTCAGGTGTTGTTGATTGATGTGATTTCTAGGATGCATGCATCACATAGGATCTGGACGAGGCCTTAGTGACATAATACCAATGATTGTTGATATAAACTTGTTTGTTTTATGTTAAGACAATGTTAATGTTTAATATTATCAATAAAACGAAACACTTTTTGTATCCATGGTTATGAAACGATAATTCTGTTACAACACTCCCCGACGTTTCCATCACGGTTTGTTGTTTTAACGTGGTCGGGGTGTGACAGAAGAGTTGGTATCAGAGCCAATGGTTATAGGGAATTAGGTTATTAGTAATGCTTTAACCTATACTATAACTTTTAGGACCCTAACGCAAAGTTTCATGCGTTTAGATTTTAAAAACAAAACCGTCACCTATCCTTAGGTGATAACCACAATGAGAACACTAAGTTCGAATCCGCTTTGAAAACTAATCATCTGTTCTAGGATGATTGATTACTAGGTTTTGAACCCTCTGTTATAAGGTTTTGAACCCTTTAAGTTTTCAAAATCTCGTCAAAGTTTGGGTCTAAATAGTGTGAACACGTGCAAACTGGAAGGGTGAGTGCCTGTACTCTGAGTTTTCTGTCTAAGGCTAGAGTGTTCGTACAAATCCGCAGTAGCGGACCAGTCACTCTTACCTGGGAACTCTTGGGGTGAGTGTTCACTTATAGGCGAGCATGTCTTCGGCGATACATTATATTGACCCATTTACTTTGATTAGTCACTGCGTGTCATTTGTTTGTTCGAGGTAACGAACAAATGATCGCATCCCTTGTGTTTTGTCAATGTTTTCTATACCTCTTTGTTTCTCCTTTTCAATCTCACTCGACTCTCCTGTTTCCTTGTTAGACAATGCCTCCTCGTCGTGAAGCACAATCTTTTACTATTGAAGAAATCGTAGCCCTAGTCTCTCAGCAAGTGGCTACTGTGCTTCCAGGCGTTGTGACCCAAGTGCACGAGATATACAACAACAACAATAATGCACCGTGTAATTTCAAGAATTTCAATTCTGCTAAGCCGCTTAAGTTTTCTTGGTCGCAAGGAGCAACTGCGCTCCTGCAGTGGTTTGAGAGTATCGAGAGCACGTTCAGACATGTGCAGTGTCCGAATGCGCGTAAGGTTGAATTTGCATCAAGTGTGTTTGAGAAGCGAGCTCTTACCTGGTGGAACGGTATTATGCGCGATAGGGGTGCCGAAGTGGCATTGGCACAAACATGGGAAGAGCTTCGAGCTCTCATGATGAAAGAGTTTTGTCCCCGTCACGAAATTCGAGCTTTGGAACAAGAGTTTGACGATCTAAAGCAAGATGGGGGAGAACACCGTGCGTATACGGATCGTTTTGAAGAACTCAGTCTGTTGTGTCCCGCTATGGTTACCCCACTGGAGAAAGCAATCGAGAGGTATATCGATGGTTTACCCGATTCCATACAGGATATTGTGACCGGTGTTAATCCCACTACTGTTCGTCACGCGATCGAGTTTTCTGCTACCCTGACTGAGTCCCAAGTCAGGAAGGGTAAACTCACCCGCAAGGGTGATAAAAAGAAGTCGACCGATGCTGACAAGGAAAAGGGTAAGGGTAAGAAAGGCGAGTCATCGAAGAAGTCGAGAAAGCGAAAGGGTGCTCAGAATTTTGCTGTTACAGCATAGACTGCTCAGAACCCGCAGAACCCACCGGCTCAACCGCCTGCAAAGGAAGCGTATGCTGGTACCGCACCTCATTGTGCTCGCTGCAACGGTCATCATGTTGCACAACAAGCTTGCAAGCAACGCACAACGTGAGATAAACTTGGGCATTTGGCCAATATTTGTCGTTTGGGACAGAATCAGGTTGCTCAGGTTCCAGCACAAGTTCAAGGGAATGCTGCGAGATTCCCACCGGGTTCATGTTTCAATTGTGGAGAGTTTGGTCACTTCCGCAACAACTGTCCGAGGCTGGTGAATGCAAATGCGAACTCGAATGTCAATGCGAATGCGAATGTGAATCCCGCTCGTGGGCGAGCGTACAATTTGAATGCAAATGAAGCGAGGGCTGACAACGAGGTTGTCAATGGTACGTTTCTTGTTAACAATCGACCTGCATCTGTTCTTTTTGATTCTGGTGCCGATAGAAGTTTTGTTTCATTATCATTTGAGCCTTTGCTTGCGATACCTTGAACTAAACTGAGGAAACCCTTATCTATCGAAGTTGCTACTGGTAAACCTCTTGTTCTCGATTCTGTTATTCGTGATTGTCAGTTGAACCTTGAAAACCATCTTTTTCCTATTGACCTCACACCAAAGCAACTTGGGAGTTTCGACATTATCGTGGGGATGGATTGGTTAACCAAACATCATGCTGAGGTGGTTTGTTTCAACAAGATTGTTCGTATTCCTTTGTCTTCTGGCGATGTTCTGGAAGTTCGTGGCGAGAAGCCTTCAGGTGGATTGAAGCTTATGTCGTGTACAAAAGCCTAAAGTTATTTGAGAAAATGATACGTTGCTTTTCTAGCACATGTCACCGAGGAGAAAGACAAGAGCAAGAGTATTCAAGATATTCTAATTGTTCGGGATTATCCAGAGGTGTTTCCCGATGAGCTGCCTGGTTTGCCTCCAGTTCGTCAAGTCGAGTTTCATATTGACCTTGTACCCAATGCCAACCCAATTGCGAAAGCACCTTATCGTCTTGCATCGTCGGAGATGCAAGAGTTATCAAAACAGCTTCAAGAGTTATCTGATAAAGGATTTATCCGTCCGAGCTTTTCGCCTTGGGGAGCTCCTATCCTCTTTGTGAAAAAGAAATATGGATCTTTTCGAATGTGTATCGATATCCCCTACCTCGAATTGATGATCTCTTCGACCAGCTGCAAGGTGCTTCGTGTTTTTTATAAGATCGATCTGCGTTCTGGGTATTATCAACTTCGTGTTCTCGAAGAAGATATTCCTAAAACTGCTTTCCGTACAAGATATGGGCATTATGAGTTCACTGTCATGCCTTTTGGTTTGACAAATGCTCCAGCTATCTTTATGGACTTAATGAATAGGGTCTGCAAACCTTATTTAGACAAGTTCATCATTGTGTTCATTGATGATATTCTCATTTATTCAAAGTCTCGTGCCGATCACGAGCAACACCTTCGTTTGACTTTGGAACTCCTGAAGAAGGAACAACTTTTTGCTAAATTCTCCAAATGTGAATTTTGGCTTAAAGAAGTTTAGTTTCTGGGTCATATAGTCAACAAGCAGGGTATTCATGTGGATCCATCCAAGATAGTTGCTATTAGAGACTGGAGTACGCCGACGACACCTACAGAGATTCGATCTTTTCTTGGTCTTGCTAGGATATTATCGACGTTTTATTTCAAACTTCTCAAAGATCGCCATTCCACTCACTGCTTTGACTCAGAAGAATAAGCCTTTTGAGTGGGGAGCCAAGCAAGAAGAAGCGTTTCAAACGCTGAAACGGAAGCTTTGTGATGCTCCTGTTCTATCTCAGCCCGATGGAAATGATGATTTCGTTGTCTATTGTGACGCGTCGAATCTAGGACTTGGTTGCGTTCCTATGCAACGAGGTAAAGTCATAGCTTATGCGTCTAGATAGCTGAAAATTCACGAGAAGAACTATACGACTCATGATCTTGAATTAGGAGCTGTGGTTTTCGCGCTTAAAATCTGGAGACACTACCTCTATGGCACGAAATGTGTGGTTTTCACAGACCACAAAAGTCTCCAGCATATTCTTAATCAGAAGGAGCTGAACATGAGGCAACGACGTTGGGTTGAGCTCTTAAGTGACTACGATTGCGAAATTCGCTACCATCCTGGTAAGGCGAATGTCGTAGCCGATGCGCTTAGTCGCAAAGAGCGAGTCAAGCTTCATTCTGTTCAAACGCTATCTGATCTTCAAACTCGTGTTCTTCAAGCTCAGCAATTTTGTGTTTCACAAAATTTGATAGGTAAGGAATTACCACATCAGCTTGAGCTTAAACTCGAAGCGAAGGACGATGGGTTGCTCTATTTCAAGGATCGTTTGTGGATTCCAAAACAAGACGATCTTCGCACCTTGGTAATGGACGAATCTCACAAGTCTCGATATTCTATCCATCTTGGTGCTGATAAAATGTACAAGGATCTTCGTTCTCAGTGTTGGTGGCCTGGTATGAAAAAGGATGTTGCCTTGTATATATAAAAATGCCTAACTTGTCTCAAAGTCAAGGCTGAACATCAATGACCTTCTGGCTTACTTGTATAACCAGAGATACCGGTTTGGAAGTGGGAGAACATTGCGATGGATCTCATCACTAAGTTACCGCGTACGTCTAAAGGTCATGATGCTATTTGGGTTGTTATCGATAGATTAACGAAATCAGCTCATTTTATTCCAATTCGTGAGGATCTATCTGCTGATAAACTTGCAAAGATTTATGTTGATGAGATTGTATCACGACATGGTGTTCCTTTGGATATCATTTCCGATCGTGATGCTCGGTTTTCATCTCATTTCTGGAAGACCATGCAATCTGCTTTGGGAACCCAGCTGAATCTAAGCACTGCTTATCATCCCTAAACAGATGGTCAATCCGAGAGGACGATTCAAACTTTGGAGGATATGCTTAGAGCATGCGTGATAGACTTTGGTGGTAATTGGGATTCTCATCTTCCATTGATCGAGTTCTCTTACAACAATAGTCATCATGCTAGTATTAATATGGCACCATTCGAAGCTCTCTATGGTCAAAAATGTCGTTCACCTGTCTGTTGGAATGAGATTGGTGAAGCTCAGCTTACTGGACCTGAGCTCATTCTGGAAACAACAGACAAAATCAAGAAAATCCGCGATAATCTTGTGACAGCTCGAAGCCGTTAAAAGAGTTATGCGGATATGCGATGCAAGCCCTTAGAATTTCAAGTCGGAGATCGTGTCCTACTCAAGGTTTCACCTTGGAAGGGAGTGGTGAGATTTGGAAAGAAACGAAAACTTGCACCTCGATATGTGGGACCATTTAAGATTGTGGAAAGGATTGGGAAGGTTGCCTATCGACTAGACCTACCTCCAGAGCTTGGAAATATTCATCCGACTTTTCACGTGTCCAATCTGCAAAAGTGTTTAGCTGACGCTGATCTTCACATTCCTCTCGACGAAATCCGAATCGATGAAACGATGCACTTTGTCGAGAAACCGGTGGAGATAACGGACCGTGCTTTCAAACAGTTGAAGAACAAACGGATTCGATTAGTCAAAGTTCGCTGGGAATCCAAACGTGGCCCAGAGTTTACTTGGTAACGCGAGGACCAGATGAAGGCGAAATATCCGCATTTGTTTTCACAAGCTTCCTCTAGTTAAAATTTCGCGACGAAATTTCCTGAAGTATGGGAAACTGTGACAACTGTGTTCTGAAATCGTTGTACAATGTAAAACAATGTTGATTATTAATAAAACAATGTGCTTTGGTGTTATTATATGTGTTTTGGTGTTATTATATGTGTAATTGTGTTAGATGATTTTACAATCTGATTCAAATCCGATTTCAAGCTTTAAATCGCTTTCTAGAAAGGTTATACGCGCACTGATGCGTAAATATAACCACTTTAATGCAACAAACACTCCGAAATAGTGAAATAGGCTTAACATACCTTAAATAACCTTCACATAACTTAGAAATAAGTTTTGGATGGTTTGGTGTGGTGAAATCAAGTTTATTCGCTTACAGGGACTAATTTTGACAAACTGCGAAAGTGTGCCGATTTGTACTGTAACGACCATTCCGGAACATGACCATAAGTTAAAAATACCCTAAATATCCTTTACATAGCTTAGAAATAGGCTTTGAGGGGTTCGGTGTGCTAAAATAAACTTTTTGGTCATTCAGGGACTAAAAGAGTCAAAAAGTGCATAAGTTTGCATTTTCACACATATCTTACGTTCTGAATACATCCGGACATCCAAAACTTTATTTAATCATTAAAATATTTTATTTTAGTGATTGGCATGATAAAATTCCATTCGTCGCGTAATTTGGATCGTTTTTCGCATTCGTTCGTGTTTCGTAGTAATTAACCGAACAACGCAACCGTACGACCAAACGAACCGACATCCGAGATATTTTTGACCATGTTTCATGTTCCCTATACTTTAACTTCATTTTAGAGCCTTGAAATGGGATTAACAGGGCTTAAACGTGTCAAAAATGCATCAAAAACCATGTTTTGCACATTCGGGGACCAAAATTGACATTCTGCCATAGTTATCTTAGGAAGGGACCAAAATGAAAAATCTAAATTCCAGCTTGTTCCAGCTGTTCCCCTCATTTGCACATGGTTTTAATGAAATTATGGGCTCCCATGGTTTCACAAAACCATGGCCACATGTGTACGGATGAGATCGAAGCTCGTTTTACGATGAACGATCCTTACGGTTCTAGATTTCCTATATATAGCCCACCCCATTCACTTGCAAAACCCACATTGATCTGATTTTGGCCCTCTAATTTGGAGTTTACACGTCATACATGAGGGTAAATCGAATCAAATCTTGCGGGGACCTTTTGTAAGTATTCTTCCGTTCTTTTATCGCTTTTCGAGTCTGAAAGTCAAACTGCGTTTGACTTTCTGGATTGACCAGTTTATGGTCAATGCGAAGTTCATTTGAACTTCATAAAGTGAGCGTAATCATGATGTTTATAGTCCCTAGTGACTATACCTACTGATTACCACGTTATCTAGGTGTAGTGACGAGTCGTAGTTTCGGCCAAAATACGCATTCTTGCGTATTTTGTAACCAAACTACTTATAGGTATCAAAACCGTTTGTTTTGAAACCAAACCTATTTTCTAACTTAGTTAAACATGTTTTGACATGTTTAGCTCATCACTTTTTAGATTAGTGCTTGTGTAGAATCGTAAGTCAAGCGGACTAAACACCCGCTTAGACTTTCGAACACGACCCGATTGGTCGATCATCAGGATCCGACCAAGCATGTTTAGTGACCTTAGTTGCATAAGGAATAATCTTCCGAGGTTATACCTTATGGCCACTTAGGTTAATTAGTTGTATGATAGGTAATTTATATGCCTTAGGTAAATGACCAAAATGCCCTTTTCATACATAATTGGTAATTAAGCATATGAAAAATAAACTTTTGTCACGTAACTGATTATGTAACATATTTAAACATGTTTAGGCATATAATACTTGTCATAGGACTAGTTAGACGTCTCGAACGTGCATTTGCGCGCACGACGCGTTAAAGTAGCGTAAGCTACCTTAATGGATCATAATGGGTCGAAAGCACTTAGGATAGGTTTCAATTTAGGATGTAGGCTTTGTTAAACCATATCACATGAGTTCCAACACTCATTTGGTTTACAAGACCTCATTCTATCCGATCTTCCGATTTAGGTGTCTATTGTGTGACTAGTGATTCGATTACTAGGTGCTACTTGATTTCTCTGGTTTACTTTAGTTTGTTGAAGTTCTATTGATTGAGGATACTTTGCACTACATGTGAGTACATAGTTCCCCTATTTTACTTTTTTTAATTGTTTTGGAGTGATTCATATGTACAAAAATGATTTCAAGGTTTAAACAATGATTTCAAAAACGATTAAGATGGTTTATACAAAACTAATAACGATTTCAATAAAGTGAACAAACTTGTTGGTTGTAGTTACATAACAAATGACATTCATTAGCATTGATCAAGCCGACCAGTATTAGGTTATGGTACCATAGGATCTGACAAATCCCGTTATCTTACTGCACCCATGGTTATGTGTGGGGGTTGTGGGTAACGACTGAATCTGATGATAGTTAACTTACCCTTTGGTGGTTTGTTAAAGCGAGAAGTGAGTTAGTCGAGTCACGAAGGTTTGAATGTTGTTAGCGAGACGACCAAGAATAGTTTTCACAATTAAAACGAGGATGATTTAAATGATTTAAACGAGTTAACAATTTTGAAACGATTTGAACAAGTTAAACGAGTTGGATAAACGATTGGTTTTTGGTTAAGTGTTTAGATAACGAGACGGGTGTAATGTGGTGAAAACATGGTAGATACGCCGCTGGTACTTCTTATATATAAGTGTTTTCAACATATTACATACCGTGGCGTTATTTAGTTCACTTGGGTAAACGATTTGAAACCATGTCACACAACGATGTTTTTCTAAAGAATATAAACCATACGAGTCCTATTAACGAGTTTTATGCGATGTTTTACAACTTGGTTTTCTAAAACAAATGTTTTTGGGTTAAGAATCATGGCTACGAGATTTTATAAATTGTAACCCACTTGATTTGAGTTGGTTAAATTATGTTGCAATACACTTTTCAAAACAAGGTTTGTATTTTTTACTATTGTAGTCTAATAAAGTACTGCAACATATAAACGAGCCATGATTCTGACACTCTTATAAAACCTATGTACTCGCCAGCATTTCTTTGCTGACTTTGTTTTTTCATATGTTTCAGGTGTTGTTGATTGATGTGATTTCTAGGATGCATGCGTCACATAGGATTTGGACGAGGCCTTAGTGACATAATAACAATGATAGTTGATATGAACTTGTTTGTTTTATGTTAAGACAATGTTAATGTTTAATATTATCAATAAAACGAAACACTTTTTGTATCCATGGTTATGAAACGATAATTCTGTTACAACACTCTGCGACGTTTCCGCCACGGTTTGTTGTTTTAACGTGGTCGGGGTGTGACAGTAACGCTGCTTAGAAAGAGGTCTACCACTTTTTGCATTAATAACTTACTTAATTATCTTTCAATAATCCGACATTGCGGGACTGTATCCCTGCTAACTCAGACCAATAGGTTGAGGGTAACGCTGCCTGGAAGGGGGCCTACTACTATAACTTAAAGATAATCTCTTAAAATGCCTAAAGTGCGGAAATCATTAAAAGGATACATAAAAGAGGAGTTGGAACCAAGTGATTCCTTCTTGTCTATTTGTTCCTTCTTATATTTTATTTTTGCTTTTTATCTTTTTATAGTTTTAAAAAAATATTTTCCTCAAAATTCGGTTAGATTAGACGTTAACGATAAGCCGGTATTAAAAGCTCTTGTTTCCTTGAACGACCTCGGTATCTTGCCATCAATATACTACGTCCGCGACAGGTGCACTTGCCCTAACATGTGTGTAGAGTGATAGTAGTATATCGTGTTTTATAAATGTAACACTTGAATTTGCGAGTAAAAAGAGCTAAAATATAACTTAAAAGATACCCTCACACGCACACGCATACGCACACGTCAATCGCTATTATAGTTAAGTTGATGTAATATTATTGTGTAATATGAGATATGCATAACACTCTTTAATGTTTAAATAAAAGTTTGAAACTTCCGTTGGGAATTCTCTGGTTACTATGTGCTCTGTATATCCGATGTGTAGCACTCCCCAGAGCTTATCCTGGGATGCGGGTGTTACAACATGTGTGCCTGACTTTCTACAATACTTCTTGTATGTTCTTGAAGCTTCGATGACTTTGTATTTTAGCTATGGGTGCTAAGCATGGTCGTGCCCATAGCCTGTGTACGGTCGTGCCTATCTGGCAACTTGCTAATTTCCTTGGAATGTCGATTTTCACTTCTTTTCATCCCAAGACCTTAGAAACCTACATTTGTCAAATAAGAATGATTTAGGTAGTATTTTCAACTATAAATTCATAAAGTACTTAGAATTAGGGGTAATAATGCACTAAAAATATGTATAATTGATGGCACATCATTCGTCCTTACGAAGCATCTCAAGCAAAGATAATTCTACTAAAATAAAAGTGCATAAACAGGTCAGGAACACATACAAGCAAGGAAAGCAAAACAACACATGTAAACCTGGCAAGAGGTAAAAGTAATGAAAGAACTACAAACAAAATCCTCAAGAAAAAAAGGGAGCACCTATTAACACCATCCACATGAACCACTAGGAGGTAATGCAAAAGGGAACTGATTCCACCAAGAACCAAGATCTCTTTTAGAAGTTGATCGCTGGAACAAGATTATTACAAAAAGCCTTAAACAAGGCAGACGCACCAGATAGGACATCCAGATGATCGTCTTCAATATGAGTGGTGGGGTCATGAAAGGAAATAATTTTTGGTAACAAACGGGGAGACACAAAGATGAAACGGCCTTTCCATTCCTTAGGTTAGGTGCAGGTAGCCATATAAGTGTACACGGAGACACTATATCCCTTTTTTGCTTCTCAAGTGTGAACCAGTCGTCGTCTATCCGAAGACGATAAAAGTGGCAAAACAAGCAAATCGACGGGACACCATCGAGAGCGGTATACAGGATTTCAAAATGGACCATCCTCAGAAACCCTAAAGGATGAACTTCGGAGATGTGCATCCCGTAGTGTTTCAACAAAGAAACCTGGAAGACAGACAAAGGGTATCGAATGCCGGAGAAGGAGAACGTCGGCGTGTATATGATAATACGATTTGGAGAACAGATCGCTGCCTCGTTGTATTTAGGAAGATGAGGAGACATTAGATGGGATCTTAGAGCAATCGACGAAATCCTCTAGATCCTTAGAAGTGACAACAGAAAAGGTCGACACAGTATCATTCTTACTCATGGTGATAAAAAGAAGAAAGGACTAACCTGGGAGCAAGGCAAAGGAGATGGAGAGACAAGGAACTTCCAGAGAGACTTTGGAGAGGATAAAACCTTCTCTCATCACTAAGGGTCGATATAAATAGAGGAAAAAGGGGGAGCAGTATTTGTCCCATCCGATTTGAAAACTGCTCCCTCGAATTAGTAACACATGTAAAGGAGAAACTTCCTAGCTATCAGATACTCATCCTGACGGGAGATATCATTGCAAAAGATAGCGATGCAATGGTTAAGGGGAAGAGGGGTCCACCAAATCTTCTGGGACTTAAATAAGTCTAGCCCCATCCATGAATAAATGGACCCCGACTAAGGATGACTTGATAACGAGTATACTGGTCTGGGCCCATTATAAATGACCCTGCGACTTGCCCAGACCCATCTCACTCTTCCTGACAAAGTTAACATCATCAAATCCTAAAAGTGTATTAGTCAACTAAGGGCCTTTCCCGCCCAATATGATTAGAGGATAATTGTTCTGGTCGAAAGAAAGATAAAACCCCATTCTTTGTGACCATACCAAGGCATGTAATGCCTCTGGAGTCGTCAATTAAGAGTGGTTCCTCCATGAAACAGGCTAGAGGCAGCAAGCGTTGAGAGAAAGGAAACATTTAATGTCAGGATCTTCATGATCCTGCAAAAAGGACAAGTATGGATCTTTTATCCGAGTAAACCAATTACCCTGAGGAAGATCCCCTTTGTCCTCTGTAGAAAGGTTGTTCTCGGGTAAAGAGTCCAGACCTTATAAGCAAGAAAGATTATCCTCAAAAGGTATCGTCTTCTTACTTTGAATAGAATCCATTGTATATATGTGTATAATATATATATATATATATATATATATATATATATATATATATACCATTACAGAATTTCAAAACCTAATAACCTAATCCTTTTCTCAGCCGCTCCCCCACAACCCACTGCACAAGTGAATATCCAATAATCAAGATCTAAACATCTAATAATCAAGATAGGAAGATAGAAGGTCAAGATCTAAACATCGAAGATCTTAAAATACGAACATCGAAGGTTTGTTTCCAACTTTCCGTTCGCTTTTTATTCAATCAAAGGCTTAAGTTTAGTTCCAGATTTATTTCGGTTTATACGTGATTTGTTCCATCAGTTTATAGATTGATATATTTGGTTTATAGGTGATTCGTTCCATCAGTTTATAGATGACTTTTTTTGGCTTATATGTCCGTTGAGTTCATAGATTTGTTCCATAGATTTGTTCTATTTTTGACATGAACAATTTTGATTCGGTTGAACTTTGAACAAATTTGTTTCGGTTTATAGGTGTTTGTTGAACATGGTTTGTTCTTTGTTGCTCATGGTTTTGTTTTGTATTTGTTACAGGTTTTTGAAATGGAAGATGGAAGGATGGATTGGAACCGCAAGATTATATGTATATTTTGAGACGATGTTGAATGTAATGTGTTATTTTGGGACAATGGATTGTGTTGGCTTGTTTTGAACGTCGGATGTTTCGATTGCTATTTGGTATGTTGAGAAAGTAGACACTTTTGTCTTAAATTTTATTATTTATTTATTTTATTTTATTGAATTTTGGATATTCGAACTTCGTATGTCCGAAATTTCGGATACGGATTAGGATAGTGATATCTATTATCCGAAATGTTCGAATATCCAAAATTCAAATATCATCCGGTATTTAACAACCCTAGTCTTAATTTTAGGTATTTCCCATTTCAAGCAGATGATCTTCCAAGTTGTTCTTCAAAGTCTTCTACCCCTGTTTAATACTTTATCCTCAAGTTTAATTGTTATTTACGATAGCTATTATCACTAGTTAGATTAGGATTAGATAATAAGTCAAGGTTGCATCGCATTATATGTATAAACAATTTAACTCAAACTTCATAGTTTAAGAAACATTATTTATCTTCATATTATTTATTAACCTATAAATAAGCAAGTAATATGTGCATTAGGAAGTTGTACCCCAAGCTTGGGGAGTCTTTCAAAAAAAACTTGATTTTTCATTTTTAACCTAAACATTTCATATATTATATTTTAACCCCTTTTAATTTTTATTTTTAACCCAAAGTTTTCATCTTTTATAATTTAACACAACACTTTATTATTTACAACTTTGGTCGGGGAGTCTTTCAAAAAAAACTTGATTTTTCATTTTTAACCTAAACATTTCATATATTATATTTTAACCTCTTTTAATTTTTATTTTTAACCCAAAGTTTTCCATCTTTTATAATTTAACACAACACTTTATTATTTACAACTTTGGTCCCCCATAGTTTTTATCTTTCGCAAGTTTTTCGTTTTACGTTTCGTTCTAAATTTTGCGAGTTAACATGTCGTAGCCTGCATGTGAAGTTCAACGTTTTTTGCTCTATTTTTTCACGTTTGACAGACCCGTCGCAACGCGTCCATTTTTTCCCTTTTGAAAAGTTTGCCGCAACGGGCGGGTCCTAGATCGACTAAGTTATTATTTTCTACGTTCTACGTTTATGGTTAATTTCTTCGCATTAACACACTGTAACGGGTGTGCATGGTTCAACGATTTTAGTCCGCTTTTCGTTCAGTGTAATTTTTACCATTTTCTCTATTTTATTTTTATGATGTTGAGAATCGATGTCGTCGTGGCATTGGTACTACTTGGCACGGTTTCTACGAACGTTTTTAACCTATTAAATTTTTTACTAATATTTTGTTTCGGTTTACCTCTATACTTCCTTTACTTAAAAACTATTTTTTGCATGCATATTTTATGTACGTGTATGTATAAATATGTTTTGTTCTACATTCCTACGTAAACTTTTTTTTTATAGATGAGTCAGGTCAAATATAATACGTTTTCGTTTAAAGAAACCATTTTTACGTGCATATTTTTATGTACGTTTTTGTAAAAATTCAAGTTGTTTTACGTTTCGTCGTAAACTTTTTTGGGAAATGATTCAGGTCAAATATAATATGTTTTCGTGTTTATTTTATGTGTATTTCGTAAAGTTTGTTTCGAACCGAGTGGAGTCAAATTATGGTTTCTTTTTCTCCCATTTTTTCGAAAACTCTAATTAATCCCTTTCAATTACATGTGCATATTTTCCTTCATACCCGTTACGTTTTCTATGTATGAGTTGGGTCACATATAATACGTTATGATTGTTCGATATGAATTTGATTTACTTTACGTTTGATCCAATCACAATGCTTATACATGTTACATTGAGTTTAACTGGATACGTCGAAATGTGTGTTTTCATATGGGTAATGCATCATATGACGTTTGGACTAATCCATTCAATGTTTACGATGCACCCGCGCCTCAACGCAGGTGGGACTTAACCCTAGTTAAAACAAATTGTTAACAATAAGGCCAATTTTAACGTTTAAATATAATTAAAATGCTGTGACTGACATGAAACGAAACCGTTATACATAGACGTCATATTTGTAAGGCCAATTGGATTTTAACACCTGTAACTTTGAAGAATTGGCCGATAACACCCGCAACTAACACTTTGATCTGTGACACCCCAAACTTTTAATTTCGTGTGTCATTTCACCACTCAGTTAAAAACTCAGTAACTGAGTTAGTGTTCAATCCTAGGTGGCATCCTACATCGCTTCATTAATCCTACATGGCACATTCATGGTTATAAAAGTCATCTTCTTCTTCGATACCCCTGCACAAAGAATTGGGAAACCCTAATTGGCTCTAACGCATGAATCGACCCAAATTCAAACCCTAATTTGCTCATCACGAGTTCAGAGCTGTTCTTCAACTTATTGGCTGATCGACATGTCTACTTCTTCCAACTCTTCATGTAATACGAACCAAATCCCTAAAATATTCAAGGTGGACATGGATGGGAAGTTGTATTGTCATCACGAAATCAGAGCTGTTATTCGCGTAGCGGGAAGGAGAAGTGTTCGATGTGGTGCTGAATTTTACGGTTGCTCACAATGGCCGGTAAGTCCTGTGTATTGAATTTAACATGTTTTTGAACTGACGACATGATGTTGGTTTGTAGCGAGACGACTGCAAGTTCTTTATGTGGAAAAAAGATTTCGACAAATTATTCGAAGTTCATTCAACTTGCAGCTCAAGTGCAGTTACAAGAAGTGATGCTATGACCGGCAATGAATATAATTTGCAATTGCGGAACAACTTGCTATCTCAAGAGAACAATATGTTGAAACGGCAAATTTGTGCGAAAGAATTCATGTTGAAGCAGCAGTTTGTCTTTAGTTTGTTTGTAATCATTGGCATGTTGTTTTACGTAGTGTATCGAATATAACTTGTTTTTAATTGTACGTTCTTTGAACACATGAATGAATGAATGTAGTCTTTATTTCAAACACATGAATGGATTGAGTACCATATGTGCAGACCATTAGACCATTTGCAGACCAAAACCCATGTGACCAGAAGGGACTTTGACTTTGAAAACAAGTAAATAACTACCATTGTGCAGACCATTGAAACCACATGTGCAGACCAAAACAAGTGTGCAAAATGACCATATATGCAGACCAACAAGTGTGCAGACCATTTGAAACTGCCCTTTCAAACAACTACCATATATGGAGACCAAAACAAGTGTGCAGAATGACCATTCTACCCATGTGACCATATATGCAGACCTGTTTAACATACAAGTGTGCAGAATGACCATTTTACCCCTGTGACCATTTATGCAGACCTGTTTAACATACAAGTGTGCAGAATGACCATTCTACCCCTGTGACCATACATGTGCAGACCTGTTTAACATAGATATGCAGAATGACCATTCTACCCCTGTGACCATACATAGTCATAAGTTTACATAGTCATTACGCAACCATTCAAAAGATTCAGCACAGCAGTCATAAGTTTACATAGTCTTAAGTTTACACAGTCATTACACAACCAACAAAAGATTAACCATTCATAACAGACTAACTAACTGCAGCCTTCTCTGTTGGCCTTCCCCTCTTAGTTGGCCTTCCCCTTTTAGTTGGCCTTCCCATTTTACTTGCTTTTTTCCTTCCAATTTCTGCTGCATTTTGAGAATCTGTTAACAGTAAACAAATTTAGGAAACAATAATATAATCAAGGCCTATAATCAATAAACCAACTGAATCTATTGAGTTCACCTTTAACTGTGCATTTTCTCTTGTTGTGACCTCTTTCTCCACAAATCCCACATGTCATTACCACCCCATGCTTAGTCAGTTTGCCTGGTTTCTTGGGATCCTCATGAGGGTCCCTCTTTCTGTTTTTCTTAGGCCTACCAGGTGCCTATTTGATTGGAGGTGGATCTAATGGATAATCAACCTTGGGCCAAAACTTTTCACTAGGCAATGGTGGGATTGAGTACTCATAAAGGCCTCCCTTGATTGGAGGTGGATCCAATGGATAATCAACAATACGGCCACACGCAGTCTTTTCGCTCTTTGCAAGGTACAAGTTCCTACCATTAGCTACTGAGTACTACCTCACTGCCTCTTTAAAGGCCTCCCTTGATGCAAACCTTATTCCCACCTTCCAAATAAATTTCTTCCAATTTGTATGTTCACCTACAGATGGGGCTGCTTCCTTGTACTTCTTGCCCCTGATATCATCATCCTCACTATCACCAGGTGTTAAAATGTCCCCATCAGATTCCTCGTAACTACTGTTTCCATCTACCCTTGCATCTTCAGTTTCATGCAAATTACCCTCTGTTTATCTTTCATTTACTACCTCATCAAGCACTTTTTTTTGGCTTCCAAATCTATCTTGCTTGACTCTCTAAGTGCATGTTGTGACTGTATCCACTCAACATCCTCTCTGTCTGACTCTAATCCAAGTACATCATCCGCAGCTTCCTCTTCATCACTGGCCTCAACTAGTTCATCATAATCTTCATCATCAGAATTTGACTCTTCATCTTCCACACTGAACTCACTATCTTCACTGTCCTCGTCTGCTTGCTTACCTATTGAGTTAGATCTGCATCCATGGGAAACCCTAGAAGATTGGGCTTTTAGTTTACTGGATTGGGCTTCAGGTTTACTGGGCTGGGTAACAGGGTTACTGGGCTGGGTAACAGGTTTACTAGGCCTAGAACTAGAGTGGGCTTCAGGTGCACTCAATTGACAATTTTGAACAAATACTTCCATAAATGTTTCACTCCAACTAAAAACCTTCTTAACCAACTCCAACACATCTCTATCATTACGAAAATGCCTAATTTCACCATCATCCGCATCCAACCCATACATATGAAACTTCCTTGATTTATAGCATTTCGTTTCCAATGCATAATCTGATAGCTCAAAGTATGAAATGTGGTCTATATCAACTTTAATTAACCTAGATGCACCCCCAACATACTGTGGAACACCAAAACCTAACTCAATGTAACCACCATACCAAAGCATGACATCAATCGTTTCCCCCATTGCATAATCATGTGAAATCGTACCTTGATCGGAGTTTAAACTTGATGGATTGAGAAGCTAGGTCACGTCACCCTTGATCTTTCCCTCCAAAACGAACAGAACAACAATGCCAGGTTTCAGGGTTTTGGTTCTTATAACATGTGTTAGCCAAGTCACTCGTGCCATGTAGGATTAATGAAGCCATGTAGGATGCCACCTAGGATTGAACACTAACTCAGTTACTGAGTTTTTAACTGAGTGGTGAAATGACACACGAAATTAAAAGTTTGGGGTGTCACAGATCAAAGTGTTAGTTGCGGGTGTTATCGGCCAATTCTTCAAAGTTACAGGTGTTAAAATCCAATTGGCCTATTTGTAACCACCACTTATATTTTTATCGTCATGTTAGCAAATTAGCACAATGAGACAAAAAGTTACCTTATACACATAGAAAGTCTCAACTTTATGAAACAAATATATTTTAATACAAAAATAATTGGCGCATTTGGTTCCTATATGATTCACAAAGAATTTAACCGTTTTGTCTTTGGTTACAAAAGGAGGATGAACAGAATCCTTAGACTGAGTGTAGTGGGGCAACCTGTTGAGTGGGCGTCTTGCGACACGTGGCGCCACGTCACATAAGAGGATTCTGACCAAAAAAGGGGTAGTGGGGCAACCTTGCTGGGTGGGGCGTCTTGCGACACGTGGCACCCATTTATTTTGTCTTTTTTTATGTAAAAGATATAAAAAAAATCCTATTTTTTATAAAAGTATTGATCAAAGTAAATAAAAAATACATCAACTAAAAAAAAATTACTTCAACCAAAATAAAAAAATACATCAACTAAAAAAAAAATTACTTCAACCAAAATAAAAAAATACATCAACTAAAAAAACATACATCAATACACATCTACTACTCATCGTCACTAACGTACTCGTTTAGGTCGAGGTCGACTACATTGTTATTATCTTCATCCTCGTTATCTCCTTCATCCTCGTTAACGAGTTCCGCCTCGTATCCTGGTTGTTTGTTGTCCCATAGGTGATCGATCAAGTCATACATAAGCATGGTGTGTTTCTGTCTATTCTTTATATCCATTATGTTCTCAAGTCGTGTCTCCGATGATACTTCTTGTGTCCAATACTCCGGGAACAATGAAGGGTCATTCTCATTGTAATCTTGGCAAATGGCTTTGTCTTCGTCTTCCAATATCATGTTATGCAAAATAATGCATGTGTAAATGACGTCATGCATTTTTTCCTTTGTCCAGTATCTTGCTGGATAATTGATGACGTGCCATCGCTTTCGAAGAACTCCAAACGCTCGCTCGATATCTTTTCTTGCTGATTCTTGTTTTCTCGTGAAATATTTTCTTTTAAGATCAATAGGCTCGGTGAACGTCTTTACGAACATTGCATACTCCGGATAGATACCGTCAGTTAAATAATATCCGCGTTTGTAGTAATTATCGCTCGCATAAAACGCTGAAGTTGGTGCCAACCCGTTTATAATCTCTTCGAGAACCGGCGAAGACTCAAACACGTTGATGTCGTTGTGAGAACCTTGTTGACCAAAATATGCATTCCATATCCAAAGATCATAAGATGCAACCGCCTGCAATATTAACGACGGTTTGCGAATGTCGCCTCTAGTATGTGTACCACGCCAAGCGGTAGGGCATTGTTCCCACTTCCAGTGCATGCAGTCCATGCTACCGATCATACCGGGGAAACCGTGAACGTGCTCATGCACTTCGTACATCCTTTGGAGATCACTCCAAGTCGGACGTCGTAAATAAGCCGGCCCATACAACTCAATCACACCTATATAAATTTAATTTAAATATGTATACGAACATTGATAGTAACATATAAAAAATTGACGCTAAAGTTAAATATATAAAAAAATTTGAAAACAAAATTTACTAAATATACCTTTACAAAAGTGTATGAGTGTGTCTCGCGCAGTCATGGAAGACATTCTCAGGTACTCGTCAAATGAATCAACGCTTGTGCCATATGCAAGTTGTCGGATGGCCGCAGTACACTTTTGTAACGAAGTAAAGCCAAGATACCCACGAGCGTCATACTTTTGTTTGAAATAATCATAATTCCTCCTCCATGTCGTTTGCAATACGGGTAAATAGACGTTTACTCATGCGAAAGCGACGTCTAAATATCTTCGCGTCATATACCGGCTCCTCCCCGAAATAGTCTTGCATCAGCCGTTGTTGTCCTGCGGCACGATCCCGCATAATATAATTTCTTCTTCTAATCAGTGGGTCATCCGTTTCATTGTCCTCGCTAGCAACGTGAACCATTAAATTGATCGTTGTCATTACCGCCTCGTTGATGGCTTCTTCAAATTCATAAGAACTAGATGAAGTTGTATCGTCGTCGGACGAGGATGACGAAGGGACGTTGAACTCCATTTGTGGTTCCAAAAAAACAAAATGGTTATGTTGAAAGAATGTAGTTTTAGAGTGTGTTGTGTTGTATATTTTTTAGAGTGTGTTGTGTTGTATGATAGATGTATATATATATATAGTAATTTGGTTAAAAAAAAAAAAACATAAAAATGTCACTATATCCGTTGGAATACAACGGCTATATGTTTCAAATTGTGGGTTGAGTGGGCGACGAGAACAGGTTGGGCAAGGGGGGGTCGCCACCCAAGTCGCCCCCGGGGGCGGTGTTCCAGGCGATATGGGGCGACTCCCACCCCCAGGTCGCCCCACTACACTTAGTCTTAATTTCGCCAAAAGTTACTACTACTATTTTTTATTGTTAATAAATAATATTATCATCCATTTAGTTTGATTCTAAACCAATACTTATGATATTTAAAAACACTGAATTTTGTTTTATCCGTTTCATGCTAACCAAAACACAAGAATAAAAAATAAAATAAAAAATAAAAACTTTAAATTATAATTCTAGTTGTTATATGCGACTATGCAGATCGACTAAACCCCTCTTAATTTAAAATCATGCACTAATATTTTATCACCGCCCTTCATCTGTTAGCAATCATCGAAGAATTACTGACAAATAAACTAAAGTCCAATAGTTTTATAGTGAAATGTTAATGAATTTTACAATTTGTGAGTAAATTACGTTTTTGGCCCCTGTTGTTATATCATTTTTATTAAATTAGCCTAAAATAAGAATTTTTAACATATCTGCCTCCCATGGTCTCTATAACTAACCATTTGGCCCCTAAGTCTAGAGATTATGGGGGCAAAATGGTTAATTATAGAGACCATGGGAGGCATATATGTTAAAAAAAATTATTTTGGGCTAATATAGTAAAAGTGATATAACCATAGGGGCCAAAACGTAATTTACTCTTTATTTTTAATATTACTTGTTGAACCAAATATCAGTAATTTTTTTTTAAAGTAACTTTCATTCACAACCAACGCCGACACAAACCGGGCCGACAACAACAACGACAGCTACAAAATTACATATTCACGAATTTACACCAATCTATCCAGTCTACCCCTTTGTGCTTAGACCTATTACAATTTTGTTTCAACATTCGGCCTACTTATGGTATAAATTCTCACCCGGTTACAACGTTAAGTCGCTTAAAATATATAACGAGTTAAAAATATATAATGTTTTTTATTATTTAGTCGACGTCGTCGTTAATTTATTTAGTCGATGTCGTCGAAAAGCGTATAATGTTAAAATTTTGAAAAGCGTATATACGGATAACTTTAAAATATTATAGCTTAAATAAGTGGAAATACCCGGGTACTGTTCGAATATGTTAAACTGTTTACAGCAAAAGTTTTATATGTACACCAAAAGTTTGATATATACAAGAAAAGTTTGTGCATACATAACAAAATGATAAAATACTATGGTTGCTGCTCCTGTTGCTGATGCTGATCCCAATCCGCATCCGTAATGAAGGGTCGTGGAGGTAACCCGTCATGCTGTCGACGCTGCTGCAGCTCCGCAGCCACCCACTCCAACAGATAGTTGTTCCTTTCAGCGAGTCGAAGTAGCCCCTGTTGTGATGGGTCAGGACCGGGCCAAACATTGCGTGGGAACTGAGGCGCCCCGGGTGGTCCACGCGGATGTGGTGGCTCCGGAATGACGGCGGCCGGCTCATGCGGCGCCGGCTCCTCTGGATCGGGCAGGGGAAATACCGGAGGGAACTGTGCCGGCAGCTGTGTAAGCTGGTATTGCGCGTCGTCCAGCTTCTAAAACCGCTTCCCTTCTGGGAAGTCTTTGGTAACGTGCATTCCGGATAAAACGTTTTTCCTCATCCGCTTCGGCTGTGCCGCCGGGCCTACATGGGCGCGGTCATTCTCCGGATGATAGCCCAACGAAAGGGCTATCCTAGTCACGTAGGCGCCGCCGAATAACTGTCCGCGCTCCTGTCGATGATGCGCGGAGGCGAAGTACTGCCCCAACCCGTAGGCGAGAGCGCACGGCCTCTTGTATAAGAGGCAATATAAGAAAAATAAATCGCCACTGGTGCACCACTCCCGGCTTTTGTTTCGAGCAGTGATCGAAGTGGAAATCATTTTGTGCAAATACCTGCACAAAAGGAAACCAGTCAGTAAATAATAATCAGACGACATCGACTAAGATCGTCGCTAAATTATATTTTTTTTTATTATTCAGTCTACGTCGTCCGTAAGGCGCGTACGGGCCTAACGAGCATCGAAACTAAGTTTGTCGTTAAAATATATTTTTTATTATTTAGTCGAAGTCGAACCGTAAGGCGCGTAGGTCCCTAACGAGCGTCGAGACTAAGTTCGTCGTTAAAATATAAAACGACGAACTTAGTTTCGACGCTCGTTAGAGACCTACGCGCCTTACGGTTCGACTTCGACTAAATAATAAAAAAATATAAATTTTAATGACGAACTTAGTTTCGACGCTCGTTAGGACCGTACGCGCCTTACGAGCGTCAAAACTAAGATCGTCGTTAAATTATATTTCCTTTATTATTTAATCCATGTCGAACCGTGAGTCGCGTAGGTCCCTAACGAGCGTCGAAATAAGTTCGTCGTTAAAATATAAAACGACGAACTTAGTTTCGACGCTCGTGAGAGACCTACGCGCCTAACGGTTCGACTTCGACTAAATAATAAAAAAATATATATATTTTAACGACGAACTTACTTTCGACGCTCGTTAGGCCCGTACACGCCTTACGGACGACGTCGACTAAATATTTTTTAGTCGACGTCGTCCGTAAGGCACGTACGGGCCTAACGAGCGTCGAAAGTAAGTTCCTCGTTAAAATATATATTATTTTTATTATTTAGTCGAAGTCGAACCGTAAGGCGCGTAGGTCTCTAACGAGCGTCGAAACTAAGTTCGTCGTTTTATATTTTAACGACGAACTTATTTCGACGCTCGTTAGGGACCTAAGCGCCTTACGGTTCGACTTCGACTAAATAATTAAAAAAACTTATGTTTAAAAAAATAAATCTGTTTAAAAAAAAATTATGTTTAAAGAGGCAGTTTTCTGTTTAAAAAAAACAATTTAAGTTTAAAAAAAAAATATTTTCTATTAAAAAAAACAGTTTTCTGTCGACGCACGTTAGGGACCTACGCGCCTTACGGTTCGACTTCGACTAAATAATAAAAAAATATTTTTTAACGACGAACTTAGTTTCGACGCTCGTTTGGCCCGTACGCGCCTTACGAGCGTCAAAACTAAGATCGTCGTTAAATTATATTTTTTTATCATTTAGTCCATGTCGAACCGTAAGTCGCGTAGGTCCCTAACGAGCGTCGAAATAAGTTCGTCGTTAAAATATAAAACGACGAACTTAGTTTCGACGCTCGTTAGGGACCTACGCGCCTTACGATTCGACTTCGACTAAATAATAAAAAAAAATATTTTAACGACGAACTTAGTTTCGACTCTCGTTAGGCCCGTACGCGCCTTACGGACGACGTCGACTATTTAAGGCGCGTACGGGACTAACGAGCGTCGAAACTAAGTTCGTCGTAAATATATATTTTTTTTTATTATTTAGTCGAAGTCGAACCGCAAGGCGCGTAGGTCCCTAACGAGCGTCGAAACTAAGATCGAAGTTTTATATTTTAACGACGATCTTAGTTTCGACGCTCGTTAGGGACCTACGCGCCTTACGGTTCGACTTCGACTAAATAATAAAAAAAAATTAACGCCGAACTTAGTTTCGACGCTCGTTAGGACCGTACGCGCGTTACGAGCGTCAAAACTAAGATCGTCAAAAAAAATCTGTTTAAAAAAAATTCTGTTTAAAAAAAATTTCTGTTTAAAAAAAATTATGTTTAAAAAAAACAGTTTTCTGTTTAGAAAAAAAAAACAATTTAGGTTTAAAAAAATATATATTTTCTATTTAAATAATAACTATTATTAAAATAATAATAACTAACGTACCTGAAGAGCGGATCCTTAATCTTCGTAACGCTCCCCTTGGATTGTCGGTGGTCACACTGATCGACAATCAGAGCCCAAAACCTTAAAAGCGTGGGTTTATCAACCATTACCAACCACTGTTTACACGAAAGTTTATTAAACGTTAAATTAATATTAAATCTTAAATGTTATATATTAAAATAATAATAATAACAATACAAAATTTGTGTTAAACGTACCGTCGTATATAGATTCGTAGCGATCTCAGCCTCCGTATACAAACCGCTATGCTCCGCAAACTCTGCAAGTGACATAGAACGCGCCTGGCCAGCCATGCGAAAAGAAACCTCGGGCGGGGGAGGGGGCTGCGCGGGGTCCACAACCTGACCTGGCCGACGAGGATGAAACTCGAACGACGACAGAAACTCGATCAGTATCTCCCTATAGCTCGGCGTAAACGCTAGCTCAAACAGTCGATCCCACGGTGAATCACGAGGAACAAACTCCCGCGCCCAATCTTCAGCCACGAGCTCCCGGAGGGTTTTCCAAGAAACCGCAAAATGGGCACCGACGTGCATCTTCCGAAGCTTGTCGCAACGGAGAGCAGCGTCGGACTCCGGAGGAAACTCCAAATACGGATGATTCAGGAGAGGATCCGCCGGTGGAAGCTTCTGCTTTTGCGGCTGCTCCGGATTAATTTCTTCTATTTCCATTTCATCATCCATCTTTCTCGTCCTGAAAACCAAAAAAATTATTAGATAAACCAACGAGTGTTTACTGTATTTTAAAATAAAACAGTTTTCTGCGATTTCGCAGCCGTTTGCGGCTGCGTTTGCAGCCGTTTAAACACCCGTTTACGGCTGCAAACGCAGCCGCAAACGGCTGCGAAATAGCTGTCGTTTGCAGCCGTAAACGGGCGTTTAAACGGCTGCGAAATCGCTGCCGTTTGGGGCTGCGTTTGCAGCCGTTTAAACGCCCATTTAGGGCTACAAACGCAGCCTCAAACGGCTGCGAAATCGCTGCCGTTTGCGGCCGCATTTGCAGCTGTAAACGGACGTTTAAACGGCTGCAAACGCAGCCCCAAACGGCAACGAGAAATCACAGCCGTTTGCGGCTGCTTTTACAGCCGTTTAAATGCCCGTCTACGGCTGCAAACGCGACCGCAAACGGCTGCGAAGGTGTGCAAATAGTTAGAGCCTTAAAGAATGAATACAACACACATGCAACAGACAATTTTCGTACACTTAAATACATGTTTATATGCCTATGAAAAGGTGCTTAATGTGCCATTGCAATGGGGTTCATATTTAGCCACCAAATAACCACCTTTTGTTGGGTTCGTAGGCTTTAGGGTAGCCGACCCTAGTTAGGGTTAGCCGGCCCTAGTTATTAGGCCCACTTAGTTAACTTGTTGACCAAGTAGAAAACCCTAATCTTGTTCTATAAATACCTATGATGTAATTGTAATCTGTATCATTCTGAAAACAGTTGTGAGCATCTAATAAAAGTAAAACCCTAGTTGCAACCCGTGGACGTAGGTCACCTTGACCGAACCACGTAAATTCTCGTGTTCTTTATTTTCTGCTAGTGTGTGTGTGTGTTTGTTCCGCTTCCGCTCGAGCCTACTCTGATTCGATACCCCTAACAAGTGGTATTAGAGCCATAGGTTCAGTTAAACACACGGTTCACACGGTTATCGCAGGAGAAGGAGAGAGCTGGACGAGAGATCTTGATCTGCTGTTGCTGCCGTCGCCGCTGACTTGTTTACGGCCCGTACCTATTCTTTGGTTACGGCTCGTAAGGTCTAGGGTTTGCGCCGTAGGGTTTGCTGTTGCAGATCTGGTGGTTTTTGGGGTGTTTGGCGATTAGGGTTTCGGTTCTTGAACCCTGGTTATTCGCTGGTTTACGCTCGGGTTTGCAGGAGAAGTCGCTGGTTCGGGTACTTCGGGTTTCTGGTTTATTGAAGGTTGCTCAGGTTTCGGTTGCTTAGTTCCTTGTAGTTTTTTCTGGTTTTCTCGTTTGTTATGGCTGAAGACGGGAAGTTCCGAATCGAGAAGTTCAACGGTACTGATTTTGCTTGGTGGAGAATGCAAATAGAGGCGTTGCTTGGTGAATGCGATTTGGATGTGGTACTGGAAGAAAAACCTGCTGGAATGGATAAAGCTGCCGAAGCAATTTGGAACTCAAAGGACAAAAAGGCAAAAGGTAAAATTACATTGGCTTTGACGAGGAGCGTTGCATTTAATATCATGAAAGAAACAACTGCTCGTGATATGTTAGAAGCTCTGTCAAATATGTATGAGAAGCCGTCTGCCGGTAATAGGGTGTTCTTGATGAGAGAATTGTTTAATATGAGGATGAACGAGGGCAGTTCAGTTGCTGATCACATTAACGAGGTCAATTCAATTTTGTCCAGGTTAGCAACTGTGGGCATGAAGTTGGATGATGACACTCAGGCTGTGGTTTTGTTATCTTCCTTACCTGATAGTTGGTCAGGATTTGTGACAACGGTCACTGAAACTGCTGGAACTGGAAATTTGAAGTTTGATCGGGTCCGGGATAGTGTTTTGGGTGAAGATGTTCGCCGGACGAACACTAATGGAGGATCTACTTCTGGTGGTATGCTCAGTGTTAGCAGGGGAAGAGGTAAAAACAGAAGCAGTGGGAGTCGTGGGAAAAGCTTGTCTAAAGCTGGGAAGAATGTGAGGTGCTGGAACTGTGGTGAAAAGGGGCATGTTAAAAACGAGTGTCCTGATCCTAAGAAAGAGGGTGGTAGCCAGCATGTAAACAGTGTTGTGTCAGATGAATCTGACGGTGACGTACTGGTTTGCTGTGAAGAGTCTATAGATTCTTGGGCTATGGATTCTGGTTCTTCGTTTCACGCCATGCACAGCGGGGAGACGATGGTGAATCTGAAAAAAGGAGACTTTGGAAAGGTACGATTAGCTAACGGTCATGTTCTTAATGTTACGGGTATGGGGGATGTCAATCTGAAGACTCCACTGGGCACTACATGGAACTTAAAGAACGTCAGGGTAATTCCAGGTTTAACGAAGAAACTTATTTCTGTTAGTCAACTGGATAAACAGGGACTAGATGTTAAGTTTGGTGGAGGGAAGTGGAAGGTGATTGATGGAAATCTTGTTGTTGCCTGTGGGAAGAGACGAGGATCGTTGTATCTAGTTGAGATACCTGCTGAGGGAGTAGCCGTCCCTGTACAACATAAAGTCTGGTTCACTGAATCTAGTAAGCGGAAGAGGGTTCAATTTGCAAACTTGAATCCTGGTGCTTTGGGGATGTCAGTTGAATGTGGTCGGGGGTCTAAGTTTAAGCCAGTCAGGGGATTTGGTGATAGTGGGAGCACGGGTCGTGTTCCGGGTACAATCACAAAGAACCGTTGGGTTTTGAAGACGAAGGTTCCGACTGAAGGAAAAAGCTCTCCTGGAAATAGTTTGCAAAATGTGGAGAGTGGTATTAATTCTCGGTGTATCTCTGGAGCTGGTGGATCGTGCAAGCCGGTTGAGATAGAGAATGGGTCTGATAAGACTGTTGGGTTGGAGCTTGTGGGAGCTTCAACTGGTCTCTCAGGTACTTGATGAGAGGTGTGGTTGCAACTAGGTGGCTTGGATGTGACTGAAGTCTTAGCTTGTTCTTGGAACTGGAGGCTGGGAAGACTTGAACGTAAAGATTACTGAAGTTACTAGTGATGGGTTTCTTGGATGCACTTTGTGGACTATGCAAAGCCTCCGAGTGGGAGATTGTTGGGTTCGTAGGCTTTAGGGTAGCCGGCCCTAGTTAGGGTTAGCCGGCCCTAGTTATTAGGCCCACTTAGTTAACTTGTTGACCAAGTAGAAAACCCTAATCTTGTTCTATAAATACCTATGATGTAATTGTAATCTGTATCATTCTGAAAACAGTTGTGAGCATCTAATAAAAGTAAAACCCTAGTTGCAACCCGTGGACGTAGGTCACCTTGACCGAACCACGTAAATTCTCGTGTTCTTTATTTTCTGCTAGTGTGTGTGTGTGTTTGTTCCGCTTCCGCTCGAGCCTACTCTGATTCGATACCCCTAACACCTTTAACTAAGCATAAAATAATACTTTATATAATTATTATAATAAAACTAGTAACCCTAGATTAGAACATTTCTAACATTCCCTGTGTTAGACTAAGTTTAGTTTAGTTATATATGAACTTATAATATGTATTATGTGTGTGACATATTAATGTGTAAACTAAGGACCTAGATTATAACATTAACATTCCCTCTGTTAGACTAGTCCCTCATGCCTTTTTAATTCAAAGTTATTGGCAGCTATGCCTTGTTATCAGTTGACAAGTCTTTTAGAAAACATGGCATGAGATAAGGGTTGCAAGCCTCACGAGGAAACAACACACCACTGGGAAATCGCTGCCACAAACGGCTGCGAAATCGTTGCCGTTTGCGGCCGCATTTGCAGCCGTAAACGGGAGCCGTTTGCAGCCGTTTAAACGCCCGTTTACGGCTGCAAATGCGGCCGCAAACGACATCGATTTTACCTAAAAAACATGCGCTTTCAACCGACCCCATATGAATAACTTGACCCGACCCGACACGACAGACTGCTACCATTGGCAAAATGATTTAACAAAACTAACATATTATCATCATAAAACTAAGAGCTTAAAAAGACCTAAAATTTCACATACAACCCTAAAACTAAGAGTTTTCTTCCAAAACCTTCTCCATGCAAATTTGTAAGCAACAATTAAGGCGCGTACGGGCCTAACGAGCGTCGAAAGTAAGTTCGTCGTTAAAATATATATTTTTTTATTATTTAGTCGAAGTCGAACCGTAAGGCGCGTAGGTCTCTAACGAGCGTCTAAACTAAGTTCGTCGTTTTATATTTTAACGACGAACTTATTTCGACGCTTGTTAGGGACCTACGCGCCTTACGGTTCGACTTCGACTAAATAATTAAAAAAATTATGTTTAAAAAAATAAATCTGTTTAAAAAAATTTTGTTTAAAAAAAATTATGTTTAAAAAGGCAGTTTTCTGTTAAAAAAAACAATTTAAGTTTAAAAAAAATATTTTCTATTAAAAAAAACAGTTTTCTGTCGACGCTCATTAGGGACCTACGCGCCTTACGGTTCGACTTCGACTAAATAATAAAAAAAATATATATATTTTAAAGACGAACTTAGTTTCGACGCTCGTTAGGCCCGTACGCGCCTTACGGACGACGTCGACTAAATAATAAATAGTCGACGTCGTCCGTAAGGCGCGTACGCGCCTAACGAGCGTCGAAACTAAGTTCGTCGTTAAAATATATATTTTTTTTATTATTTAGTCGAAGTCGAACCGTAAGGCGCGTAGGTCCCTAACGAGCGTCGAAACTAAGATCGAAGTTTTATATTTTAACGACGATCTTAGTTTCGACGCTCGTTAGGGACCTACGCGCCTTACGGTTCGACTTCGACTAAATAATAAAAAAAAATTTAACGCCGAACTTAGTTTCGACGCTCGTTAGGACCGTACGCGCGTTACGAGCGTCAAAACTAAGATCGTCAAAAAAATTTGTTTAAAAAAAATTCTGTTTAAAAAAAATTTATGTTTAAAAAAAATCTGTTTAAAAAAAATTATGTTTAAAAAAACAGTTTTCTGTTTAGAAAAAAAAACAATTTAGGTTTAAAAAAAATATATTTTCTATTTAAATAATAATAACTATTATTAAAATAATAATAACTAACGTACCTGAAGAGCGGATCCTTAATCTTCGTAACGCTCCCCTTGGATTGTCGGTGGTCTCACTGATCGATGTTCTCGATCAGAGCCCAAAACCTTAAAAGCGTGGGTTTATCAACCATTACCAACCCCTGTTTACACGAATGTTTATTAAACGTTAAATTAATATTAAATCTTAAATGTTATATATTAAAATAATAATAATAATAACAATACAAAATTTGTGTTAAACGTACCGTCGTATATAGATCCGTAGCGATCTCAGCCTCCGTATACAAACCGCTATGCACCGCAAACTCTGCAAGTGACATAGAGCGCGCCTGGCCAGCCATGCGAAAAGAAACCTCGGGCGGGGGAGGGGGCTGCGCGGGGTCCACAACCTGACCTGGCCGACGAGGATGAAACTCAAACGACGACAGAAACTCGATCAGTATCTCCCTATAGCTCGGCGTAAACGCTAGCTCAAACAGTCGATCCCACGGTGAATCACGAGGAACAAACTCCCGCGCCCAATCTTCAGCCGCGAGCTCCCGGAGGGTTTTCCAAGAAACCGCAAAATGGGCACCGACGTGCATCTTCCGAAGCTTGTCGCAACGGAGAGCAGCGTCGGACTCCGGAGGAAACTCCAAATACGGGTGATTCAGGAGAGGATCCGCCGGTGGAAGCTTCTGCTTTTGCGGCTGCTCCGGATTAATTTCTTCTATTTCCATTTCATCATCCATCTTTCTCGTCCTGAAAACCAAAAAATTTATTAGATAAACCAACGAGTGTTTACTGTATTTTAAAATAAAACAGTTTTCTGCGATTTCGCAGCCGTTTGCGGCTGCGTTTGCAGCCGTTTAAACACCCGTTTACGGCTGCAAACGCAGCCGCAAACGGCTGCGAAATAGCTGCCGTTTGCGGCCGCATTTGCAGCCGTAAACGGGCGTTTAAACGGCAGCGAAATCGCTGCCGTTTGGGGCTGCGTTTGCAGCCGTTTAAACGCCCATTTAGGGCTACAAACGCAGACTCAAACGGCTGCGAAATCGCTACCGTTTGCGGCCACATTTGCAGCTGTAAACGGACGTTTAAACGGCAGTGAGAAATCACAGCCGTTTGCGGCTGCTTTTACAGCCGTTTAAACGCCCGTCTACGACTGTAAACGCGACCGCAAACGGCTATGAAGGTGTGCAAATAGTTAGAGCCTTAAAGAATGAATACAACACACATGCAACAGACAATTTTCGTACACTTAAATACATGTTTATATGCCTATGAAAAGGTGCTTAATGTGCCATTTCAATGGGGTTCATATTTAGCCACCAAATAACCACCTTTAACTAAGTATAAAATAATACTTTATATAATTATTATAATAAAACTAGTAACCCTAGATTAGAACATTTCTAACATTCCCAGTGTTAGACTAAGTTTAGTTTAGTTATATATGAACTTATAATATGTATTATGTGTGTGACATATTAATGTGTAAACTAAGGACCTAGATTATAACATTAACATTCCCTCTGTTAGACTAGTCCCTCCTGCCTTTTTAATTCAAAGTTATTGGCAGCTATGCCTTGTTATCAGTTGACATGTCTTTTAGAAAACATGGCATGAGATAAGGGTTGCAAGCCTCACAAGGAAACAACACACCACTGGGAAATCGCTGCCACAAACGGCTGCGAAATCGTTGCCGTTGGCGGCCGCATTTGCAGCCGTAAACGGGAGCCGTTTGCAGCCGTTTAAACGCCCGTTTACGGCTACAAATGCGGCCGCAAACGGCATCGATTTTACCTAAAAAACATTCGCTTTCAACCGACCCATATGAATAACTTGACCCGACACGACAGACTGCTACCATTGGCAAAATGATTTAACAAAACTAACATATTATCATCATAAAACTAAGAGCTTAAAAAGACCTAAAATTTCACATACAACCCTAAAACTAAGAGTTTTCTTCCAAAACCTTCTCCATGCAAATTTGTAAGCAACAATTAAATGAAAATAACATGAAGCAGAGTGGTCACAATGTTAATTAACAATCCAAATTGTTGGAAGAATAACAAGGATTTAGTAGGCTTGAAACTTAATCGGTAGGTGCAAAAGGTGAAACCCTAACACACAAAAACAAGGATCAGGAATATTTAACAAAAAGCAGTTAACAAATTAGCAACATCAAAGCTTAGCCAAACCCTAATATACCTAAAAAAACATCTAATTTACGGATAAAATACAAAAAAAAATCAAAATTACTTAAATAGGTTGAGTAAATACCTGTTTTATACTTCGAATTCGTGTCGAATACGGTTGATTATTTCAGTCGCTTTCGTATGTCACTCGGTTGTGTGTGTTTTGGAGATTTGGGGAAGAACAGAGCTGCGTAGGGGTTTCCCTGATTTAAATCAGAACCTCTACGCAGCGTAGAGATCCCTACGAAGCGTATAAAAAAGTCAAAAAGCAGTTTGACTTCACCAAAATTACCATTTTGCCCTTGTGTTTGGGGCTATACGGAGCTGATAACAAGGGTAAAAAGGTCATCTAAGACCTCCGCATACGCTGCATAGGGCACTCTATGAAGCGTATCTAAAGGTCAACAGAATGACCTTTATACCCTTGTATCAATGCTATACGAAGTATTGATATAAGGGTATAAAGGTCATTCTCTTGACCTTTAGATACGCTTCGTAGAGACCCCTACGCAGCGTATACAAAGGTCCTAAATGACCTTTTTACCCTTGTAATCAGCTTCGTATAGCCCCAAACACAAGGGTGAAATGGTAATTTAACATATTTAGGTTTTGAAACTTTGATTTTGGGGGGAAACTGTCCGCCTTTTACAGACGCTGCGTAGGGGTCAATACGCTGCGTTTTAGGGTAGTCATTTTACCATTTTGCCCTTGTGTTGAGGCAATACGAAGCCAAAAACAGGGGCTGTTTTGTCATTTGTATCTCATACGCTGCGTAGGGGTCTCTACGCAGCGTATATAAAGATCCATTTTTTTTATTTTTTTGTGTTTTTCTTTGTTTATATTTATACAAAACAATATTATTTGATAAATAATACAAATATAATTTAGAAAAGCTAAAAATAATACAAAAATTGTGAATTATAAAAATTAAAAATGATACAAACTTTATAAATTAAAAAATTTCTATAATTTACAAAAATACAAGTTTTCGCTTAATCTACGATAACATTTAAACTCGGTTCTCTGTCTTTGTCTGAGTCTGATTTAGGATTGGTTAACTCGTAGTAGTGCTGTAACCGCAGTCTATACATTTCTTCCCACCGTTCTGCAGCTATTGATCGATGTGTCGACCACAATGGGGTCACTAAAGGCATGGGGTAGTCTCCTTCCAACTTAGCATGTATGAAGTGTCCCCCGTAAACATGTACGAGCGTTATCGCTTGAGGTCGAGGATCTAGTGGGGCATCCGTTAATGGGAAGATGGTAGAGCTCCCTTCGATGCTTAGCACGTGGAGGACAATATTATACCTTTGCGCTACGAGAAGCCCTACGTGGGGCATTTCCATCCAGTGACTTGGATCGCACCCTTTCACTTAATGCCATTCGATGCTGTTACGTATTCGTTGAAAGTCTCCTTTGTTATATCTTTCGAATACATGCTTCCAACGCGGCTCGTTATGGTCAATCTCCAGTAGTAAATCACTTCGAATACGGGGCCATACGTGTTCCGTAAAACCTAACCCGACAGCCACAGACATGTACCCACAATGACCGTCTGGGGTCACATCTTGTATACGCGATATGTAAGAGCGAAACTCTGATGGAATTTGATTCTTAAACCTCTTAATGCTTAACAAGTGCTCGTCCCCCTTCATTAATGGAAAACCCTGATCATCCCGCGTCTCCTTCTTTTTAGAACTCGTTGAACTGTTTCGTTGCATTTTAGGTTTTTCAGACTTTACAACCGAACCAGTTCCACGAGAGTCCTCTGACGGTACGTATGAGCTGTGTCGGGGTAAATCGTACCTATGTTTGGGGGAAGCGGTATATACGTTGATGTCCTCGCCATAGGAGCTGTATCTCGCAGCTTCGTCTAACCTCGCAGCTTCATCTAGCCTTTCTTGTACTTTCTTTGATGTAGGCCGACCGCGAGTATTTTGCTGGACGATCGGTGGTTTCTTGGTTGATGATTTCGGGGTGAAGACCGCTTTTATCCTTGAAAGCAAACTCTTTTGCTGAACGGGGGACTGCGCCTCTAAATGTTGCCGCACATTATTGAGCTCTGCTACAATATCGACTTCCTCGTCTACCAGTTTACACGGGAGCAAGTCAAGCTTACGCCAGAATACATCTATGTCGTCGAGTTGTATCATACGCCCTGCACAGTTAAGTTAATACGGTGTGAGAAACAGCTAAATCGTACAAAATAACAAAAGGTTTGTAGTTTTAATATTGTTTACCTGTACGTTTGTAGTTTTCCAGCCTACAAGCACACGGCAATCCACAGCTAAGCCACATATGGCAACCACATGATGCGTTAAGTTTTCGCAATACCTCCAACTTCTTCAGTAGCTCTTTTGCCAGCAAATCAAGTGCTTCATGGGAAACCTTTCCACGTAGGTTGTCCAACAGTGGGTGTCTGTGGTGGTTCATCGTTTTTTCGATGCTCTCGGTGAAACTTTTTTGTATTTCATCGTACTGAGTTTCAACTATATTAATGACGCATCTTGCTATTCGCTCCAATGAACTCCCGCGCGTAACGTAACTTTTTAAATTTGTGTGCTGGCCCTCAACTATGTTGGTGGTGCGCTGACCAAAGTTGTGACACTTATCGGTCCACGCATAAACGAACATTTCTTTTTAGTCTTTGAGACAGTTTTCGTAGACGTAATCAAAGACACCTGCAAAAATAAAATAATGAAATGTAAAAGCGTGTGTAAAATATAATAGATTGGGTGAGTCGTTTGTTGAAGGAACACTTACTTTCTCGGTTGGCAACCACGGGTCGGTTATACATTTTCTCCAAGTTGTACTTATACATGGGCTTTGAAGTAGATTCGCACACTCTCCGCCAGTACGACATAAATTTCCCCCAATCTTCTTTATTGAACCCTTTCTTGCACTGTATAACTATATTTTGTTTGATGTGAAAGTGGCATAGAAGCCTGGTTGCGTTCGGGAATACTTTAGAACACGCGTTAATTGCAAGCTCTCTATCCGTGACTATCACACGCGGCATCATACATTCATGCAATATTGACTTGATCCGCTCAAGTACCCACACGTAGTTAGCCCTTCGTTCTTTACAAATAACGGCTTGTGCGATACAAAAAGACTTGTTGGTCGACGTCATACCCACAACCTGGACAAATGGCATGTTGTAGATGTTTGTTTTGTAGGTCACGTCGATCAACATCACGTGCGGGAATGCACGCCACATAGTGATTGAATAAGGATGAACAAAGAAAATCTCTGTTACGACATCTGTTTTGGGTTCCTGTAGGGTGTCGTAAATGAATCGGTTGTCATGCAGCAGGCTTTCCAGTGCCTGCATAGGAGTCTTTCCGTCCATCAGTGTCGCTCTAATTTTTTGTACCGCATTTTGCACGTCTTTCTGAACATGCAGGCTGTCGGGGAACTGCTTTCTTAGGGTTTGAAATATGATATGTGGCTCCATGTTTTGAGCAGTTAGCAGCTCCACTAGCTTGTATTCGGCTTCAGTAAATCTTCGCACAAAAGCGTGGCCCAACAGACTCGTAGTAGGTTCGTGGTTATGGTTCGCGTTGTCCACTTTTAACTCCCACGTGTCATTCGTCACGTCCCGGATGGCGAGCAATGAAAATGGGCAACCGATTTTTTTGCTACCAGCTTTCCTAACTGTTGCTTTACTACGGTGCTCACCACTACGGTCGCACACAAGCCATACCATCCCAATAGTACCGCCAATATTTTTCGATCGGCGGGTAACAATTACGTAACCATACTCCTTTCCCGTTTCTTGTACCCAATTCTTCAAATCAGTTAGAGACATGAAACGCCAAAAAAAAGTTACGTTAACAACAACAACAACAACAACAAAAATAATAATTATTATAATTATAATATTTTTAACAATAATAATAATAATAATTATAAATATAATATTTTTAACAATAATAATAATAATAATAATAACAATAATAATAACAATTATAATTATAATATTTTTTACAATAATAATAATAATTATAATTATAATATAACAACAATAACAACAACAACAACAACAACAACAATAATAATAATAATAATAATATTTTTAACAATAATAATAATAATAACAATTATAATTATAGTATTTTAACAATAATAATAATAATTATAATTCCAATAATAATAATAATAATTATAATTATAATATTTTTAACAATAATAATAATAATATTTTTAACAATAATAATAATAACAATAATAATAATAACAATTATAATTATAATATTTTTAACAATAATAATAATAATAATTATAATATAACAACAATAACAACAACAACAACAACAACAACAACAATAATAATAATAATAACAATAATAATAATAATAATAACAATTATAATTATAGTATTTTAACAATAATAACAATAATAATTATAATTATAATTATAATATTTTTAACAATAATAATAATTATAGTTATAATATTTTTAACAACAATAATAATAATAATAATAATTATTATAATTATAATATTTTTAACAATAATAATAATAATTATTTTAATGTGATACCTCAATTATTTGAAACGGAATGCCCGGGGTAGATGGTTCATAAAGTGGTGTGTTACGGGGCTCATAACCATATCCACCATATTCTTCGTATCCACCGTAGCCTCCGTATCCACCTTCACCCCATATCTATCGTATCCACTGTATCCACCTTCACCCCCGTATCCATCTTCTACCCTGTATCCACCGTATCCACCTTCACCCCCGTATCTACTGTAACCTCCGTATCAACCTTCACCCCCGTATTTCCCGTAACCCGGATACGATTGCTGCGTCGGGTAATATGGTTCATCAACAGGTGCATTCTCAGCACCGTATCCACTTTGTTGCACGTACGGAGATTCATACCCGTATCCGTAATCCGGATACACTTGATGCGCCGGGTAATTTGGTTCATCAACAGGTGGAGTGGGAGTCTTGTTCAAGTCTGGCAACTGTGTTTTTTGATCAACAGGGACTCCAGACACAACCTCCTCCTCATTGGCATCATTTGCTCCCCATGTGTCATTAGAATAGCGATTACCGAAATAATTCTCGTTCCAAAATGATGATATTTTAACAAGATTGAACAAAAAAAACAGAACAAATGATTTTGGTTTGGGGTGTAAATTGTTAGTGAAGAAGAAGATGAAAAAGAAAGCAAGAGATGAACTCGAAGGAAACCAGAGATGCATGGATAAATAGACTTTCAAATTTACTGAAATACGCAGCGTATAGCTCTCTACTCCCCGTATTACTTTATTCACGTGCCTAGACAACATCGTATCAGTGTCAAATCAGTCTGACATACGCTGCGTATTGATCAATACGCAGCGTATAGGGTTACCTCTATACGCTGCGTATTGATCAATACGCAGCGTATGTCAGACTGATTTGACATGGTACTAGGTTTGACTATCTGGTAGTGTACATGCCCCTTACATACACTGCGTAGAGACCTATACGCAGCGTATAGAGGTAACCCTATACGCTGCGTAGAGAGCTCTACGCAGCGTATGTAAACCCTAAGTGTGCAGATAGCCTGCCAAGGTGTGCAAATAGTGTGAGCCTTAATTAATTAGAATCTCATAAATTAAGCCGTATCTAGCTTCACATAGACATGAATTGAAATATTGAATTCCCCTTGTTTAGTTTGGCATAGACAATAAAACTCCAGCTAACTTTTAGCTTCACATAGACAAGAACAAACCTTGTTTAGTTCCACTTATAATAAAAATTCTACCTACCTTAATTTAATGTATCCTACATAAGTACATGTGACTTATCCCAATGGGGGTCTAGAATTAGTTATAAGTTGAAAAGCGATTTAGTTAGTTCTATGGCGCATGAGAATTGAATAAACAATTTTTACAAAATGTGGTTTCTAGAAATAGTTAAACAATAAAAAACAACTTATAACATTGCAGTTCATCTTTCAGAAACTTATAAACTTTTCACCGGGATCATGTATGTGCATGATATAATTATAAAGGCAGCTTCTTCTTCTTCTTTTTGGGGGTTCCATCCTACAAAGGTAAATGCTACTAGAGTTGGTGTTAAAGATCGGAGCATGCTTCTTCCCACGATTCGAACTATCCCCGTAAAGCCAATGATGGTAATGATCAACCACAAGAAAACGCTTCCAAAACCGGTTTTGGATCTTGATTTAGGGAGAATGGTTAACGACGGGTTAGTTTTCCGACAAAATATTTATATTAGATCATATGAAGTTGGGCCAGATCAAACAACTTCTATAGAAACAATTATGAATCATTTGCAGGTATATATGGTAAATTTGTCATTAATTAATATATCTGTTTGCATGTGCATGCATGCATGATATCTTAAGCACTTACTTCACAATGTTTAGGAAACAGCCCTTAATCACTTAAAGACGATTGGAATCTTGCAAGATGGCTTCGGTTCAACACCAGAGATGTGCAAGAAGAACCTAATATGGGTGATGACTAAGATGCAACTGGTAGTGGACCGTTCTCCAGCATGGTACAATAATCTGTTTTTGTACTTCATATTATGTTTGTGTATGGTGGTGATCAGTGGCGGATCCAGGAATTTTTTTTACTGGGTTCACTTTTTTAGGCTCTTGATTTTCGGTCAACTTGACGTTAGAATTCCGGTCGGGTCGGGTCGGGTCGGGCTTTATCACTAAAGTCACTTTTTTTCTAAAGCCACTTCTTTTCCTATGATGCTTTAGAGCATTCCCGTCCCATTCTATCATCGTCTCTAAAAAAACACATTTCTCTAACTTTGTCACTAAATTAATTTGTAATAAATTTTTATCGAATTAATTCGAGTCAAGACGGGTCCGTGTCAGAATCATATATCTAATGGTTATTTTATTTTGGGTTTCGCAAAATCCATAAACAGATATACAAATTCGAGTCAAGATGGGTCCGTGTCCATCTTTAAACCTTTCACTCTTCCAAGTTCCACCAATATACAAACTCATGCTAAAGTTTCTAATCACAAACCAAATAAAAACCATAAAAACTAATATGACATTCCAAGCAAATAACAAAAAATCTCAGTCCTAATCCACTGAAATTAAAACCTTCGAAAATCCAAATAGTTTTGCAAGTAATAGCAGAAATCAACTACAAAGTAAGACTATGTTTCAAATTCATAGTACCTGAATAATACTAAATACCATATCTCAACTACAAAGCAACTTTCAACAATTTACACTCATTAATCAACAAAACCATAGATGATGATTCATCTACAGTTTGCAAAGGCTCCACATATAAAACAAAAAAACAAAATTTTATACTTATAGTTACTCTACTATACGCCACTTATGTAATTGACAAATTTTACCTTTCTATATAGTATACGCCAATTACAAGATACATAATATTTTCCTAACACACACACATTATGGGTTCCTAATCACTGATGTAAAACAAACAGATTCAATACAAACAGATATAATCAATTAAAACAAACAGATGTATAACAAACAGATATAAAACTAACTGTAATCAATTAATTCGTATAAAACAAACAGATATAATCAATTAATTCGTATAAAACAAACAGATATAAAACTAACTGTAATCACGGAGGCGGAGGCGGAGCAGCCGGAGGCGGAGGCGGAGCAGCCGGAGGCGGAGGCGGACTGGCGGAGCTGCTGGATGTTGTTTGAATCTGTTCGCTGCTTGTTGTTTGTGTGCGGCGCTGATAATCTGATATAACCCTAAATGGGTTTTAATGTTTTATAACTTTAAAGAAAAAAAATTAAAAGATAAATTAAAAAAAAAACGGACAAAAAAAATGAGGTGACGGGATTCGAACCCGGGTGGGTTAGGAAGAAAAGCGCGATTATAACCGGTGGAACCTTGGTCTTTTTTGTGTATGGGTTCCTTTTATAATATACTTATGGGTTCCTTTTCAGCTTCTTATATATATTTACACTAAAAATTAAAAAAAGACTGGGTTCCCGGGAACCCGTACTTTGTATACTAAGTCCGCCCCTGGTGGTGATGAGAGAGGCTGCTAGAACCGCATTAACCTAACCCTTATACTATTTATTATTGTATAAATTAACTTGGATGCATATATATTTCAATACATTTAGGGTTTAGTTATATGGCATTCAATATTTTTTTTCTAAATACATATATGCTTATATACACATACACGCTCACACACACATGTATATATACATATGTTCACGTTTTTATATATGTATATTGGTTTCTAATAAAGGAAAAAGGGGACAGAATTAAATAAAGAGTGTGGTATGGGAGTTCACGGTACGGTTTCAAGCCACAAAACCGCCCAAATCAAGTCGGACGGTTTCAATATTTTCAAACGGTAGCGAGCGTTTTGTTTTACGGTTTCAATATACCTAAAACCAACCTTATAAAATTGGACTGACCATAAGAATACATTATATAATTTTTTTAAATATATATATACATATACACATATATTTAGACATAATTAAAATTAAAATTGTTTTTAGCTTTATTAATTAAGTTTAAGGAAATCAAAATGTTTTAAAAACCATGCACTCTCCCACCATCTAATATCATGGTAAGGTATCGATGATTCAACTCTAAGTTTGGACATCTTGTATAAGAGCCCAACGAACTCAAATCGTAAAAACAACGGTTACTAACGGTTTGGTTCGTTTAAGAGTTCTACTTTTTGGTTTTGGTTTAAAAAATAAATAAAAGTCGTCAATTACTAACGTTTTGGTTCATAGTTTGACTTAAAAATCGGTAAAACCACACCACTCTAGCGAGTGTGGAGAAGTAAATAATGTAATAAACCATTTTTTCAGATTTGCTCTTTTTACTTAAGCAATATGTATATGTGCTTATGGAGCTCTTGCAATTCTAAACAATATTGGTTTTGAAAAAAAAAACATGCCCCTTCATACACTGACACCCACGCTTAGTAGAAGCTTATTGTTGGAGTGTGATGCATCTTGCCATTCTCAAATCTATTATAGGGGGGATGTTGTTCAAGTTGATACTTGGAAAGCTGCATCCGGGAAAAATGGTATGCTTTGTAATTGGATGTTTCGCGATTCCAAAACAGGCGCGATTTTAATAAGAGCGTCAAGGTTAAAAACTTCTGCCATATGAGATTATATGAACTTTGATTGTTTACTTTTTGAATTGATGGTCATTGTGGTATACGTATTTCTTGTAGCATTTGGGTGATGATGAACAAAGAGACAAGAAGGTTATTCAAATTCCCATATGAAGTTCGAGCTGAATTAGAACAATACTTTCTGGATACACCGCCTGTGGTCAAACAAGATACTATAAAATGGTCAAAACAAGATGACAACATAGTTGACCATGTTCGCAACGGGTTAACGGTCAGTAGAATATTCTTCGGGGGTACCCAATGTTTTCATAACCGATCTAACCGTCAAATTGGCTGTCTTACCGATTCAGTGGTCGGAACTTGTTTGAAAAACAGGCAACATCATAGTAAATATATTAAAAACTAATCATGTAAAGATATAGGATATTAAAATATAATATAATAATACTTTAGTCAAAAGATCAAATACAAATAACTTTAACGTACAAAACGTACAAACTAAAGATTTTGCTGAAAAAACGCGGTGACATTTTTGTAATTATTAGTTTTTAACATTTAGTTTGGGTGGGGGAATGGGGGTTAGGTTTTTTTGGTGAGGTATAGTTTTTTAATCAAAATTACTCTACAATAACATTTTACAAAATTACTCTCCAGGATCAAAATTACTCTACAGGGCCATTTGTAGAGTACTTTTGATAATTACTCTACAAGCAAATAATTACATTACGAAAATGCCACCGCATTTTTTTTTTTTTTTTTGCCTTTTCCATGCTATTCGTGAGTTTAGTACGTTAAAGTTATTTGTACGGGAAATTTACTCTAATACTTTATCTGTTTTTATTAGATTTGCAATATTAATGAAAACTTAAGTAAACAAAATATAGAGTTTAAGGAAGTACATAGATCTTAAATGGTATTTTGAGAGGAAAAATAATATATATATATATATATATATATATATATATATATATATATATATATATATATATACACATATACATAGAACCAAACAGGTTATGTGTCCAGTTCTAATCTGGTTGGTCCAGTCCAGTTTTGAAACACTTTATGTACATGAAACACTATATTTGTGGGCTTCCTAGTGGATATATCTAAACTTGTTGATTCTTTGAACATGTTTAGCCAAGATGGAGCGATTTGGATATCAATCAACATGTTAACAATGTGAAATATATTGGATGGATACTCGAGGTACTTATCGGACAATCTTGCATTCTAATACAGATGAATTGTGATGAATTAAGACACTTGCTTGTTATTGTAGAGTGTTCCGGTGACAATTATGGAAAACTATGAGCTCACTAGCATGACTTTAAAGTACTGTCGAGAGTGTAGGAAGGATAATGTGGTGCAGTCTCGCAATTTTGTAATTGGGGCCGACAATGGAGAAATACCCAATCGCGACCATGTTGATTGTGAACATCTGCTTCAACTTGAGATCGAAGGTGGCAGTGGTGATCGTATCATGAAAGGTAGGTCGCGATGGCGGTCAAAATATGCTGAAAAGCAAGGAGACATTAGTTGTTTTTATAAGTAAGTGGCAAGCTAATTTTAGAGAATACATATGGTAAGACACACATTATTAACTCTTTTCCATGATCGGCTAAAACCCAAGGGGTACGGAAGATCTAAACCTACATACGTTCAAGTTGTTGATCCATGTGAATCGTTTATCTTATTTTCTGTCTCTTATATTGCATTTATAAAATACCTAATGTATTGTACAATAAAATATAAATGTGGTGGACAAATGTTACACATAAAATAAGGCATTAGATCCAAACGCTATTTTATTAAATTGATATGAAATACACTAACGTGATGGGATTTATCAAATTTTATGCAATCAACATGATGAGATTTACCAAATTTATTGTGCGAGGATAACAACCATGATCAATTTTTTACGTTGTGGGGTATGATTGCTCTCCACCGATCACCCTCATTCTCTACATCACCTGCACCGCACACCACCTTCCTCTCCATCTCATAAGGGGGTGGTGTCTTCCCTTCACCGAACTAATCGGCACAAGAGAGAGAGAGAGAGAGAGAGAGAATGCAATCAGGGAGAAGGGGGAATTCCCCGAACCCACCGAAACCGAAGAGGGGAAGCGGTGTTCCCCTTCGGCGCCAACGCCAGGTGGCTCTCCTGAGCCACACCCACAACTTTGAAGAATGGGTTTATTTGGATAGAAAAATTGTTAGAAAAGAAGGAAAAAAAATCAAGCCAAAATTATATATCAATCCCTTCCAAATGTCAATCCCGTAAATCATGGGGGCCCTTTATTATTTTCTTTTTTTTATATTTCATTGTGGGTTATTTATTCCCCCTCTTGTATCTTGTTCAAACAATGAATTAATAAGAAAAACTCTTCTCAATCCTCTCTGGTTATCATGGTATCAGAGCAGGATCAAAGATCCTAGTTTTTTTCTTGCTCATCCCTACATTGGCTACCATGTCTGGAACAGACGGTAACCATGACAACCTCACTGTCCAAATAGCCGATCTCCTAAAAAATGGCCTTATCTCCCAAAACCAACAACCAAACCAGAACCTCTCCGATAGCCTAAAAATTAACCTAAAACTCAATAGCCAAAACTACGTTTTATGGGCTCGTATGAACGAGTTACCATAGGCGGGAAATCAAAATCGCTCCTAAACCATTTAACCACGGATCCGCCAGAACCGACTGATGACAAATACGATAAGTGGGAACAAGACGATCTTATCGTGTTCTCGTGGCTTATACAAAACATCGAGCCTGCCATTGCTAGTAACCTAACCGAGTTTCCTACAGCCAAATCACTGTGGGAAGCCCTGGTTGTTACCTATAGCAGTGGTAAAGACAAGCTCCAGACGTTTGATCCCCATGTTAAAGCAAACGGGCTCAAGCAAAACGACGTACCTTTGGAAGATTTATGGATTACGGTGCAGGGGATTTGGGGAGAAATCGATCGGCGTGATCCCAATCTGATGAAGTGCCCTGAAGATATCACCAAGTATAATAAATTAAGGGCAGAACAGAAATTATTCCAGTTTTTGAACGCCCTGGATCACAAATATGATCCGATTAAGCACGAAATCTTGAGATGGGATCCCCTTCCTCCAGCAGAAGGAGCGTATGCGGCGGTCAGGAAGGAGACGGCTCATTAAAACATTTTAGGGACAACATCAAGCGACACACAGGGGGGTTGCGTCTGGCTTGGCTGCGGTTGAACCTGGTAACGGTGACGGGTCGGGCTTCGCCTCAAAGGGGATACGCAGATTTGAACGTGGAACAAACGGACCACCATCGCGTGAAGATAAAACCCATTTGATGTGTACTCACTGTGGGAAAACTAGGCACACTGAAGAGCAATGCTTCGAGATAGTTGGATATCCGGAGTGGTGGAATGATAGCAGTAAGAAAGGCGGTAAGATTGGGGGAAAAAATGGCGTCACCGGGAAAAATGGTCCGGCCGCTGGGAAGGCTCCTACTGGCGGAAGTGGCTTTGGTGGTATGATGATGGCGGTTGAGCCTTGTGAAGAAGAAGGAGATGTATCATCACGTAAAGGGCTTGAGAATTACAACTCAAGTCCTTCTTTTTTTAATATAGGTCCTTCTACTTTATTAGATCATAATTTTTTCCCCGAAGTTTGTGAACAAATAAAAAACAAATGTTCTAGTAACATAGGAAAAGTAAATATGGCCATGCAAAGTGATAAACGAAAAGATGCTTGGATTTTTGACAGTGGGGCCACGGATACAATGACCAATGATCATAGAGATACACCGCCTGTGGTCAAACAAGATACTATAAAATGGTCAAAACAAGATGAGAACATAGTTGACCATGTTCGCAACGGGTTAACGGTCAGTACAATATTCTTCGGGTGTACGCAATGTTTTCATAACCGATCCAACCGTCAAATTGGTTGTCTTACCGATTCACTGGTCGGAACTTGTTTGAAAAACAGGCAACATCATAAATATATTAAAAACTAATCATGTAAAGATATAGGATACTAAAATAAAATATAATAATACTTTATCTGTTTTTATTAGATTTGTAATATTAATGAAACCTTAAGTAAACAAAACATGGAGTTTAAGGTAGTACATAGATCTTAAATGGTATTTTGAAAGGAAAAATAATATATATATATATATATATGTGTGTGTGTGTGTGTGTTAAATTCAGACCGACTTGTAGCAGGTCATTTTTAAAATGAAAATGATTCATATACACAGAACCAAACAGGTTATGTGTCCAATTCTAAGTCGGGTTGGTCCAGTCCAGTTTTGAAACACTTTATGTACATGAAACACTATATTTGTGGGCTTCCTAGTGGATATATCTAAACTTATTGATTCTTTGAACATGTTTAGCCAAGATGGAGCGATTTGGATATCAATCAACATGTTAACAATGTGAAATATATTGGGTGGATACTCGAGGTACTTATCGGAGAATCTTGCATTCTAATACAGATGAATTGTGATGAATTAAGACACTTGCTTGTTATTGTAGAGTGTTCCGGTGACAATTATGGAAAACTATGAGCTCACTAGCATGACTTTAGAGTACTGTCGAGAGTGTAGGAAGGATAATGTGGTGCAGTCTCGCACTTTTGTAATTGGGACCGACAATGGAGAAATAGCCAATCGCGACCATGTTGATTGTGAACATCTGCTTCAACTTGAGATCGGAGGTGGCAGTGGTGATCGTATCATGAAAGGTAGGTCGCGATGGCGGTCAAAATATGCTGAAAAGTAAGGACACATTAGTTGTTGTTGATGCAGATTTTGTGTCTGATGCTTGTCGAATATATTAGATTTATTTTATGCTGAATATGTAATAGTTAGTGAAATGGTCAAACGAACGTGTATTGACCCGCTCGTTTGAAGTGGTCAAACGAGAGGGTTATTTGTTTGACCGTGTGTGTTTGCAAGACAAGGGGGTGTGGCTATAAATAGCAACCCCTTGCCATTTGCAACATTTGGAAGTTTTAGAGGTTTGAGTCCTCACAGGGAGAGATCACCACTTGGTCTCTCCCCGGATGTGTACTCCTTTGGTATGGTTCGGTTAGCTTGTTAATCGGGCCGGTTTGCTTTGTTATGTTATCAAATCTATACAAGTAAATATTTCATCCGTCTCTAATCTTCCCGTCTACGAACATAATCATGATAATCACAGTTTCGGTCCCGAAACACGGTCCTACAATTGGTATCAGAGCCATGGTACCCGATTTAGTAAATCTAACAGTTTGCTAAGTCACATGTGCTCTAGATCTGTGATTTTCGTGATTTTTGTTCAAGATCTATAAATGGTGAAAAACCCAGATCTGGACCGAAATATTCGGGTCTAGATGAAACAGAACATATACAAGAGTTGGGTTTTATGTTTTACACCTAAATAAACAAGTTTTCATCATCAAATATCATCTATATAATGATTTTCGTCAGATCTGGAAATGAACAGTTAACTGTGTTCTTGAGATGAGTATGGCGGCTGGTAAGAAACACTAGGGTTCCTGTTGATACCCTACGACGAAATCCGAGCTGACGAAATCACCCATCTTCGTCAAACATATCCTGGACGAAATCACCCATCTTCGTCAAACATATCCTGGACGAAATCACCCATTTTCGTCGACCTGAACAGTATTTCGTCGCCCTGTCGCTTTATATAACCAGCAGCTGAAGACAGAAAGAGTAGAAGGTGGATAATAGCAGGTGATTGACGGCTGCTAAGGATCTGATCACCGACACTAATTTTGACTGCTCAGCCACCGGATTTTCGCTTCAGGCGATGAACTCCAGCCACGTGGCACTGGTGTCTCTGCTTCTCATATCGGAAAGTTCCGAAGCAGTAGCCTGATACGTCACCGGAATATCAAACTGGAGATCAAACTCATACTTGAGCAGATTATGCACATACCAGCACTTTCCAGTCCACCGTGTACCTTCCGGATTGGCGGCGGAGATTCGGAACCAGTCGTTGTCTTTGAATTTGTTCATCAAGAAAGAGTAGAAGAGGAGCTTGAGATAGCTTCAATGGTGAAAAGGGCAATCGATTGGTGGTGGTATATCAAAGAAGAAGACAGAAGATGATATCACCGACTGAAGTAATTAGTTGTCGGCTGGATTTTATGTAATTTGGGGATTTTGGTGGTGGTGTATGCAGCGAAAGAGAAGAGACAAAGTAAAGTAGAGAGAGAAGGGTTTGGAGTTTTTGGATGTTTAGTAAAGTTAGATGATGTCTGCTCTTGTTCTTTGGGAATCGCAGACAAATAGAGATGCACAGTGACCTAAAATTGAAAGTGAAATGGCTGATAAAGTTGGATATTGACTTTTGTGTTTGAATAAGTTAATAGTGGGTTTGCTGTTTATGACCAACTTTCAAAATGGTTGGGCTCACTTGTGCGAGACAAAATGGCCCACTTATGTTGGAAATATTTAAGTGGCAGTTGGGCTTTTTTTACAAATTGGATTCATTCTTGTTACAGGTATGGATTTCAGTTTGTTTGGGCTGTGAATATGTGATGGCAACTCTTATTTGGGCCAAGATTCAAAGGTAGTTACATGCACATGGGGTCGGGTGTTTGCATAATTTATTTGAACCGTGCTTCTAAATGTCAACGTCAAAATTCGTACGGATTTTGACAGCGCGCGGAATGATGCGGCATGATGAAAACAAAAGATGATGATATTTTGAAAATTGTGGGGTAGTCACGGTTACCGATGCGAACATCAAACTTGGTGACTTGACTACTATGGGCCGAAAACAAAAACGGTATGTTCACTTCCGCACGTCAATATTTATGATTGTTATCGGTTATTCGAAAATGTTCGAAAGCATTTTGTTTATTGTCATATTCTCGCATTTGAAAACGAACGTATGAACCTGGAATGTCAATACCGGTCCTAACGAGTTCACAAAGTCTTTGGAGGGATACAAGTCAGATCCTACGGGGTACTAGGCGAAATTTCTTTATCAACTAGAATATGCAAAGAAGAAAGTTTTTTTGTTTATTGTCATATTCTCGCATTTGGTAACGAATGAATGAACCTAGAATGTCAATACCGGTCCTAACGAGTTCACAAAGTCTTTGGAGGGATACAAGTCGGATCCTACGGGGTATTAGGGGACGTTCTTATTCAACTAGAATATGCAAAGAAGAAAGTCGTTTTCGTGATTTTTCGAAAAACCGAGAACATTCAGTGAAGATTGACGACAGTTCCGCTAAGTGAAGGGAATTGGTGAACATTTGAAAGTTGACGACAGTTCCTTTGAAGTGGAAGGAATCTGTTAAGGTTTAGAGATCTTACCAAAGAAATGGGGGAATAAAACGTATGATGAATTTCTTCGGTAAATTTCTAAACGCAATCACAGGTGGTAGAGTTTGTGATTTTCTGGTGATACTAAAGGTTCGGCGTGAAATGTTTTGCACAGACACATATTTGAGGATTTTAATTAATTCTCCAGCCAGCGTGAAGAGTTTTGCACGGAAACATACAGGCATCTTAAGTCTACAGTAGTTACAAAAGCGTTGTTCACTGAAGACCTGGGGAATCTTTATGAAAGCTGATAGTTCAAGACTCAAGACCTGCAGGATTCGGTTTTGGGTTTGATGTTTCTTTGGGATTTTACAGGGATCTGGGGGTAACTCAATTCGTTGAGTTTGCAAACGATGTACTTGGTCTAGCTGACTTCCTGAGTACTGATGCTGAAGATCCGTAGTGCATTACGTGGTCAACTTCACAAAGGCGAGACAATGAGATCTGGATGTTGTTCAACTAAGCATGCTGGTTGAGCTTGCAAGGGATACACTTGGTCTAGCTGACTGACGTGATTGTCGTGGTCACGCAAATTTAATCCCAATAACTACTATAGATAGCGGTAAATGGGTATCGAACTCAGGGAGTATGTGGAAAATGTGTCGATTATGTAGCTTTGCACTTAAACTAAGATTAACTAAAATTGCAAAAATTAAAATTCAAGAGTTGATTGTTTTGGTTTTAAGAACTAATATTAACTAATTAAATTGCAAATCAAAGAGTGTTTTTGTAAACAGATTAGGAACAAGCGACCATCCTAGATTTCAGGTTTTAATCCACACTAATGTTTATGCTTAACTAGAAAGAACCACATAGACATGGCTCGTGTTTGATTATCTGTTTGTGATGAAAGAGAACTAAGTACTCGGATTATAAAATGCGAGGTTATTACTCGATGATCAATTGACAATTATCCAACCCTAACCCCTCCCATGATATCTCGATTGCCAACGGCACCAAGAACGTATGGTTTAGATTAACATCAAACAATAATCAACAATTTACAAACAAATATCCAAACACCATAATAACTCAAACAAACATTCAAAGTTATTATTCTAGAAATTCAAGCACAAACATAGTGTTTCAAAAGCAAACCTTACATCTAGGATGATCACCAAAAGTTTAGCCACGCATGAGTTGGTACATCATCATCACACAACGATTAATGTTCATACGAATCGAATACACAAACCGAATGTTAGCAATTGTTTGGAACCAAGTAAGAACAGCCAAAATCGCCCCTAGTGTGTTCTCTAACCGACCAATGAAGAGAATAGGTGAAAAGACACCATAAAACTGATTTTAATGAGGCAGTTACACATCTTCGCGTCATGTCCACCGTAACTTACGGTACCACCGTAAGTTACGGTGGCCTTCAAGTTGTTACGGTAATAGTCTCCTGTGTTACGGTGAGTTTCAGGCAATATTCAGGGCCACCGTAAATTACGGTGGCCACCGTAATTTACGGTGGCACCCTGAATTTTGTGCTTTGTTTCCTCTTTCGCTCCACGCACGACCCGTTCATCTCTAATCCTTCCTAAGCTGCGTTTTCTCCTCTTTTAGCTCCCGAACTGCACCTGAAACATAAGCAACCGTAGTTATCTAATTCAAGATAATTACACGATTAAGTGAAAGATTAATTCGTCTTTTAACATGATTAAGGGTTGTCCTATGGACCACCCGTCACATCCCCACACTTAACCGCCAAGCAACTCATTAAATCAATTTCTCAACAAGTGATCAATGTAAACCAAGCAAAACATGCAATCCTTTTACTAACCCCTTTTTAACACCCACAATAACGCACCCCTCACTATGTCTCTCCTCTCGGTTACAAGTAAGCACTAGCAATATGAGCTAGACACACAAAGGCTAACGGGCGGTTGCACAATTATAGGCTTATACCTAAATCGATCCTTCTCCTAACAAGTGCCAAACATGAATGCAAATCAAAGGGACTTTCAAGGTTGTAACGTGGCTAGGTGTATGGGTAAGAAATGGAATATATATGAAGTAGCGAAAATTTAACCCGGTCTTTTTATTACACAATAAAACAAACTAACAACTACCAATCTAAACTACTATGTACAAGACAACTAAACATCCTTTCTTTTTTTCATTTTTCATTGCTTTTTCTCTTTTTTCTGATTTTTCTGAATTTTTTTTTCTTTTTTTTTTCAATCAAAGCAAGCAACCATACAATAAAGCTTCAAACATATCTACATCATACTACTAAAACTACTACTACTATTACTAACACTATAAGACCGGGTTAAATTTGGGTAAGTTTTTAAGTAAGTAGCTAGGGGTAACAAACAATAGGCTTTTAGGCACAAAATTGGGCAACTAAATGTCCAAACCCCCACCCTTCTCGCAACCATGCTCATATATATAACTTATGAGGTCCAACCCCCCAAATCCCACACTCACACACACTATGACGAGGCTACCTAGATGCCCTTATCCTTTCTACATTCATATTCAACTAAGGCCTCGAACCGCATTCAAGCACAAGTTCTAATGCACCCCCACCCGTAGCCACTCTCATCAAAGATAAGCATTATTTATATACAAATGTGGCTTCAACTCTCACCAAGAATAAGAAGATATCAAGGGTTGCCGGTGCATCAATTTGGGGTTAATCTAGGGTGTTCAAATTCTCACAATGTTTTGCTTGACTCAAAATTTTTCAAAATCTTCAAAAATTCCCCCCATCCCCACACTTGGGATACATTGACCCCAATGTATGGTTTTAGGAGGCTTTGATCACTAAAATTCATTCAACATCAACAAACACTTAAACACTCAAACCCCAAATTTCTTTTTTTGGATTTTTCATTTTATATATATTTTTTTATGTTTTTCTTCTTTTTAAAACATGACACCACCAACTCGCACCAACCCAAACAAAACATCACAATCATACACCACCCAACCGCCCAACCATAAACATAACAAGCTAACAAATATGCACAAAATATACAAAGGAGGAACACAACCTGACTAATAATAGCGCGGTCCCGGAGGCCCAAAAATGGAAGACATCATGTCGTTCCATTCTCCAAACGCAAATGAGCCGCTACTACTCCCACCTTGTTGTTGTTGGGCTCCTTCTTGTTGGCGTGGGTCAATCCATTGTGAATGGTGGATCGGCGGGGTTGGATACGAAACACTACCATCATACGGTGGTAGAGACGCATAATCCACATGTTGTGGATCCACAACCACCGGCCGCCCGGCATGCCAATCTGAGTGCATTCTCCTTTCTTGATCGTCATGGTATCGATTATTCATTTCCACTTCACGGGAATACGCATGTGTGCGATTCCATGCCTCTTGACGATCAAGGTTTTGTTTCAAGGACCGCTCTATACTTGCACTCATCCTCGTGTTTTGGTCAAATAACGTCCGCTCCGACCCCGACCACGACTCAAAAATGGGTGCCGGAGGACGTTGATTCTCGATCACTTCTTGCATTGTGCCTTCATAAGCCTAACCCGGCACATAAGATTGCTCCGTATAATCGTAAAACATACCACCATAACCTCTACCATAACCCCCTTGACCTACATTCTGACCTCCTTGCGGCTCGTCCGCATAATCCTCGTCACCACTTGGAACTGCTTCCTCATCACTTTCCGGTTCATCCAGCTCACCCGGTAAAAGATCTCGTGCACCCACCTTTAGTGCTCTCCATCGCTGCCCCTCAGACTTGTTTATGATACCGCTCCGACTGTGTGTATGACCAACCAATCCCCAACTTATCTAATGTAAACGGCAGATGCCTTTTTGTTGCCCCTCTATCTTCAGATGTTATTGCCTTTTGCTGTTTCATCAGTCCCGTGATTATTCGGCAATACGGGACGATATCTCTTCCTAACTTATTCCGGCAAATCCATAAGTGGTTCATGATTAGATATCGGATGGGAAAGCGTGGAGCCCCATGGAGTAGCGAATAAAGAACGGGTACTTCGGGAAACCTCACTTGCTCTTTGTCCCCCCTTCTCGGAATGACATTCAAGAGGCAAATAGCCAACAACAACTTTGCTTCGATTCTCAAATTCTTCCGATACAAGATTCCACTGTATGTACCGGGTAAAAACAGTGTCGCCAACATATCATTCCACCGGGGATGCTTTTCCGGCTTTACCAAAAGGTTATCAAGAGTGGGAATCATGTAGTCACGAGCTGGAAGGCTATCGTATTTCCCAAGCTTCTTCAACGTGTCAAAAGTCATCTCCACCGGAATCCCATGCACTATACCTGTTAGCTTCATTTGCAATGGCTTTTCATACGTGTTGCATTTAAGAGTTGCCATCCATTCTTGTACTTCAGTGATGAACAAGTTGTTTTTATCCTTATCAAAGCAATTAAGCGCCCCCTCCCATCCTAGAGCGTGGAATTTATCAAACACACCGAACGGGCTGAATTGAACCTCATTAACTTCTCTCTCACAAATGAATGCAGCAGCCTTGTTTTTCAATTTATTCATACTATCATGGTAGAGTGTCGGTTGCCACTCCTCTGCTTGATCATCCAATGGTCCCGAATCCCATTTCGGTTTATCCGTCATATCCAACTCCATTTCTTCCTCACTTTCACTTTCACTTTCGCTTACTCGACCCATGTATTGTTTCTTCCTTGGTTGTTGTTCCGGCTGTTTACCCTTTCCCTTCGAAGACGAAGATGAACTAGCTCCAGTCTTTTCTTTTGTTCGTGCCATTTCCTACACACACTAGAGCAAACAACACAACCAAATGAAACAAAATTAGACTCTTTTACCCAAAATATCCCCACACTTGCTTGTTACTATGGTTGTAGATGTTAGTGAACTAAAAGTTTATAAATTTTTCAAAAATTTTAGCATGGTGTCTCTACAATGTAGAGATTCCCAAAAGTTCACTACTTTACTACCAATCCTACATCTACAAACCATATCCATGTTCAAGTAACACGTCAAAACTATGAACAAGCAAGTGGGTATGAACAATATCAAAAATAACCTCAATCTTCACAATGCATCATCAAAATACAACAAATAAACTTCCATACCTTTGTTTGAAGATGCAAGAATGCTTGTGAAACAAAAACTCCAAAAACCCCCCAAAAATTTTCGGACTAGGGTTTAGAATTCAGACCCTAAAACTGCGTTTTCTCATAAATTTCTTGGCAAAATCAGAAACTACGTGAAAAATTAGTCAAGATAGACCTAGATTTCACTTAGTTTGAACAAAAATTGAGTGAGATATGGAGGATTGAAGTTTGAAGAATGTTGAGTTTTGTGGGTCTTGATGAAAGTGATATATGATAGTGTTTGGAGAAGAAAAGTGAAAGATTTTGTGTGGCTAGGGAGTATTCACGTGACCTGATTATATTTTTTTTTATGTACATGTAGAAACCAAAACGACGGATCAGTTTTCACTGCGTACCGTAAATTACGGTAAGACCGTAAATTACGGTACAACCTGAACAAAAACTTCCACCGTAAAACAGTAGAGATATACCGTAAAGCCTTAACCCATTTTCTCTCCACCGTAACTTACGGTGCCACCGTAAGTTACGGTGGCATCTGGGTCTTCCTGGTTCGCTGCAAAATGTGATTTTTATGCATATTTTTTATATTTTTCTCAGTTTTTTTTTTCGATTTTTTTATGTTTTTAATTTTTTTCAAAAACGTGTAAAAATCACCCTACCCCCTCGAAAGTCCCGTGTTGTCCTCAACACAATGTTAGAGTAATTCGTGACCGAACGTCCCCACACTTGTTTCAAACACGGATTTCAAGGAAGTACGGTAATCGTGCAAACTATACAAAACCAAACAAAATGCTACTATTTACACTACCAAACCTGGGCCTCTCATGGTTGCTCATCGTCGACCGGGCGTAAGATGTAGCCCGCTTTGTCAAGCTCCAAGTTATTGATGTCGTTCCCTTCCAAGTATGGCTTCAACCGGTGACCGTTCACCGTTTGTTGTTTCAATGTTTGTTCATCTTGGATATCTACATCACCAAATCTCCCAACTCTCCGAACGACATACGGGCCCATCCATTTGCTTTTAAGCTTGCCCGCGAACATCTTGAGTCTTGAGTTATACAACCAAACTTTTTGCCCAACTTCAAACGTTTTCTTTCTCAATTTTGCATCATGTACCTTCTTGAGTTTATCTTTATAAGCCGATGCACATTCACACACCTCGTCTCGAATCTCTTCTATCTCGCTTAATTGCAACTTCCTCAACTTCCCCGCCTCATCATAATCCGCGTTTACCGTCTTAATTGCCCAATGTGCCTGATGCGCTAACTCCATTGGCAAGTGACAACCCTTTCCATACACCATCCGGTAAGGCGTTGTGCCAATAGGAGTCTTGTAGGCCGTTCGGTATGCCCACAATGCATCGTCTAACTTACTCGACCAATCCTTCCTATCCTTTCTAACCGTCTTCATGCGAATTTCCTTGATTTGACGGTTGGACACTTCGACTTGTCCACTCGTTTGCGGATGGTAAGGTGTGGCAATCCGCTGATTCACGCTATACCTCTTCAATAATTTCCCAAAGTTGAAGTTCTTGAAATGCGAACCACCATCACTTATAATAACCCGCAGAATGCCAAAACGAGAGAAGATGTTGGATTGAACAAATTTACAAACGACCGAATGGTCGTTTGTTCGTGTTGCAATAGCTTCAATCCACTTCGAGACATAATCCACCGCTACCAAAATATATAGAAAGCCATTCGAATTCGGGAAAGGACCCATAAAGTCTATACCCCATACATCAAATATCTCTACAACCAAGATTGGTTGTAATGGCATCTCATCCCTCTTCGATATGCTTCCCATCTTTTGACAATTTATGCAATTTCTAGCGAACTCACATGCATCCTTGAAAATTGTGGGCCAATAAAACCCACATGAGAGAACCCGATAGCCTGTTTTGTGCCCACTAAAATGACCTCCACATGCGGACGAATGAGCATGGGTCAAAATTTCCAACACTTCTGTCTCGGGCACACACCTTCGTATAACTTGATCCGGCCCAATCTTGAAAAGATCCGGTTCATCCCAAATATATTGCTTCACTTGAACCATAAATTGTTGTCGGCGCTTCTTGGTCCAATGACTTGGGATGGCACCCGTGGCTAAGTAATTGACATAGTGAGCATACCATGGTGCAACAAAGGTGGAGACGGCTAGGAGTTGCTCGTCGGGAAAACTTTCATTGATTTCACTAACATCATCGATCCCTTCCACCGGAATCCGAGACAAGTGATCCGCCACTACATTCTCACTTCCCTTTTTGTCTCGGATTTCTAAATCGAACTCTTGTAACAATAAAACCCACCGAATCAAACGAGGCTTCGCGTCCTTTTTCTCCATCAAATATCGGACCGCACTATGATCCGAATAAACCACCACTTTGCTTCCCCAAATATAAGCACGAAACTTATCCAAAGCATACACCACCGCTAATAACTCCTTTTCGGTTGTGGTGTAAGTGAGTTGCGCTTCGGATAAAGTTTTGCTTGCATAGTAAATCACCACCGGCTTTCTATCAACCCGTTGACCCAAAACTGCACCAATAGTGGTGTCGCTTGCATCACACATTATCTCGAACGGCTTTGACCAATCCAGTGGTTGCAAGATAGGAGCTTTGACCAAGTGTTCCTTCAAAACAGTGAAAGCTTGCATACACTCGTTAGTAAAATCAAATGGGACATCTTTTAATAACAAATTACACAAAGGTTTGGTGATAACACTAAAACCATTTATGAAACGTCTATAGAACCCTGCATGTCCCAAAAATGACCTTACACCCTTAACATTTTTAGGAGGTGGCAACGATGCTATTACCCGTATTTTTGCCTTATCCACCTCCATTCCCCTTTCAGAAATTACATGACCCAACACAATGCCCTCTTGCACCATGAAATGACTTTTCTCCCAACTTAACACTAAATTTTTCTCAACGCACCTTTTTAAAACTTTTTGTAATTCATTGAGACAAGCATCAAAACTAGTGCCAAAAATGGAGAAGTCATCCATAAATACTTCGAGCGACTCTCCAACCATGTCCGAGAAGATACTCATCATACATCGTTGGAAAGTTGCCGGAGCATTGCACAAGCCAAAGGGCATCCGCCGAAAGGCAAATGTGCCATATGGACAAGTGAAGGTGGTCTTGTGTTGGTCATCCGGGTGTATTGCTATTTGATTGTAACCCGAATACCCATCCAAAAAGCAGTAATATTTTTTACCCGATAATTTTTCAATAATTTGGTCAATGAAAGGTAGCGGGAAATGGTCCTTAGAAGTGGCGGCATTCAATTTTCGATAGTCAATACATACACGCCACCCGGTAACCGGTCGGGTGGCAATTTGTTCGCCACTTTCATCTTTGACTACTTGAATGTCGGCCTTCTTAGGCACAACTTGGGTGGGACTCACCCAAGCACTATCCGAAATCGGATAGATGATTCCCTCATCCAACCATTTAATTACCTCTTTTTTAACTACCTCCCTTAGGTTCGGATTCAATCGCCTTTGAGCTTCTCGTGTTGGTTTGGCATCTTCGGTGGTAATAATCTTGTGCATGACAATTGATGGACTAATTCCTTTGAGATCGGCAATCGTCCATCCAATAGCTCCCTTATTCTCTTTTAACACTTCCAACAATGCTTGCTCTTGTGCCAACTCTAAATTAGAGGCAATAATGACCGGTAAAGTGTCATTATCCCCTAAGTAAGCATACTTCAAGTGGCTCGGCAAATCTTTGAGCTCCAACTTTGGCGGTTCCTCTAACGATGGTTTAGTACCCGAATTTATCTCCGCCGGTAAACCTTCAAATTGATGCGTCCATGGTGGTCGACCTTCCTTCAAAGCCATGGCATCCTGTTTTTCCTCTTCAACCCGGAGTGCATAAGCATGTACCTGTTCAGAAAAATCACACAGGCAAACATCCAAACCATCCTCCTCATACTCATGCGGGTTGCATCCGTCAACTATATCTGCCATAAAACACTCATCAACACCATTAGCATTAGAATTGTTAGTAAAAACATTCAAACGCATTTTCCGATTTCCAAAAGTCATATCGACTGTACCAAATCTACAATCGATTATTGCATGTGCGGTGCTCAAAAATGGCCGACCCAAAATTACATTTTGTTGTTGCTTTGGGTCCGCCGACGAGTAGTCCAAGACTAGAAAGTTAACTGGGTAATAAAATTCATCAATTTTAACAATTACATTTTGATCCATTCCTCGAGGTAACTTATGAGACAAATCGGCTAAAACAACCGTTGTCTCCACCCTAGCTAACGGACCAAAATCATATTGGTCATATAAGCCCCCCGGTAAAATACTAACTCCGGCTCCAAGATCTAGCAACGCCTTAGCCATTTGAAAATTACCAACTTGTATGTTAATCAATGGCGTGCCCGGATCTTGGAGCTTAGGAGGAAGCTCCCCGTTCAAAACCGCACTCACTTGCCCGGTTAAGTGCACCCGCTTAGGCATTTTATTCTTGTTTTGCCTTTTTTGTGTACATAACTCTTTTAAAAATTTTGCATACGCGGGTACTTGCTTTATTGCATCAAGTAATGGAAGATTAATTTTTACTTGTTTAAACATGTCCCACAACTCTTCTTTTTTGGGGACCTTTTGATGCAATAAAATTTTTCTTTCCCGGGTCAAGTAAAGCCAATGGAAAAGGGACTCGACTCGGTTCACCCTCAACTTTTTCACTTTTTTCATTTTCACCCAACCCCGGTTTGTTAACATTTGTTTCTTTAGGTTTAACCGGTGAAACTTCATCATCACTATCAATACCCGTGATGTCCTCAACTACCCCCTCAACCAATTCGGGTGACAAATTAGCTTTAAACTCTTTTCCACTTCTTAAAACACTAACATGACGAACATTAACATTACCTCTTGACGAACCATGTGATGGATTTACCTTGGTGTCGCTAGGAAGTTGACCCTTTTTTTTCTTCAACTCCGCCACATCGGTTGCCAATTGACCCATTTGGGTTGTTAGTGATTGGATGCTTTTGTCACGAACCTCATCCTTTTGTATTCGAACTTCATCGAGTTGGTTCCGTTTTTGCATCTCCGCTTGCATGCTTTTAAGCATCTCCATCATCTCATTTCCACCCGAAGACCCCCTTGTTCTTGACCCGTTTGATATTGCTTTTGATAGCCTTGGTTGTTCCCGCCTCGATATCCACTTTGGTTGTTATAAGGTTGGCGCGAACCAAAGTTACCTTGGCTACCTTGAAAGTTCGGGTTAGCTTGATTTGAAGGGTTCCCATACCGAAAATTTGGGTGGTTCCTCAACCCGGGGTGGTAAGTATTAGAATTCATGTTGTTATAATTTCTACCACCCCCTCCTTGACCTTGAACCGCATGAACCTCTTCATATTGCCCTTCCACCATCCCTTGGCAATTTTCAGCCGCATAACCTATTTCATTACACAAAGCACACACATCATAAATTTGGTTAGTAGTTTGAACATTACCATCATCTATGGCATGCACTTGAGGTCGGGCAATGGCCGATCGGGATCTCCTCGATGCTTGAGCCTTTCTCTTTGATGTAATTGCCATGTTCTCCAAAAACTCCCAATCGTCATTTTCATAATTTGTGCCAAAAGTCCCACCGGTAATGGACATTAAATCACGAGCATCCTCGGCACTCAACCCCTCGTGGAAGGCATTCATCAACTCCCAGAGTTCAATCCCATGGTGAGGGCAATTCTTTATCATCATATTGAATCGTTCAAATGCCTCATGGAACATTTCACCATGTTGTTGTTGAAAACTCCTCAACCCCTTTCTAGCATCATTAGTCTTTTGGGCGGTGTAAAATTCGTCTAGAAAAATTTGTTGCATTTCCGCCCAAGTATAGATAGATGCCGAAGGCAAAGTGTAGAACCACTTCTTTGCCTTGTCCTCTAAAGAAAACTAGAACAAAACTAACTTGACATCGTCGGCCGAAAAACCTTGACTCCCAAGAGTATTACAAATTGAGTCATAGGCCTCCAAATGAAAATACGGTTCCTCCGTTGCTAGCCCTTTGTATTTCGGCAAACTTTGCAAAGAATTTGTTCTAACTTCAAACGTCCTCCCTTGATCATTGTGAGGAATAACTACCGGTGAGGGATTTTGAGTGATTATCGGCCTAAAATGCGCTTCAATTCCCCTCACATTTTCTCTAAAATGCCTTCTTGGCACCCCCAACCTAACCCTTGGTCGAATAGGACCCATTGGCCTTGGTGTCACACCCCGATTTCCACGTGTCACCGGTGGGCCCGGTGGGGGAGTATCATGACGTGGTTGGCAACGTAATAGTCAAACAACACAATATTTAATGTGCACAGCGGAAGCAAATTTAAAAAATATAATACAACCGAATTTAATATTGAAATGACAAGTGTCACAATATCCGGATGTTTATCCACAGTAGGATCGAAATAAAATAACATTAATGGTTCAACAGACTTCAGGCATCTTAAGCTTGCGAGACTTCTAATGATGCTAAGGAGAAATCCCAGCCAATTTCGCTTAGTACCTGCATTTAATCTTTTTTTTGGGAAAATACGTCAGTTTACACTGGTAAATACATTCAACTGACTCATTTTGGAAAATGATTGAAAATTGGTTTGGATGCACGTGGCATAAACATTTTATTTAACTTGGGAGAATTATTTAATATTATAATCTTGTGAACGAATTACATGTTACTTATGCGTTCAGTAGCCCGGATCTTGTCCGGGTTAAAGATCAATAGACACACCACATTATTGAGTTATACACTGACAGGTGTACGCCTACACCCCGTGCTCGGGTCGTGGCCATCTCGTAAGATGATGCCAAGGATATCCGGGACATGGTCATTAACCCCCCAAAGGCTGTAAAGTAAACAAGACTGTTTAAACGAGCCGATCAAATTATTCAACTACCCACTTAATGTGGAGATTTGATGCCCGATCAAGCGGTATGCTATATACCGTAACCCAAGCCCGTATAGGGAAAATAAGTTAAAAGTATTTACCTGAGCAAGTATTAATCACAATAAGCAAAATGCACGTAGCTTTTACTGGTTCTCCTAATCTGGAACGAAGGTTTAATATAACCTATTAGAATCCTAACGGGTCTTTAATTAAGCTTAAGCTTAGACCGGCTAGTTTCAAAGATACGGTTCGTACGCACGATTAAGCGAAGACCAGATAGAATTTGATTTAGACCCGAAAAGTTTGAAGACTTGTTTAATATGGGTTTATTATTCACATTCTGTATTTTGAGATAAAACTGATAAGGTTTGACCCGTTTCGGCTAATTTATGTAAACTTGTTACATAAACCGAACGGAACGCGTAATATGCGTAACGGGTATCCGTAAGAGCCATATACAGGTTTCCTAAGTTAATATGCTTCTAATATGTTGTGACATCAGTAAGATGTCTCTCATTATGCCCGGAACGAATTTAAACACAAACTATGCCCCGTAGGGGTAGTTTGGTCATTTTAAAGGTTGTAAAAGAGTTTAGATGTTTAACTGAGTTACAGGTCTGATGTAAACAACAAACATACTCAATTTGATAAGTTATATCAGTAGGTTAAAGCATATATGTGAAATTTATCATTTTTCACCAAACTATGCCCCGTAGGGGTAATTTGGTAATTTCACATAAGCCGAAAAGCCCAAAACTGAAGTCTGAGTTTATCAACTTTAGCTTACTGTTAAAATGTAATAATTTGCCTCATATATCAGTAGGTATCAACCCGGGTATGTTCAACATGATTTTAAAACATACTATGCGTTAAAAACGCTAAATAAGGCGATTAAAGGCCATTTCCGGGTTCGATACTTAAATCTGATATTTTTATATTTCCAGAAGGTTTAAAATAATTTATTTATCATATGTGATCAGTAGCAAAAGGTTTGGAGTCGTTTAGATATGTAAAACTCATGTTATGGCCCGTAAGGGCAAAACCGACAATTACCGGATTAAGCTTACGACTATGAGTTATGCTCAGCCAAAAATTAATTAAAAATCTTTAAAATTCCTAAAATAATATAATACATCAGTGGGTATTAAGTTTGATGTCAAAAAGTAGGCTTAACTAGGCTATACGCTAATTATGCCGTTTAATTAACAAAAAGCTTTAATTTTGCGATAATGAGCATAACTCTTAATCTACAAGTCAAACTGATGTCAAACTTTGCATACAAGTTTATATATCAGTATTTAAGGTTTCTACACTTTTACATTTTCATTAATCACGTTTTAAGGTAATAAGGGCATAACGGTCAACATATGAGCAATTAACGGAAACATGCATATTAATTGGATAACTAATGAACCAAGGTGTATAATTACAGAGGGTTGTTCTAACATGTAACCTAGTCCAATTAAAGCTCTGAGGCATTTCTAAAACATGCCTTAATGGGTCAGAACTGAAAGTCAAAGTGAAAGTCAAACTATGCGACTTTCGGTTCCGAACCGGGTCCAACAGGAAATTGTCGGGTTGAACATGTTTAGACATGTTTTTACACTTATTACTAAGTTATAACAATGATCAAACAGGTTGTATATGGTCTATAATGTTAATTATGCAAAAATGACATTTTAAGCTTCCTGTTGACTTTTTCTAAACTAGTTTGACCCGACTTTTGACCTGGTTAGAGTGGTGATCAGGGGAAACCCTTTTAAGGTTTTATTACCCCCATAAATACCAACCTATAACTACTTTTAATTCAAGATATGACTGAGCCATTGCTGACTAATCTCGAAGTCAAACCGTAATTACGACGGTTTGACTTTTAGCTAATTAAACAAGCTAAACTCAATTAAAGAAGGACTAGCAGACTTACAAGAGTCCTATGCACGAGATATGATCACTTGGAAGCAGGTTTGAGATCCAGAATCGATCAGAATGCAGAGAAGGAAGTGTGAAAAACTTGTTTGCATAACAAGGCCTTTTATAGTGAAAATTCCACCATGAATCATTGACACATGGATCTATAACTCACCACAATCGATCAACACTTGTTCCTAGTGTTTAGAGGGTGTTTTAGGGGTCAAGAGATGTGGAAAAACGGTGAAAGGTCACGCACAAAAGGCTATGGCAGACATCAGCCATGTTTCATGGTACTGGGGGTCGGACGCGGCCCGCCTCACGATTGGCCGAACCCAAAGCGGGCCGCCTGGGCCGGATAAACAGATTTTTATTTTTTTTTAAATGTTTTGCAGCTTGACCTTTGGCTTTACGAAGGGGCAACTAGGGTTATTTCTTGCATTTTGACCCCCTTATATTTACCCACAAGGGCTTTAGGACTTATACCCACTTTGCCAAGTCCCTGAACACTTCCGGTTAACCCGAAAAGTCTTAACTTTCAATGTTTGCACTTTAACCCCTCGCACACGAATTTGTTCATAATTTTCTCATACGATAACGAAACTTTATGAAATTTATATCGTGCATTCTAGTGAGCATAATTAACATTTACAAAGCTTCGGGTTTGTCAAAAGGTCACTCAGAGGTATAATTTAAACATGTTGACACATTTAGCCCCTGCAGTTTGTAATCTCTCACTTTTAGCTTCGTATGATCCATGATTTATTCGTTTGAAGGTATGAGCATCTTGTAGGGTTAATACACAATATATTTATTCACTGTTGACACTTAGAATATGTATATTCACATACTTTCCATGTTTGTCAACTTTAGTCCTTTCATAATATTCTTTCACACGTTTAAACATACGACACGTGTCTACACATTATAGGACGTGAATTTTCGAGGTGTTACATCCTCACCCCCTTAAAATAAATCTCGACCCGAGATTTACTGAAATAGGTAAGGGTACTTTTCTTTCATCATGGATTCAACTTCCCACGTGTATTCGGGACCTCTACGGGCATCCCATTTGACCTTCACAATAGGTACATGCTTCCTTCGAAGCTTCTTTACCTGTCGATCTTCAATCGACAAAGGTTTTTCAACAAATTTCAAGCTCTCGTCTATATGCACATCTGTATGGGGTATTACCAGTGATTCATCAGCGAAACACTTTTTCAGATTGCAGATGTGGAACACATTGTGAATTCCACTGAGCTCTTCTGGTAAGTTTAACTTATAGGCAACTGACCCGACACGTTCGATAACCTCGAAAGGTCCTATGTATCTCGGGCTTAGCTTGCCTTTCTTACCAAACCGCATCACTCCCTTCCAGGGTGACACTTTAAGTAGGACTTTGTCACCTACTTCGAAGTGAAAATCCTTACGCTTAGGATCAGCGTAACTTTTCTGCCTATCCCGGGCAGCTTTGAGTCGGTCACGAATCTGGACAATCTTGTCCGTCGTTTCGAACACGATCTCTGGTCCTGATAACTGGACATCTCCAACTTCCGCCCAACAAATAGGCGACCTACACTTTCTACCGTATAATGCCTCAAAAGGCGCAGCCTTAATGCTGGTATGGTAGCTATTGTTGTAGGAGAATTCGATTAATGGTAGGTTCTTATCCCAGCTACCACCCAAATCGATCGCACATGCACGTAGCATGTCTTCCAACGTTTGAATAGTACGCTCACTCTGACCGTCAGTCTGAGGATGGTAAGCCGTACTAAAATTCAAACGTGTGCCCAAAGATTGTTGGAAACTCTTCCAAAAATGTGACGTGTACCTAGTATCCCGGTCAGAGATAATAGCTACGGGTATGCCATGTAGGGCTACAATCTTATCAACGTATAACTGGGCTAACATGTCGGAGCTATAAGTCTCCTTGATGGGTAAGAAATGAGCTGACTTAGTCAGTCTGTCAACTATAACCCATATTGTATCATTGCCTTTCTTTGTCTTAGGCAACTTGGTGATGAAATCCATCGTCACCATTTCCCACTTCCACGTAGGAAGTTCAGGCTGTTGTAGCAAGCCAGACGGCTTTTGATGCTCGGCTTTGACTTGTGCACATGTCAAGCATTTAGCTACATGGGTGGCTACAGACTTTTTCAAGCCTATCCACCAATAATTTGCCTTTAGATCCTGGTACATCTTATCAGCTCCAGGATGAACGGAGTATTTGGAACTATGGGCTTCCTGGAGGATGACATCACGAAGTCCTCCATAAATGGGAAACCATATTCGCCCATTTAATCGTAAGATTCCGTCCTTGCTAAGAGTTAACTGCTCCTCAGTTACTCCTAACTTTTCATTAGGATAGTTAGCTTCCAACACAGCTTCCTTCTGTGCAGCTAACAACCTTTCAATCAAATTATTCTTTATCTCCATGCGCTTGGCATTGATTCGGATGGGTTTAACCCTCTCCTTTCGACTCAAGGCATCGGCAACTACATTCGCCTTGCCGGGATGGTACCTGATTTCACAATCATAGTCATTTAAAGTCTCCATCCAGCGGCATTGCCTCATATTTAATTCCTTCTGATTAAACAGATGTTGGAGGCTCTTGTGATCAGAATAGATCACGCATTTGACACCATAAAGGTAGTGCCTCCAAAGCTTCAGTGCAAATACAACGGCACCCAGCTCCAAATCATGGGTGGTGTAATTCTTTTCATGCACTTTCAATTGTCGTGAAGCGTAGGTGATAACCTTGCCTTTTTGTATAAGCACACACCCCATGCCAGTGTGCGAAGCATCACAATAAACCACAAAGTCTTCAATTCCATCTGGCAGTGTCAGTACTGGGGCGTTGCTCAACTTTTGCTTCAGAATATCAAAGGATTCTTGCTGCTTAGGGCCCCAAACGAACTTAACCTTCTTCTTAGTTAAGGAGGTTAGGGGTGCAGCAATCCTTGAAAATTTTTCAATGAAACGCCTGTAATATCCTGCTAATCCCAGGAAGCTACGAATCTCGGTAGGCGTCTTTGGCTCTTGCCAGTTCATTACGGCTTCAACCTTAGCGGGATCCACCTGGATACCACGCTCACTAACCACGTGTCCAAGGAATTGGACTTCTCGTAGCCAAAATTCACACTTAGAGAATTTGGCATAGAGTTTCTCCTGATGTAGGAGTTTGAGAATACAACGAAGGTGTTTCTCATGGTCAGCTTGGCTCTTAGAATAAATGAGAATGTCATCAATGAAGACGATGATGAATTTATCTAAGTGCGGCTTGCAAACGCGATTCATGAGATCCATGAATGCGGCCGGTGCATTAGTGAGCCCAAAAGGCATCACTAGGAACTCGTAATGACCATAACGAGTCCTAAATGCAGTTTTATGCACGTCTTCATCTCTGACCTTCAGCTGATGGTAGCCTGACCTCAAATCAATCTTCGAGAAGTAACTTGCCCCTTGAAGCTGATCGAACAAATCGTCGATCCTGGGCAAAGGATACCTATTCTTGATCGTGACTTTATTAAGCTCGTGATAGTCGATGCACAGACGCATCGACCCATCCTTCTTCTTGACAAACAAGATTGGCGCTCCCCAAGGAGATGAACTAGGTCTAATGAAACCTTTAGCCAGCAGTTCATCTAGCTGCGTCCGTAACTCCTTCATTTCTGTGGGTGCCAATCTGTATGGTGCTCTGGCAACTGGTGCCGCTCCGGGGATGATATCGATCCTGAATTCCACTTGTCTATCTGGTGGTAAACCAGGTAGATCTTCAGGAAACACTTCTGGGTATTCAGAAATGACGGGGATGTATTCTATCTTCGGTTTAGGCTCATCAATAATCACTTGCGCCATGTAGATGACACACCCCTTCTTCAAACACTTGGAAGCCTTGAGCATGGTCACCTGCTCGGGCAACCCATACTGGGTATCTCCCCGAATGGTAAGTGATTCACCAGACGGAGTCTTTATTACCACTTGTTTCTTGTTACAGACAATTTGGGCCTGGTTATGAGATAACCAGTCCATTCCCAGAACTATGTCAAAACCGGCCAACTTAAAGGGAAGTAGAGATAGAGGAAAAGAATGGTTCTTAATGGATATAACACATCCATCTAACACAGTAGAGACGGTTTCTATGGTACCATCTGCTAACTCTACCTCATAGTTTACGTTTAAGGTTTTGACAGGTAAATTCAACAATTTACAAAACTTATGATCTACGAAAGACTTATCTGCGCCTGAATCAAAAATTACTCTTGCAAAGACATCATTTACAAGGAAAGTACCTGTTATGACATTATCGTCTTGCACAGCCTCTTTCGCGTCCATTCTGAAGACTCTGGCATTAGTCTTCTTAGCCTCCTCAGGCTTCTTGTTGTATTTTGGGCAGTTGGTCTTAATGTGCCCCTTTTCATTGCAACGGTAGCACGTTGCGTCTTTTATCTTCTTGCAATCCAAGGTTTTGTGATCCGTGGACTTGCAAATACCACAAGCAAAGGGTTTTGACTGAGTCTGAGAGTTCGACTCCAGTTTGCACTTTCCATAGTGCTGCTTCTTGCAAATTTTACACTTGGGCTTTTCACCAGAATTATGCCCATCCTTCCTCGACTCCGACCCTTTCTTGTTGTCACCGCTCCCACGGTGCTTCTTGTTCGACTTTCGTGAACCATCATCTTCACGCTTCCTCTTCTCGGCCTCCTTATTCCTCAGCGATCTCTGTCTGACCGCATCCAGAGTGAGGGATAAGGAAATGTCAGCTACAGACCTGAAGGTAGCTGGCCGAGAAGCTTTTACACTTGCCTTGATTTTCGGGGCTAAACCACCGATAAAGCGAGCGATTCTTTTTGGCTCCGGGGTTACCAGGTAAGGAACCAACCGGGACAGCGTATTGAAGCTTGTCAGGTAAGCTTGACAGTCAAGGTTCGTCATCACCAATGATAGAAAGTCAGATTCTATCTTCTCCACCTCATGTTGAGGGCAGTAATTTTCCTTGATTAGGGCGACAAATTGATCCCATGACATATTGTACAATGGGATTTTTCCGGTGGCTTGAACCAAAGATCTCCACCATGCCAATGCTTCACCCTTAAAGGACTGTGACACAAACTTAACTACATCCTTTTCAGCACACCCGCTGATATCTACCATCGTGTCCATCTCGTCCAGCCAAGTCATACAGTCGACGGCTCCTTTTTCCCCAGTAAAATCCCTGGGCTTACAAGACACGAAGTACTTATAGGAGCAACCCTTGTTACGGGGTTCTTGATGTAGTACTATTTGCTGAGATGGGACACTTTGATGGTTGGTGGACTGACGGTCATCACCATCTTTCTTGGGTCCATCCTTTTTGGGAGGAGGCTTGCTATGAGCCTCAGAATGTGTCTTGGGCTTTGAATGTGGTGCAGATTGGGTCCTACTTCGAGTACCACTATATTCTTCGTATTGTCGCTCCAAAGCCCTTGTAACTGCGCCATCAACTAGCGCTTTTAATTCCGCACCCGTCAAAGTAATCCGGGCGTTATCATTTTCCTCCACGGGATGGCTATTTATCTCATCTGAGTTAGCCATTTAAATTGCACTGTTGCAGAAAACAATAACAATAGTTTATTTGGGAGTTTATGGAATTATCTTTTATGGCAATTCATTAACCATGGTACAGAGACCATATTTGGTTAATTTATCAATCATATTTACTTAGGATTTCTATTATAATTTATCCTAATTATAAAACAATAATAGTTTTATTTGTGGCACCAAAGGCCTAGTCACATGGACATTATAAATTATAAGCTATGATTTTAGAGAATCAAGGCTTTTAAGGTTTAAATATAGTTTATTACCTTTTTCAGACAGGGAGTCAAAGCTACAACTGTCTTTTGGCTCATGTAGAAATGAGCAAGGCCCGTAGGCATTATATTACCAACATATGGTAAAATATGATCATCTTAATTGATTATCTTAACCCGTGATTCAGAGATCATATGTTTGGGTTTGGAATCTTCTAAAGAATCCTTATACATATAAAAGTGACATGTGATTTTAATGAATCACGTCTGCCAGGAGTGTTAACATGTTTTAAGATGTTAACAGGAATTTGAATCTTTTTAAACAGGTCTTACCATCATGGTCAGGTCTTTATGAGGACACTCAGACTAGGTTTCACACTTTAAGATTCTTATTTTAATAATTATTTAGGCAGATTATTTTAAAAGGAATGATTTTAATTTATTTATTTCATCTATAATTTATTTATGCACAAAATGGTAACATGAAATTTATAAAACAAACATTCCATTGATTTATTCAAAATATTATACACTGCCCTAAACGGGTCTTTTCAAATAACAAACTTACCCTCGCAGGGGTTAAACAAGTAATTACCCACGCAGGGGCTTAATAACACACATGCCCACGCAGGGGCTTAATAACATAATTGTCCACGCAGGGACTTATACAAATAACACACCCACGTAGGGGTTAATACAAACAGGCATACCCACGCAGGGGCTTAACAACCAAATACACCCCCGCAGGGGCTTATACAACAACTGGAAGGATTCAATGATCCTTCTTGTTCTTCCCTTTGATCAAACTTGCTAATCCTTGGAAGAAAGTCTGTCTCTCCCTACGGTCACGATGGAAGCCTCGCTCTACTTCATCCAACCTTTGTAGGATTTCCTCCCTTTCTGGGGGAGAAAACCGTGGTGGCTGCGATTGCGTCCTGATAATAGGCCTAGGAGGGATCGGGTACCCCTGAGTCGGGTAACCTACTCCCCATGGGTCTCCATAGGGTCCTTGGGGGTTGTAGTTCGCCGCTACCATGTAAGGGTCGGCCTCCGCGTAACCATAGTTGTGGTGGACTGGCGGCTCGAACGGGTTGTATGTCATGGAACCCGTATAAGCTGGGATTGGGTTGTCAAAACCCATTGGCGGCGGCTGCGGCATCGCGGGGTTGGAAGGTCCACCCATTTGCGGGTCCTCCTGATGTGGCGGGTAGTGGCTGGCACTTGACTGACGTGGGGAGCTGAAATGAAATCTCCCGCACGTGATGACATACGCGCACCTGACCTCCTACGCCTTGGTGGTGGCGGAGGTACCTGATTAACTGGTGGTGGTGGAGGCGGTGGCGTAACTGCCACAAATCGGTGATCCTCAGAGGAATCTTGATGATGCTGCTGCTGCTCATGAGGCGACGAATGGTGAGGAGGTGTGTAGTACCACTCGTGCCGAGTGAACATGGCTTGGAAGCTATCTGGACCAACATAGGGTGATCCATGGAATGAAGATCCATCAGAGATCTCGATGGGGTGGTTCGGAGTACCACTGGCAGGTTCGACGGGGTCCGTATCCTCGTCCATGTCATCCGCGTGATCGCCAGAGAAGTGATCGTCTGGCCCCAGTGGGTTGAAACCCACGGGTTCTGGTATGTATCCTACCGGATTAAACTGGCCTCGAAAAACTGGGGTAGGGTCTCCATAGGAATGATGAGACAAAGACCTCTGCAGCGGTATGAAGGAAGGCAGAGGGTTGTTGGGTTCGTCTTCCGAATGCGGTCCGTACGAATTTTGGACCGGAGGTGTAGAGCTGTGCGAAACGGATCGTCTCGCCGGCTCGAACAGGTTCCTCCTGTTCTGACGTGGATCGTCGCTCTCCGTAGCAGATGGAGCTCGTACATTGGACGGTCCCACTTCATTGTCATTGGGGGCGGTGATCGGCCCCTTTCCTCGTCCTCGTCTATGGAAGAATCTTGGCGGCATTTTTGGTTATCCTGTCAAAATAGCATAAGATAACAATAACAAATATAAAATTTAAAGGACAAAACAAAAACTGAATAAGGTGGAATTTGTCCTATGTTATATGTCTAGACTCGAAGGTTTAGAAATGTGCAATTGTGCAACTAAGATTAAACACAAAAGGTTAGTGTTTAATTCACTCAGAGTTGGCTCTGATACCAACCTGTCACACCCCGATTTCCACGTGTCACCGGTGGGCCCGGTGGGGGAGTATCATGACGTGGTTGGCAACGTAATAGTCAAACAACACAATATTTAATGTGCACAGCGGAAGCAAATTTAAAAAATATAATACAACCGAATTTAATATTGAAATGACAAGTGTCACAATATCCGGATGTTTATCCACAGTAGGATCGAAATAAAATAACATTAATGGTTCAACAGACTTCAGGCATCTTAAGCTTGCGAGACTTCTAATGATGCTAAGGAGAAATCCCAGCCAATTTCGCTTAGTACCTGCATTTAATCTTTTTTTTGGGAAAATACGTCAGTTTACACTGGTAAATACATTCAACTGACTCATTTTGGAAAATGATTGAAAATTGGTTTGGATGCACGTGGCATAAACATTTTATTTAACTTGGGAGAATTATTTAATATTATAATCTTGTGAACGAATTACATGTTACTTATGCGTTCAGTAGCCCGGATCTTGTCCGGGTTAAAGATCAATAGACACACCACATTATTGAGTTATACACTGACAGGTGTACGCGTACACCCCGTGCTCGGGTCGTGGCCATCTCGTAAGATGATGCCAAGGATATCCGGGACATGGTCATTAACCCCCCAAAGGCTGTAAAGTAAACAAGACTGTTTAAACGAGCCGATCAAATTATTCAACTACCCACTTAATGTGGAGATTTGATGCCCGATCAAGCAGTATGCTATATACCGTAACCCAAGCCCGTATAGGGAAAATAAGTTAAAAGTATTTACCTGAGCAAGTATTAATCACAATAAGCAAAATGCACGTAGCTTTTACTGGTTCTCCTAATCTGGAACGAAGGTTTAATATAACCTATTAGAATCCTAACGGGTCTTTAATTAAGCTTAAGCTTAGACCGGCTAGTTTCAAAGATACGGTTCGTACGCACGATTAAGCGAAGACCGGATAGAATGTGATTTAGACCCGAAAAGTTTGAAGACTTGTTTAATATGGGTTTATTATTCACATTCTGGATTTTGAGATAAAACTGATAAGGTTTGACCCGTTTCGGCTAATTTATGTAAACTTGTTACATAAACCGAACCGAACGCGTAATATGCGTAACGGGTATCCGTAAGAGCCATATACAGGTTTCCTAAGTTAATATGCTTCTAATTTTTTTTTTAATAGAAAGCAAAATATCATTCCACACGAAAAGGGCAATTACAAAGCAATGGCAGGTAGTCGGGCAACAAGTTGCGCCGACACCCCCTTTTGAATAGAAAACCCAATTCTACTAAATACATAGTTTGAAACCTTTAGCGACGAAGAATTACTATTAACGACTTTTTGAACCCGATTCAAAAGTCGCACAGCGTCAGGAGCGAGACCACCAAAGGTATCAAATGCAAACGGGACAAACACATGTTGATTCTCTAGGCAGGCTTTCTCATGTTTTGCCACTTTGCTCGCCTCTGCCTTGAGCACCGCTTGCCCTACGGCAAAGCCCTTGTCCTTGAGCCCGACAAGGGGGGAGACTCCAGTTAGATCTACACAAGCGTGTTTCCCCCCTTCCCATCCAAACACAAGGATGTCCGCCGGACGTAAAGTGGACCTCCCCTCTAAGGGGTCAGTCAGGAAATTTACTGGAGCCTCCTTTTTGGCAGAGATCCCGGCCCGCTTAAGAACATCGCATAACACATCTCTCACCCAATCATGCCGATATTTAAACCCTGGTAGCTCTTTACAGTGGATCGCGTGCTCGTCGAAAGAATCCAAACACGCTTTGCGGCATACCGGACATGGCTCGTCAACTGGGAACAAAGGAATCATCAGTCGGTATCTAAGGATAGCACGGTATTCCACAGCCGACATGTGTTGCCCCAAGCCTTCAATAGGTGCGACAGACAGAAAATCCTGAGCATGTGGGGCACGTAGGCATTCAAACACAGCTCTTTGCCGAGGGGATAAAACAAACTTCTCTTCAAACCTCTTGACAATTTCGCCATATAAGGCATTCGCCAGAATTTTCTGGGATTTAGGAGGGGCGGTGTCTTTAATGTAGAAACCGCCAATATCAAGGTCGGGAAGAGAACTATGCAAACGGTCCAACGCACTCCTGTAATCGGAGTCTAAAACATCCCCACCACATTCTCGGAGTATGTGGTCTTGTAAACCCCAAGATTGGGCCCTTGAAGCCACGAAAGCATATGAAGAGGCATCCTCGGCCGTACAAATCCCTAAGCCTCCGAACCGGGTCGGGAGAGAAGCCAACCTCCACTGGAGATCTCCAAAAAAAGCACCCCCACAAACAACAATATCCTCTAATGCTCCCCGGAGGCCTTCATCAAAAACAGAGACAGCTCCCCCGACCAAAGAAGGTTGACACGTTCGAAGACCAAACAGTAATTTAGCAACACCCATACAAGAACGAAGTAAGAGGAGCTCGCTCTAAGGGTCCCGTAGGCGTTTAAGGCACCTCATCAGCTCGACTACACGGTTCGCTCTTTTAAGAGCCATACTACTAATAAAATCTGCATCACGACTAATGGCACCCCCAAGGAGTTTCACACCCAGCACCGGTCTCCCAATCCAACGAGGGAATAAGCCTTTCTGAACCTTTACACCATTGCAGGTTAGCCAGAAAACTTCAGTCTTCTTTATATTAAGTTGAAGCCCTAAGGAAGGACCCTCCGCTCTGATGATGTCTAAAGCATTAGCCACTTGGGTGGCATCTCCAATAAGCGTTCCGTCATCTAGGTACCAGGCGTGAAATAAAAGTTTGCAGTGATCCCTTATTCGGTGAACAAGGGGGTGGAGAACAAGGGCAAAAAGGAGGGGCCCCAAGGGGTCCCCCTGCTGAACGCCAGTAGTAGACCAAATATACTCATCCCCCACATATAATCTAGCTGGTTGACCATATAAAAAATCTACCCACGTAGAAATAGAAGGACACCTTTTCCTTACCTCGTACAGTAGGGCTGTCCTATCAACCAAATTAAAAGCGTTCGAAAAATCAACAGTAAGCATAGAAAGAGACCCATCTTGGTGGTACTCATTAAGGAACCTGTTCGCACTATGAAGAACGGCCTCTGCCCCACACGGAATCCCTACCCCAAACTGGAAATCGCCAAGGTATTTGGCCATCTCCTTCCCAACACCTTTCATGGCCACCTTGGAGATCACCCTCCTCTAAATCGACCCAACAGCGATAGGCCTAATCCCATTATCCGGTTTGAGAAGAGGTGTAAGAGGAGCAGAAGCAACAAACTCCGCCAGACTCCTCGGGCACCTCCCCCCCAAGCACAAATTAACCATAGCTGAAGTAGCCCTAAGCAGACTATCAGCAATCACAGACCCCTCCCCACAAAAAGCATCTAAAAGATGTTGGACCCTTAAGCCGTCTTTCCCGCACGACGTACCTTTGGGGAAAGATTTAATACACCCGAGCACGCAATCGGACTCTACCACAAGAGGAGACTCAGAAGGCAAGGAGGCAGGCATGGAAGGAGGGGGCATACATGGGTGCTTAGCCACTAAAGCCTCCAGAGTATTCTTATTGAGAGGGGCGACCCCCGAGGAGCATAAAACCTTAACCGCTGCAGTGAAATGACCATCAGCAACCTTACATAAACATTGTTTCACATTGGCCCCCCCACACTCATTATCATTCTCAGTGCCCTTTTTGATTCCATCCGAAACCCCCCTCGCGGGTTGATCAAACAACGACTGGACAAGAGTGGCAAAACCCTCACGATCACCCCACTGAGCCAAAGACCGTTGGATGCTAAGGCATTGGCCCGTCTTCCTATTGCCCGACCTCTTCTCCTGACGACCGACATGCTTGAACACCCGCAAGGTGCAACGTGGTAATATCAAAAGTCGAACCCATGCCTCTACAGAATCAGGCATAGCAACCACCTTGTCCAAAGCTGCAGTTAAGACTTGGGCAAATGCCATACGACAACTAAGGGGGATACTCTTAACAGTCTTGATGGGGAGAGAGAAAACACGGTCAAGCAAAGCAATATCTACACCCAACTCTTCCGACGAGGTATCAACGTTTTCAACACCGGGTCTAGTGATGCCAACAATAAAACCCTGTTCATCTCTCTCACCTGGCGCAAACTGAATAACCTTATCCTCATGGTGGCACGCCCGACTGAAAGCATGAGGGCACATACACTCACCACATAACCATTGTCCGGACACCCTCAAAGCTTCACAAACAGAGGTAAAAAGACTAAGATCGTCAGCAATTGCACATCTCAAATAATCTTTCCTCTCGTCTGAGCCAAAATGGTGACTCTTGATATGTGCCATTAACCTTGGGAATCCCTTAGCCCCCACCAAGCCATCGGGGCAACAATGAAACCGTCGGAAAGGACAAGGCCAGAAACCACTACCATTAGAACCAACCATAACAGAACTAAGTAATCGGAGTCGACACTTAGATAATGTCGCATACGCCACCACCAATAAAGAAAACCCAACCCAAAAAAGAATCGCAGCTGATAGGTCAAAAGGTAATTGAACCGCTACGCTAAAAAACCCCGAAAAAATCACCTAGGCATTTCGTCGAACACCTTGCGTGCGAAAAAGAAAAACATAAAACTTGGTGAGGTAACCGGCTTATTTCTCTGGAAAAACATCTTGCAATACCCTATAAACTGATTTGAACCCCATATGTCAACAACACCTAAACCAGATTCGCTGAGAGTTGCAAGAAAAATTTGAAATTTTAAGTTGAAGGTGAGTCCCGAATTTGAGAGATTCAGCGGTTAAAAAGGCGAAATCGTCGGTGGGTTTTGGTCGGTTGAGGATTCCGATTGATTTGGGTGAAAAAAATGTTGGATTTTGGTGGTTAAATGGTGAATAATCGGTGGAAAACGGGGGAGAAAGGTGGTTCGGTAATGGTGTGCATATTTGAAAAAGAGATGAAGGTTCGGTTTCGTTACCTGATGGTGGTTACTGTTGCCAATTTCACGTTGCCGGAAAATCACGGAGTGTACGGTCATGGAGAAGAAGCCAGCCAAACCCTAACCTTTTCTTCTAATATGTTGTGACATCAGTAAGATGTCTCTCATTATGCCCGGAACGAATTTAAACACAAACTATGCCTCGTAGGGGTAGTTTGGTCATTTTAAAGGTTGTAAAAGAGTTTAGATGTTTAACTGAGTTACAGGTCTGATGTAAACAACAAACATACTCAATTTGATAAGTTATATCAGTAGGTTAAAGCATATATGTGAAATTTATCATTTTTCACCAAACTATGCCCCGTAGGGGTAATTTGGTAATTTCACATAAGCCGAAAAGCCCAAAACTGAAGTCTGAGTTTATCAACTTTAGCTTACTGTTAAAATGTTATAATTTGCCTCATATATTAGTAGGTATCAACCCGGGTATGTTCAACATGATTTTAAAACATACTATGCGTTAAAAACGCTAAATAAGGCGATTAAAGCCCATTTCCGGGTTCAATACTTAAATCTGATATTTTATATTTCCAGAAGGTTTAAAATAGTTTATTTATCATATGTGATCAGTAGAAAAAGGTTTGGAGTCGTTTAGATATGTAAAACTCATGTTATGGCCCGTAAGGGCAAAACCGACAATTGCCGGATTAAGCTTACGACTATGAGTTATGCTCAGCCAAAAATTAATTAAAAATCTTTAGAATTCCTAAAATAATATAATACATCAGTGGGTATTAAGTTTGATGTCAAAAAGAAGGCTTAACTAGGCTATACGCTAATTATGCCGTTTAATTAACATAAAGCTTTAATTTTGCGATAATGAGCATAACTCTTAATCTACAAGTCAAACTGATGTCAAACTTTGCATACAAGTTTATATATCAGTATTTAAGGTTTCTACACTTTTACATTTTCATTAATCATGTTTTAAGGTAATAAGGGCATAACGGTCAACATATGAGCAATTAACGGAAACATGCATATTAATTGGATAACTAATGAACCAAGGTGTATAATTACAGAAGGTTGTTCTAACATGTAACCTAGTCCAATTAAAGCTCTGAGGCATTTCTAAAACATGCCTTAACGGGTCAGAAGTGAAAGTCAAAGTGAAAGTCAAACTATGCGACTTTCGGTTCCGAACCGGGTCCAACAGGAAATTGTCGGGTTGAACATGTTTAGACATGTTCTTACACTTATTACTAAGTTATAACAATGATCAAACAGGTTGTATATGGTCTATAATGTTAATTATGCAAAAATGACATTTTAAGCTTCCTGTTGACTTTTTCTAAACTAGTTTGACCCGACTTTTGACCTGGTTAGAGTGGTGATCAGGGGAAACCCTTTTGAGGTTTTATTACCCCCTTAAATACCAACCTATAACTACTTTTAATTCGAGATATGACTGAGCCATTGCTGACTAATCTCGAAGTCAAACCGTAATTACGACGGTTTGACTTTTAGCTAATTAAACAAGCTAAACTCAATTAAAGAAGGACTAGCAGACTTACAAGAGTCCTATGCACGAGATATGATCACTTGGAAGCAGGTTTGAGCTCCAGAATCGATCAGAATGAAGAGAAGGAAGTGTGAAAACTTGTTTGCATAACAAGGCCTTTTATAGTGAAAATTCCACCATGAATCATTGACACATGGATCTATAACTCACCACAATCGATCAACACTTGTTCCTAGTGTTTAGAGGGTGTTTTAGGGGTCAAGAGATGTGGAAAAACGGTGAAAGGTCGCGCACAAAAGGCTATGGCAGACATCAGCCATGTTTCACGGTACTGGGGGTCGGACGCGGCCCGCCTCACGATTGGCCGAACCCAAAGCGGGCCGCCTGGGCCGGATAAACAGATTTTTATTTTTTTTAAATGTTTTGCAGCTTGACCTTTGGCTTTACGAAGGGGCAACTAGGGTTATTTCTTGCATTTTGACCCCCTTATATTTACCCACAAGGGCTTTAGGACTTATACCCACTTTGCCAAGTCCCTGAACACTTCCGGTTAACCCGAAAAGTCTTAACTTTCAATGTTTGCACTTTAACCCCTCGCACACGAATTTATTCATAATTTTCTCATACGATAACGAAACTTTATGAAATTTATATCATGCATTCTATTGAGCATAATTAACATTTACAAAGCTTCGGGTTTGTCAAAAGGTCACTCAGAGGTATAATTTAAACATGTTGACACATTTAGCCCCTGCAGTTTGTAATCTCTCACTTTTAGCTTCGTATGATCCATGATTTATTCGTTTGAAGGTATGGGCATCTTGTAGGGTTAATACACAATATATTTATTCACTGTTGACACTTAGAATATGTATATTCACATACTTTCCATGTTTGTCAACTTTAGTCCTTTCATAATATTCTTTCACACGTTTAAACATACGACACGTGTCTACACATTATAGGACGTGAATTTTCGAGGTGTTACACTTGGTATAGGCCCTTGTGGTACATGTGGTTGGAATTGTTGTTGTGGCATCGGTTGGTGTTGAATCGGCCTTTGGAATTGAGGTTGTACGTTTTGCGGCCGAACTTGTTGCAATGGAATAGGGCGTTGCACTTGTAGCCCTTGTGGTCGTGGCCGAATATGTTGTGGTAGGAGTTGTTGTTGTGGCATTCCACCTACACTTGCCATCCCTTGAGATTGGCTTGGCACATAACCGAAATCTCCTTGATCACCATAACCCCCATAAGCATACCCATCTTCATCATAGCCCTCAAAATCTTCGTATCCTTCTTCATATCCATCTCCCCCTATACCCGAAGTTTGCCCAAATGGAATGGTCGAGTATTGAAAACCCGACTGGTTGGATGGTCTAAATGTAGAGGTAGTATGGACAACAGTTGAGCCTTGTGGTGCTGTATAGGTTGAAGATGATTGCCCCGAAATTGGAAAGAAATGAGTGAGTGGTGGAATCGTAGTAGATGGGCTAAAGGTCAAACTGGGTTCGACTTGAGTAGTAATTGGTTGTGTGGTGTTGGTTGGTGTAGTGTCATGAGGTGGAGTAGGAACTGTAGTGGAGTTTGGAATAGTGGTGTTTGGTGATGGTTGTGTGGAAGTAGGTATGAAGGATGAGGTCGTTTGACCCGTTGTGGGTGGTACTTGTGTTTCTTCCATAATGTTTCTTGGTGTAATGGGTGAAGTGGGTGAACCGATGATTCTGTTTTCTCGTAGTAAAACCCTGTTTTGCCTTAATGTTCTTTCAATCTCCGGATCAAATGACAATGGTGACGCTTTGTGAGAGCCTCTAGTATGCATGCACCTGTAGAACCTGCACACTAAACACACCAGTGTAAACCCGAAAATAACAAAGCAAAACTAACAAACTGACACACGTTGCGCACTACTCCCCGGCAACGGCGCCAAAATTTGACGTGATTGTCGTGGTCACGCAAATTTAATCCCAATAACTACTATAGATAGCGGTAAATGGGTATCGAACTCAGGGAGTATGTGGAAAATGTGTCGATTATGTAGCTTTGCACTTAAACTAAGATTAACTAAAATTGCAAAAATTAAAATTCAAGAGTTGATTGTTTTGGTTTTAAGAACTAATATTAACTAATTAAATTGCAAATCAAAGAGTGTTTTTGTAAACAGATTAGGAACAAGCGACCATCCTAGATTTCAGGTTTTAATCCACACTAATGTTTATGCTTAACTAGAAAGAACCACATAGACATGGCTCGTGTTTGATTATCTGTTTGTGATGAAAGAGAACTAAGTACTCGGATTATAAAATGCGAGGTTGTTACTCGATGATCAATTGACAATTATCCAACCCTAACCCCTCCCATGATATCTCGATTGCCAACGGCACCAAGAACGTATGGTTTAGATTAACATCAAACAATAATCAACAATTTACAAACAAATATCCAAACACCATAATAACTCAAACAAACATTCAAAGTTATTATTCTAGAAATTCAAGCACAAACATAGTGTTTCAAAAGCAAACCTTACATCTAGGATGATCACCAAAAGTTTAGCCACGCATGACTTGGTACATCATCATCACACAACGATTAATGTTCATACGAATCGAATACACAAACCGAATGTTAGCAATTGTTTGGAACCAAGTAAGAACAGCCAAAATCGCCCCTAGTGTGTTCTCTAACCGACCAATGAAGAGAATAGGTGAAAAGACACCATAAAACTGATTTTAATGAGGCAGTTACACATCTTCGCGTCATGTCCACCGTAACTTACAGTGGTACTGTAAGTTACGGTGGCCTTCAAGTTGTTACGGTAATAGTCTCCTGTGTTACGGTGAGTTTCAGGCAATATTCAGGGCCACCGTAAATTACGGTGGCCACCGTAATTTACGGTGGCACCCTGAATTTTGTGCTTTGTTTCCTCTTTCGCTCCACGCACGACCCGTTCATCTCTAATCCTTCCTAAGCTGCGTTTTCTCCTCTTTTAGCTCCCGAACTGCACCTGAAACATAAGCAACCGTAGTTATCTAATTCAAGATAATTACACGATTAAGTGAAGGATTAATTTGTCTTTTAACATGATTAAGGGTTGTCCTATGGACCACCCGTCACTGACTTTCCTGAGTGTTGATGCTGAAGATTAAAGTGCATTACTTGGTCGATTCCACAAAGACGGTTTACAGAAGACAGTTCACCAGAAACCTCTACCAATGTAGTATGCTTGAAGATCAAGACTTGATGCAGTTTTTAAAGAATGGAACCCTTATCAAATGCCGGTTGGAGTATTGGAAGATCAGCGGAAGAACGTTCAAATGAGCCTTTTGAGGAAATTGCACAACACCCAACACGGATAGGCATACTTTGAGGGGGAACTATTATACAAGAAGCGTCAATATACTACTTACCTGGATCATCGGTCAAGGGGGAATTTGTTAACACAGAAAAGATGAATACTTGACTGAAGATCGATTGCAGTTGCATTTTCAGCATTCGACGGCAACGGACAAGGGGGAATTTGTTGATGCAGATTTTGTATCCGATGCTTGTCGAATAGATTAGATTTATTTTATGCTGAATATGTAATAGTTAGTGAAATGGTCAAACGAACGTGTATTGACCCGCTCGTTTGAAGTGGTCAAACGAGAGGGTTATTTGTTTGACCGTGTGTGTTTGCAAGACAAGGGGGTGTGGCTATAAATAGCAACCCCTTGCCATTTGCAACATTTGGAAGTTTTAGAGGTTTGAGTCCTCACAGGGAGAGATCACCACTTGGTCTCTCCCCGGATGTGTACTCCTTTGGTATGGTTCGGTTAGCTTGTTAATCGGGCCGGTTTGCTTTGTTATGTTATCAAATCTATACAAGTAAGTATTTCATCCGTCTCTAATCTTCCCGTCTACGAACATAATCATGATAATCACGGTTTCGGTCCCGAAACACGGTCCTACAGTTGTTTCTATAAGTAAGTGGCTAATATTAGAGAATATATATGGTAACTCTTTTCCACGATCGGCTAAAACCCTAGGGGTACGGGAGATCTAAACCTACATATGTTGTAGTTGTTGATCCATGTGAATACTTTATCTCTCTGTCCCTTATATTGCATTTATAAAATACCTAGTGTATTGTACAATAAAATATAATTGTGGTGGACAAATGTTAGACACATAAAATAAGGCATGAGATCCAAACGCTATTTTGTTAAATTGATATGAAATACATTAACGTGATGGGATTTATCAAATTTTATGCAATAAACATGATGAGATTTACCAAATTTATTGTGCGAGGATAACAACCATGATCATTTTTTTACGTTGTGGGGTATGATTGCTCTCCACCGATCACCCTCATTCTCTACATCACCTACACCGCACACCACCTTCCTCTCCATCTCATAAGGGGTGGTGTCTTCCCTTCACCGAATCAATCGGCACAAGAGAGAAAGAGAGAGAATGCAGTCAGGAACAAGGGGGAATTCCCCGAACCCACCAAAACCGAAGAGGGGAAGCGGTGTTCCCCTTCGGCCTGACGCCAGGTGGCTCTCCCCGAGCCACACCCACAACCTTGAAGAATGGGTTTATCTTGTTAGGATCTGAGTTTGGTTTTGATTGTGTTTATGTTTGAATTAAGATGAAGATGAATGAGTTGTGCAACGGAATTAAGATGGAAGCAAACTTTTCACAATCAAACAGGAGAATTGCTTTTAATATACAAGTTTAACATTGAACCGAATGATTGAATTTAATTTCAACAACGATTACAATTTTGCAAGTATGCAACAAACTCCCCCTCAGCCTGAGCTCACAGTATTTGTTCGTGCAGGAAGAAGATAGTAAAAGAGCTAAATAGAACAGTGCATGGTACTATTCTATTTATAGGCACGAGCAAACCACTGAAGCATCTAAGCTGACGTCACCATGAAAGTGACATCTAACCTCCTAACAAACTATAACCTCTGATCTATACAACCTCTGCTATGCTAACTACTGTTATTACATTTCAATACATAAAGACATCTAAACTACTGCTTCATCCTTCCACTGATGTGAACCCAGCAGTACTTGTCATGATCAGCAGAGCTTGACTCAAGGCAGTAGATTGAACAGCAGCGCTTTAGTCTTCCATCAGACTTTTACTTGATCAGTAGTTTGTAGGTCAGCAGTGTACGATCAGTAGATAGGAGGTCAGCAGATGTTGAAACCACTTTCAAGGGGAGAGACTTGTAAACATAACATCTGCTTATTCTGGATCCACTGCTCTGATCCAGTTTTGGCTTTAATTATCTGTTCCTTTGGTAGGGTTCAATCCCAACAATCTCCCCCTAGAACAGATAATGCCAAAACCCTTCATTATTGTGGAACTTTATTGCCTCATCAACAGTTCCCTTATCTGACCTTTAAGTTGTAACTCAAAGTCTAGGGCATCTGTGTCATCTTCATCCCTACTAAGTGGAAGATCAAGGAGATCCTGCATATCTTCAAGACTTAGGCCAAGTGCTTGTTCCCTTGTTATTTTCTTCACTTCTCCACTAGACCTGAACATAGTCAGTACATGGGTCTGTTTGTCAGTTTCCCACTTTAGTACTTTTGAGCCTGGTGGGTTTCTTGGGAGATTTTTATTTGAAGAGGAGTTAGATGAAGCTGGCCTATTGATGACTATCTGAGCAGTGCTTGTAGGTTGATTCAGGCCAAGAGTTTCAGCTATCATTTCTTTAATACCTTCTTTTATAAACTCATCTCCAGCCATTAATTCATCCACTGTTTCAGTACCCAACTATTTTTGTGGCCTTCTTTTATAGATGGCTGCACCAGCTGGAGCAGTGGATCTCCAGATTTGCAGCTTTAATGGTCTTTTTGCAACCTCTGCTTCAGGATAGTCAGGCTTTCGTGGAGCAGTAGGATCTGTCTTTCTTAATTTCTCCAAGCTTTTGTAGGTAGCCCTGACTTTATCTTCTTTCCATCTCAACACTTGATTTAAAGACCCATAATCAGCAGCAGCTAATTCCTCTTTCATTCTCCTCAGCTCTACCTTTTTATCAGGTACATTCTTTTTGAACTTTGCCCAATCTGGAGGAGTATGTTTCACTTTATTCTTGATCATGTCTTGAATCCTGGCTGCTTCACTTTCCAGCTCATGAATGGTCCAGTCTTTATACATGTGTTTTTCTCCTTTGTATTTCTTGTGGGCCATGATGTTTGCAACATAATTTTTTCTCAGGGATTCATCTGCCTTTTCTGATACTTGCTGGCACACATTCTTTGCAAATTGTTCCAAAGATCTGACCTGTGTGAGCAAGTATTGATAGTTCTGCTGACTTTCTCTATCAGATTTCCCTTGTGAATTTCCTTTTGAGATATCCTCTGCTTGTTTAGCTTTGACTTTCAGATATTCTTCAATATTATTTGGCCGTGGATATCCTTCAACAGATGGCAAACTCCTTTTAGCAGGATCATCCTCATAGTAGAAAGATTTTATTTCTTCTCTGACTGCTATGAGTTCAAGAGGAAATTGAACACCTGCAGGAGCTAATGGTTTTTGAATTTGAGCTGATGAGAGAGGAACAGGCTTTGGTATTGTAACAAGTGATAGAGATTTTGAAGATGTTGGTGGTGGTGATGGAGAATCATCATCTGGTATGAAAATCCTTCTCCTTTTTGTTGTAGGAGAGGCAGATGATGTTTTTGAAGGATCAGTGGTGGTGTTTTTTATGGCAGTGGTTTGTGATTGACTAACAGCTGTTGAAACAACTGGTGTTTCAACCACTGTTGTCATTACAACAGATGTTGTAACATCTGATGTCTTCTGCTTTTTGGCAGGAGGCGATGGTGGTGATGTTGTTTTTGGTGGTGATGGTGGTGGTGGTAAAGCAGTAGTTGTGGTGTGTGTTGAGGTGGTGTGTGTTGAAGTGATAGCAGATGTTGAAACAACTGAAGTACCAGCAGATGTTGATATAGCAGGAGTTACAACAACAGTTTGGGTGGAGGTTTGATGTTGGGGGCTTTTGGATGGTGGTTTTGGAGTATGCTTTGTGAGTCTGGATGGTGTGGACTTGGGTTCCCTCACTTTTCTAGTGGGATTTCTTTTTGGCACAGGATTTTGAACATCCTTTAGCCCAGAACAACCCTGCGCATTCAGCTCCATGTAAGCTCTTTTCTCCTTATTCCACCTTGATATATCCTATGCCTCTCTGTCCCTTTTTACACTTGCTTCATCAAGTGCATTTTGGGTAACATCAACCTTTTTGCTACCATCTGGCAAAGGAATTTTTCTGGTCATAGCATCCCTTTCTGGTTCAATGTAGAGACCATCATCTATTCCTTTCTTTTTCCACTCCTGAATTTTCTCCCCCTTTTTGGCATTATCTGGGGATAATTGATCAATAAAGAGAACAGTTGGAGGAGCAGTGCCAGTGCTTGAGGTGGAACAGCAGTGGATTGCACCTTTTGTACTTTTAACAACTGTTGCAGCATGTCCTTGATTTCTGCAACCGAAGTATCCAGTTTTTCAACACGTTTCGTCAATTCCAGGTACTTTAAACCATCACCCAATTTAATGGGATCATCTGATTTCCCACTAGCAGGGGTTTTATCAGTGGTTGAGGTACGGAGTGTACTCCAAACATTAACCACTGATGCCCCTTTTTCTTGGTACTGGGGTCTTCTTCCTTCAACACTTGACAACCTTTTGATGGTGCCAGTGGGTAAAACAAATCCACTAGTGGATGTCAGAGGTGCTATGGAAGGAATTGCCTCCAAGGAAGTCTTATTGATGTAACCACTGTCCAAATGCAAACCAGTGGGTTCAGCATTTGTAGTGGCTGCGTCACTTGGATTACCACCAAGAGTTACTTGTAACTCAAGGGGTGTAGCCTCCTCAGGCATTGTTGGTGGGTTAACTATGATTGATGCATCCCAGTCATTTGTTGAAGTATATTCTCATTGATAGGTGATTGAGAAGGACTGGTTTGTGCCAGGTTCAAATCAATAGCATCCAACAAAAGTTTAGTTGGTGGGGGAATTGTGGATGTGATGGTTGGTGTAGAAAGAGAATTTGCCCCGGGCATTGGGCTGTGGATGATGGAAGCAAGTGATTCCAGAGCATCATATTGTGGTGTCCCTATATGTACAACCTGTTCTTTTTTAGAAGAGACAGGAGGAGTTTCGGCTATGGGTTGAGATATTTTTACCAACTGCTGTGAGGAAGAAGCAGCAGTGGTTTCTAGTGACTTTTGTGCTGTCACTGGCAGTTTCTTTGGTATCTCATCCTCCAGAGTTGCTTTTTTGATAGGTTTGGGGGGGTTTTGAGTTTTCTTTTTGGTTGGCTTTTTGGTGATTATAGGTGTGGGTTTCAAAGCAGTTGTTTTGCTACTTTGATCACCTTGAGCAGTGGGCTCAGCAGCAAATACCTGAGGAGCAGTGGTAGCTGCTAAATTCTGCTCAGGCACCTCTGCTTGTGTTTTGCAAGGTGTTGACATTCTTGTAAAAGTTTCAGCAGTTAAGCTGTTTATTTGAATAGATTCACCTTGTTTTATTGCAGAAGCATCATTCTTACCAAGTTTCTTTTCAAAATAATAGCTTAGAAATCTTGGAAACAGTAAGAATGATTTTGTTTCAACATTTTTAACCAGATCATTAAAAATTACCTGGGAATAATTAAAATCTTCTTCTTGAAGAATAGCATATCCCAGATTTTGAATTTTTAATGGTATTTCATTAAAAGATGTGGTTTTGTTTGAAACACACATAAGCAGAGTATGAAACAAAAATCTTGTTGCAGGTGGAAAATTACCTTTTTATAAGGTATCTCTCTTTATTTGCTCTGCATAACCTCTTTCAAGGAAATCAATTTTTAACTCATTTTTAGGAAAAGAAGTTTTACCTTGCTGATCATTGAGTTCAAAGACTTCCGAGATTGATTGTGGTGTGATTTTGACTGCTTTACCCTGTAAAGTGGAGTTAATGGCTACGACATCGTCACCTTGTTTGTCAAGGGTTACATTTTTCCAAAACTCCCTTTGGGTTTGCAGATAAATAGGTGCATCTGCTGTAAGCAATGTTTTGTACTTTGACGCAGACATGAGATCAATGATGGAATCAAAAACCTCGGTGGTGCCGGGTTTTGTGAGAAGACCTAGAAGGTTGTGAGAAGGTTTGTGTGGAATTTCAGTGGGTTTAGCCTTTTGAGAGGCCTCTTTGGAAGATGCTTTTGAGGTGGATTTGGCGGAAGACTTTGATTTAGTCATTTTGGAGAAGACGATCGAAGAAATTTGTGAGGGAATTTGAGGAAGTGTGAGGAAAACTTCTTTGAGAAGAGAATTTTTAAGAATTCAATTCGACAGTAAAACCCTGTTTGGGTGTTGAATGGGGGTTTTATAGAGAAAACGTGAATGCTGACGTGGCAGCGGTTACAAAAGGACTGACCACTATGTACTGCCCACATGCCAACCCCTGATGAAATGAAGGACAGTACTTGTATGAAAACTACTGATGAAGGCAGTGGTTACAACGGTAACAAATGGAAGCAGTGGGTGATTTTCACTATCAGTAGATAGCACATCAGTGGATAAAACACTGATTTTGAGCATCAGTGCTTATCAAGGAAATGAGAGAACAGGGGATGGCTTTCAGCAGTGGACAGACTTTGAAGTAGAGCAGACTTTTGAACAAACAGTGGTTATGGCAGACTTTTAAGGATTTTAATGAAAACTTCATTTTTAACTATTTTTAAGGATGGATTTTTTATTTTCTGAAAACATTTTAATGCTTTTATTCATAGAAAAACAAGATTTTGCTTGTTATTCCATGTTTAGCATGCCAATCCTAGAGACCAAGCTTTCAAAGGTGGATGTATCTAATGCTTTTGTGAGCACATCTGCCAGCTGGTCTTTAGTTGGAACATGATGCAGAGAAATCAAACCTTTTTCATAGCAATCCCTCACAAAGTGATGTCTGATATCGATGTGCTTGGTGGTTGAATGGGAAACTGGATTTTTGATGATATTTTCTGCTGCCTGGCTATCCAACATGAGTGGTGTCTTTAAGGCAGTGATACCAAAATCCAGCAACTGATTTTGAAGCCACAGGAGTTGGGCTGTACAGCCTGCAGCAGCAATGTATTCAGCTTCAGCAGTGGATGTTGAAACAGCTGCTTGCTTTTTGCTTTGTCATGAAACTAAGCAATCACCTAGAAACTGGCACCCTCCTGATGTGGACTTCCTTGTGGTGTTACATCCAGCAAAGTCACTGTCTGAAAATCCTGAAAGCTTGATATTCCCATTAGCTGGATACCAGATACCAAGTGTGGGAGCACTTTTTATGTATCTGAATATCCTTTTTACAGCAATAAGATTGGATTTTCTAGGGGCTAATTGACTTCTTGCACAAACACATGTTGCAAACATGATGTCTGGCCTAGATGCAGTTAGGTACAACAAAGACCCAATCATGCTTCTATATAGAGTTTGGTCAATCAGCTCATCCTTTTCATCAGACATGACTAGCTTATTTGTTGCCATGAGTGTGCTGCATGGTTTACAATCATTCATATCAAATTTGTTTAAAAGTTCTTTAGCATATTTGCTTTGATGAATGAAGGTTCCATTTTGCATTTGCTGAACTTGGAGACCAAGAAAGCATTGCAGCTCACCCATTGCACTCATTTCAAACTCAGCTGTCATGAGTTGCCTAAACTCTTCACACATTTTATTACATGTGCTTCCAAAAATAATGTCATACACATAAATTTGGACAATCATTAAATCCTTTCCTCTCCATTTTAGAAACAGTGTTTTATCAATGGTACCTCTTTTGAAACCATTTGAGAGTAGAAAGGTGGAAAGAGTTTCATACCAGGCCCTAGGTGCTTGTTTCAGGCCATACAAGGCTTTGTTTAACCTGTAGACATGATCTGGATAAAATGGATCCTCAAAGCCTGGAGGTTGACAAACATACACCTCTTCTTGAATTGTACCATAGAGGAAAGCACTTTTGATATCCATTTGAAACACCTTCATGTTGTGGTTGACAGCAAAGGCCAGAAACAGTCTTATAGCTTCCAATCTTGCTACAGGGGCAAAAGTTTCATCATAGTCAATCCCTTCTTCCTGTCTGTAACCTTGAACCACAAGCCTGGCTTTATTCTTGACAACAATGCCCCTTTCATCAGTTTTGTTTTTGAAGACCCACTTTGTGCCGATGGGACTTACATCTTTTGGCATTGATACAAGCTCCCATACTTGTTGTCTTTTAAACTGTTGGAGCTCCTCTTGCATGGCTTCTACCCAGCTGTTGTCTTTCAGTGCCTCTTGGACTTGACTGGCTGATGAAGTGATAGAAAACCAGCAAAAAGACAAATGTTTTGGGTTTGGCTTCTTGTGAGCACCCCTTCATTGATGTTGCCAATGATTTGATCAGGTGGATGAGATCTCAAGAAGATTAAATCTCCTTGGTATGGTATGATGGCGTTTGTTGGTGAAGGCTGCAAATGTGTATCATCTGAGCTAACCACTGCTGGTGACTTTGATGGTCCAGTAGTGGCTTCAAAAGGTGGTGGAATAGGAGGCAAAGGTGTGGACACATGCTGACTTTGATCCACTGTTTGAGGACTTTTATCAACAATGCTTGATGATGTGGAAGCAGTGGTTAAGAGATAACTTTGGTTAACAACTGTTGAGGTAGTAGTGGTTGAGCTTTGACAGCTGTTTTGAACATCTGCTACTCTTCCCATTTTGACAGACTTTTGAGGGATGATGATTTCATACCCATAGTCTGGTGTTGAATCCTCTAAAGGACCTGCACTGTTAGTCTTGACAGCAGTATTTTCAAAAGTGAATATATCAAGATCAAACAAATCAGCAGGATTTGCTGGGATTTTCATTGATGAAAGTTCATTGAACTTTACATTCAAGGTCTCCTCCACTGCTTTGGTCCGTGTATTAAACACTTTGTAGGCCTTGGCAGTGGTTGAGTATCCCAGGTGATAACCACAATCTACTTTGGCTACAAATTTTGAGATGGAATCTTTTAAATTTAAAATAAAACATGGGCAGCCAAAGACTTTAAAATATGAGATCAGTGGTTTGACTTTATACAGAATTTCATAAGCAGTCTTTTTGTGCCTGGGGTTTATTAAAACTCTATTTTGGACATAGCAAGCAGTGTTTACTGCCTCTGCCCAAAAAGTTAATGGCAAACCTGAATCAGCAAGCATGGTTCTGGCAGCCTCAATCAAAGTTATGTTCTTTCTTTCAACTACCCCATTTTGCTCTGGTGTTCTAGGGATGCTGTACTGCCTTACAATCCCTTTCTTCACACAGAAGGCATCCAACTCCTTATTTTTGAATTCTGTGCCATTGTCACTCCTGAAGACTTTTACTGGAAGGTCAAATTGCTTTTCAACCTGTGTCACAAAGTCTTGCAAAATGCCTGCAGTCTCATCTTTTGAGTGTAAAAAGAAAGTCCATGTAAACCTAGAGAAGTCATCAATAATAACCAAACAATATCTCTTCTTCTTGAGACTCATGACTTGAACTGGGCCAAACAAATCCATGTGTAGCATTTGCAAACACTGGGTTGTTTTGGACTCTTCAATGGACTTAAAAGAGCTTTTATGCTGTTTTCCCTTTAAACAGGAAACACAATGCTCAGGACATGAAAACAATTTTTGTGGTAAGCCTCTTACAAGGTCATTTTTTGAAATTTTAGTGATTGTCTTGAGATTTGTGTGCCCCAGTCTTCTGTGCCAAAGTTCTGTCTCTTTGTTAGAGGCAGCTGAGAACAGACAGGCATCAGTTCTGGGACACTCCTTTGACATATCAACAACATAGACATTGCCACTTCTTTGAGCAACAAGTTTTGTTTTTCCAGTTTTGATTATTGCTTCAATCTTTTCAACCATTTCTGGTCCAACAATCCTACAACACTCCTTTGTGAAGAATGACCCATACCCCTTATCATTCATTTGTGAAACACTCAGGAGGTTGAATTTCAGATTGTCTATCAGATTGACATTTTCAAATTTTACATTTCCAGACTGTACTGTACCAGACCCCAGAACTTTCCCTTTACTATTATTCCCAAAGGATATATCACCCCCTCCATGGATTTTGAAATCTTTGAGTAGGGCTTTACATCCAGTCATGTGCCTGGAGCCTCCACTATCTACATACCAAAGGCTATCTAAGCATGCAGAAGCTCCCTGCACATGAAGTAAAATGATTAGTTCATTAGGGTTTCCAAAGCCAATAAGGCTTTGGATGGGGTCTCAACAGTGTCTGGGATGGATGTAGATGTATGGACAGTGGTTAGGTCAGGGGTTTGGACAGTTTTAGGACTGTTTCTCTCTAACCACTGTTGTGGGTTTTGACCAATCACCTGCTGATAACCAAAAGGATGCCTGTTCACTTTTGGTTTAGAGGGCCTTTTGTAGGTCTCATAAACGTGTGGAATCCTTTGGTAAGATGATTGTCCCTTGCCTTTTCTGAATTGGTTGGCAGGGCGAGCATCAGTCACTTGAACATCTCTTTGGACAGATGTTTGATTCAGCTGTTTTGTAACAGCTGTTTGGACTGGCACAAACAGTGGTTGATTCTTGGTGAATTTGACAGATGATGTTGATGGACTCAAGGATGTTTTAGCAGTGTACTCATTCTTTTTAACATCAAAGTTTTTGAGATACACACATGCTTGAGTTTTGTGGTTTGTTTTACCACAGATGGTGCAGCTTTCAGCAGGGACAATGACACTTGTTTTGTTTAAATCATATGCTTTTAAATGGAAACAATCTTTTGTTAGATGATTCCTTTTTTCACAAAACAGGTTTTTAATCTTTTCTCTCTTCTTTCCCTTTTCAGACTCCTTTGCAACAGAGTTTTTAACCTCTGCTGGGATGTCCTTGAGAGGGATGACTTTTGCTTTTGGAGCTGTGACACCATCAGTGGTTGTAAAGTCCATGGGCTTGAAATTTTCAAGAATGTCACACTCATCAGACCATGTGGGTTTAAATTGGTATTTCTCAATTTCCTCAAAAGTTGAGGATCCCACAGATCTTTCCAAAGTGATTTTGTTACCAAGTTTATTGGTTATTTTAACCTCTTGGCCATTCTTGTTGGTTGGAATGACTTCAGTTGTTACATTAGTGGTTTGAACAGATTTTTCAAAAGCAGTGTTTTCATCATCATATTTTCTATAACCAACACCAAATTTCACATTGCTTTTAATCTGTTTCTCAAGCATAACCTCATAACCTTTGCAAGATTCCACCCATCTTTCACAGGTGATCTGGGTGGATTCCAACTCCTTTTTGCAAACTTGGTATTTTTCTAGCATAGTTTGGAGTTGAGTCTTGGTTATGCTTTGCTCTTCTTTGAGACTGCTGATCTCTTTATCCTTTTCAGCCAATTTGTTTCTAAGTTCTTTTAATGACTTTTCAAATTTGACTTCATCAGTTAAGATTTTATCCCTAAGGTTTTCATTTACCTCTTTGATGTTAGCAAATGCAATAATGCATTCGTCTGAACACAGTTTTTCAAGAACTTGAGGTGTTACCTTAGCAGCAGCCATCATGGCACAATCACATTGATGATCACCTTCTTCATCAACTCTCTCTTCTTTCTCACCTACTTTCTTTTCTTCCTTGTCTTCTTCAGACCAAGGGTCAGTCAGTGGTTCAATTAGGGTTTCTGAATTTTCTCCCAGCAGTAGTTCACCAGCAACTACAGTAACCACTGCTTCAGCCACTTTATCCACTGTTTCAACACTTAGCTGTTCACCTTCAGTTTCTACCCCTTCTGGTATTGACTCTAATGCCATCAAACAAAATTCATTATTAGAAGGATCATTAAAAGCATTGAGTGCAAAATTTTCATCACCAAGCTCATCAGGCATGCTGCTCCAGTCAACAAAGCCTTGAGTGAAAAAGCTTTGCTGATCTGGTTGTGTTACTGTTGGAGCAGTTGGTTGAGGTGCAACAGGTTGCACTTGTGCCTGAGGGACAGAGGTTTGAACATACTGAATTTGTGGAATAGTGGTTTGAACATAATGCACAGGACAGGGGTTGCAGCATAGTGAGCAGTGTTAACATGGGTAGCAGGGGTATATTGGGTATAGTGCACAGTGCTTTGGTGTTGTGGTCTAGGATTTGGCTGGGATGAGTGACTATTGGACCAGTGGTTTGACTCCTGCATTCCCTAGCAAAATGACCTAGCATATTGCACTTATAACACTTAATTTTTGACTTATCCAACCCCACTTTTAAATTCCCATGTAACCCTGGGAATTTTATCCCTGTTCTTTTATAGAATTTGCTTGTTCTTACACTAAGCAAAGCCAGTTGATGCAAAATGTCCATTTCTTCTAAGTCAGTGGGATCAAAGTGTTGCAAATCATTGAGTTCAAAACACAAGTTATCTGACATCTGGTTTTCACAATTTGCAGTAAAAGCATAATTGGCAGAGTGAGAATCAGGGTTGTTGAAATTTCCACCAGCAGTTATATCAATAAAGTGATCATAACCCTGATCCTTACTACTGCTACCAGATTCTTCTTGACCAAATAGAGCTGTGCTGCCAAATGAATAATCATCAGCAACTTTGCCAGACTCTTGCAACTTCTTTTTCTGGTTTAACTCCCTTTCATAGGTCAGGAGTCTACCATGAAGTTGGGTCAGGGTCAGATCTTTGAACTCAGCAGAGTTTCTAGTCACAAATGCAATTGTATCCCATTTATCAGGTAGTGATCTAAGAAACCTACTATTTTGTGTTGATTTTGGAATTTCAACTTTAACAAGTCTTAGCTCACTGATGAGACAACTGAAACGTTCAAACTGTTGGGTCAATGATTCACCCTTAATGTGACAAAATGTTTCATACTGCTGATTCAAAATTTCCCTATTGTTTACAATGACTTCTTCTGTTCCCCCAAACTGTTCCTTCAATGCATCCCATAGCTCTTTGGCACTGTTACAATGTAACAGTCCAGCATAGATTTCATTGGGTAATGCAGATGCTATGATGCTAAATGCTTTGGCATCGAGTTCGAACTTTTGAAAATCAGTTTCAGTATAGTTTTCAGATGGTTTAGGTACGAACTTCTTTGCATCCTCAGCACTTGGCACCATAGGAACATGGGGACCAAAAACAACAGACCTCCAACATCCAGTATTCTGTTGAGAAAGGATGTGACCCATCCTTCTCTGCCAGATGTTATATTCATTACATTTAAGCATGGGTGGTTTGAAAAGAGAGCCAATGTTATTCTTATCATCTTGTGATTGTGACGTCATCCTGGTTGTTTTACAGGCACTGATTAATCAACTTTGATGGTGATTAAACCTTGCTCTATTTTTCAACAAAACGAACAAACTATCGATATCAACGATTATGAGCTGAACTATTTATGTCAAAATGATTGTTAAATCAAATTTGACTGTCCAAGCTCTGATACCAATTGTTAGGATCTAAGTTTGGTTTTGATTGTGTTTATGTTTGAATTAAGATGAAGATGAATGAGTTGTGCAGCGGAATTAAGATGGAAGCAAACTTTTCACAATCAAACAGGAGAATTTCTTTTAACATACAAGTTTAACATTGAACCGAATGATTGAATTTAATTTCAACTACGATTACAATTTTGCAAGTATGCAACAAACTCCCCCTCAGCCTGAGCTCACAGTATTTGTTCGTGCAGGAAGAAGATAGTACAAGAGCTAAATAGAACAGTGCATGGTACTGTTCTATTTATAGGCACGAGCAAACCACTGAAGCATCTAAGCTGACGTCACCATGAAAGTGACATCTAACCTCCTAATAAACTCTAACCTCTGATCTATACAACCTCTGCTATGCTAACTACTGTTATTACATTTCAATACATAAAGATATCTAAACTACTGCTTCATGATCAGCAGTACTTGTCATGATCAGCAGTACTTGTCATGATCAGCAGAGCTTGACTCAAGGCAGTAGATTGAACAACAACACTTTAGTCTTCCATCAGACTTTTACTTGATCAGCAGTTTGTAGGTCAGCAGTGTACGATCAGTAGATAGGAGGTCAGCAGATGTTGAAACTACTTTCAAGGGGAGAGACTTATAAACATAACATCTGCTTATTCTGGATCCACTGCTCTGATCCAGTTTTGGCTTTAATTATCTCTTCCTTTGGTAGGGTTCAATCCCAACATATTTGGATAGAAAAATTGCGACAACCCTCAAAATCACATGTATCCGTACGATTGATTAATGATAATTAAAGTTCTTGATGACTGTGTTGAATTACTTAACTGCTTTCTGATTACTGTGTCATACTCACATGTGCTTGTTAATATACTAGTCTTGCGCCGAAAAGATACTAAATAGTCCTGTATGCTTTCCTGAGTATTCGGGAATTAAAAGTGTTACAAAAAGATATATATAGGACACTATATGGAATTAATTAGCACTTTAACGGAACGGTACCTAACCGAATAACCAGACACTACCCGAAACACCAAAATAATGCTAGAAGCATTGTTTATATTTTTTTGAACTAGTTATGGTTCCCGAACATCATAACACATTATATTATAACATAACACTTAAACACTAAACTAGTTCACTTACTTTCTAACCAAATTAACTAACTTACCATTACAACCTAACTAAACCACCCCCCCCCTAAAAACCGGTTCTAGAAGTGGCCCCCACCCCTATGATTTTCTTTAATTATGTGGTATGTTATGTACTTGTTAAATATGTGATATATTATGTACTTAAGAAGCATATGGACCAAGGGTTAAAGAATGGGTGGAAGACTTGTTAAATACCCTCTAGTTCTTCATAACCATCATATCATCTTCTTCACTTCAACAAACTTTCTCTCCCTTCTCTTCCTTGTTTCGGCCGAACCCAAGCCCAACCACCATCAACATCATTCAAGTTTCATCTTCCATTTTACAAGCATACAAGGGTGATAAAGACCATACAAAGGAGCTAGAAGCTTTCGGATTGTCAAGGACCTTCTTCGTTTGCTATTAACCACCTCATTTCTTCTCTTGATCTTCCCTAGCTTAAAAGCTAGTAGTAAGCCTCTTTAATCCTTGTTTACTTCATGTTTGTAGTGGTTAAAGATTTTTTATGATGAAATCTCATGAACTCTAAAAGACATGAATCATAAATCTTGTAACATAAGCTTAAAAATAAAGAAACAAGATGAAATAATGGTAGTATGATGTTGTTTTAATGTGTTGATGATTCCTTGATGGTTACTAGTAATATGATGGTTAGTCATCATATGAGACTTGTTATGTTATGACTAAAAACATGGCTTAACAAGTTAGGGATGATTATGTGTATATGAAATAATCATCCACTAGTGAAAACATGAACTTGAAAGTAAAACAATTTCTTGCAAAAATAATAAACCAAGTGAACTAGTGATCTTGTAGATCTAAAAATTGTGAATGGTTTTTCCTAAATAAAACAAGTCTAAAAGACGGTTTTGAAAGATCATGATCCTTACACTATTTTGGAAATAAAGTAAGAATATGGATACTAGTGACACATGAAAATATTGTAAATAAATATTTTTGTAAAATATGTTCACAAGTTGTGAACATCCAAAAATCCTGAGAATGATATTTTAAATAAAGTAAACACACTTTGGAGGGTAACTAAACCCACTAAACGCCCTACCAAGTTACTACGCGTTTTATGAAACATTCAAGTTCATGTTAGTTTATAAATGGAATAGTTTGCTCTTGGTAAATTGTTGTTGATTGTCGAATGATTTTCGGAAAAGAAAATGATATGTTTAATAGCATGGACACCTCCGTTTACAAAGGAAACTCTGGCGAAATTTCCTAAAAATTCCAACACTTAGAAAATATTTTTCTAAATAAGCATTACAGGTATATTTTATAACTTGTGTTTCGAATACAAACTTCGCCATAATTTTTGTTACAAAGTATCGGAGGTTGACTTTTACAAGTAAAATGGATAAATATATATTTAGAATATATATTTTATATTAGAACACTTGTGTGAATACTTGTTTATTTTGTGAGATAGTTATATTATTTTAGGGTAAAATAATGTAACTTAACAATATAACTTGACATTTGAATTGTGTGGTATGTGATAGAAGTAATGAGTAAATAAACCGTACGTAGGATACGTGTTATGCATGAGAAACTGATTGTTATCCGTACCTTATTAGGACGTGCTTGATTTATGATTATTAGAGTAACTAATCTCACCGAGCAAACCAAGGTGAGTTCACACACTTTCTAAGGCATGGGATTCCTGGTGGTTGGGAATGGGTTAAAGAATTAAAACGAAACCTACATATCCTCCTTGGGTAGGATATGTACCGCCATCCTCCATGGGTAGGATGCCAATAATAATCCTGCGTATTCTCCTTGGGTAGAATACGTACGTTCGTCCTCCTTGGGTAGGACAACAACCTTAAAACTTACTAGACAAAACTCTATCATTAAGTCCCTCATTTTATATCAACTTAATCGCCGAGGCCAATGGCGAGCGGGACATTAGTTAATAGCGCTATTAGGTTTAACAAACCTCACACCGTGCCGTTCGGACGGGCGTGTACTAATGGACTATGGCAAACTGTCAATGATGATAGACATTGACGTAGGGCACAACTATTGTTCGTCAGTTGTCGATATGGTAACGGTCTAGTGGTTCACATGGGGAAGCCCCCACTGATTATGGATATGGTTTGGGTAATAAAGAAGGAACCGGTTAATCATACTTTCAACCTTGGGGTAACCCCCATGGAAAATAAGCCAACGAAAGACAAACCATGATTTTGAAAACAACTTAAAACTAAACAACCAACCGTGAACTCACTCAACTTTGTTGTTGACTAGTTGTTACATGCCTTACAGGTCGTTAGATGCTTATGGAGCTTGCACGAGGAGGAGGTCGTTGTGGGATGCGGATTGTTATGTCCCGTGCTTAATAATTAAACTTTATAAACTTATGGAACTTATGTTTTGGGTCTTTAAACTTATGAACTATGAACTTATGTTTTGGTTTCACGTTTTATGCTTCCGCCTGTTTGATCTGAACTTGGTTAACTTAAAATTGGTTACTCTCTTTTGGTCACCAATTGTATTGTGGTTGGTTTTATTTACTTAATTACGTTGTTCAATATGATTGGTGGCTCGATCCTGGTCATGTCACGCCTCCAAGTGGTGATACTCCGCATGGTGGATTTTGGGGGTGTGACCGATTGGTATCAGAGCCATTGGTTATAGTGAACTTGGTTTTAAAAAGGGGAAAAAGCTTTTTGACAAAACCAGACTATAACCTATACAGTGCTCAACGATCCACAACGACGCTTCGCTCCACGTGCAAGACTCGACACAGTAGGTGGTATGATTTATGTTTATATTGTCAGTTAGATAGTTCACACTGTGCGCTAGTTAACGTGATAACTGCTATTTGAACCTTGTGTGCTTACTCTCTCCTGTTATCCCACGCTTACGCACTTTCGCGACACTTTTCTCACTTACGTTGCTTCGTTGTGAAGATCATGAATGGACGCGGAGGACGTATCAACCTAACTCAAGCCCAGTTGACGGCTTTGGTCAATGAACGGGTTGCTGAGGCACTCGCTGCTGTCCCTACAGGAGGTATAACCTGCCATATCAACCCATCTTAGGACGTTTAGATCCTACCTTCGCAAATCAACCCTCGTGCTTAACCTTGTCTTTTATTCTCGCGCAACAGGTCAACATGCTCAGCCTCCTGTGTGCACGTTCAAAACATTCATGGATTGCCGACCTAGTACTTTCAGCGGCACAGAAGGAGCTGTAGGCCTTCTTTACTGGTTCGAGAAGCTTGAGTCTGTTTTTGAGATGTGTGAATGCCCTGAAGATCGTAGGGTGAAATTTGCTACTGGAACGCTTGAAGGTGATGCGTTAACCTGGTGGAAAGCACAGGTTCAACTGCTAGGGCTGGCGGTTGCTAATGCCACCCCATGGAACGGTTTCAAAGAACTGATCAAAGAAGAGTATTGTAGTCGTGATGACATCCATAAGCTAGAGGTAGAATTTTTCAATCTGAAGATGACGGGGTCTGAAATCGAGGTATACACAAAGAGGTCGAATGAATTAGCTATCCTGTGTCCCACTATGGTGGATCCTCCTATCAAGCGTATCGAGCTGTACCTTAAGGGTTTGGTGCCAGAAATTCAAAGCCACGTGACCTCAGCTAATCTTGGCACCATTCAGCAAATCATCAAGCTGGCTCATCGTCTCACTGATCAGGCAGTTGAGCAGAACAAGCTGCCCAAACGTATTAGCGCTACTACTACTGATGCTCCCAGTGATAACAAGCGCAAGTGGGATGGAAATTCGGGCAAGGGTTCTACTTCAGTTCAGTCTCAGCAACGAAAGACTGATAACTACCAGAGTCCTGGTCAGCAATCTTCTGGTAGTCAAGGACAGGGTGGATACCGAGGGAACCACCCCAAGTGCAACCGATGCAACAAGCATCATAGCGGGCAGTGCCACAAGGGTCGTTGTCTTAGGTGTAACAAGTTTGGTCATGAAGCAAAGGATTGCAGGGGCGCACGACCCGCAAATCAGAATCGCCAACAACAACAACAAGCTCCACAGAACCACCAGCAGCAGCAACAGCAGGGCAATAAAGGATGCTTTCAGTGTGGCGCTGAAGGCCACTTTAAGAGGAACTGTCCTCAGCTGAACCAGAATCAGAACAACAACAACCAAGGAAGCGGGAACAACAATGGAGGAAACAACGGGGGTAACAATAATGGCAATGATGCCAGGGGACGTGTTTTCGTGTTGGGTCAGGGCGACGCGAGGAACGATCCCAACATTGTGATGGGTAAGTTTCGTTTGGACGACTTCTTTGTTACTGTTTTATTTGATTCGGGTGCCGATACTAGTTATGTGTCCTTAAAAGTTAGTCAAATTCTTAAGCGCACTCCAACACTTTTGAACACCAAACACACGGTAGAACTAGCAAACGGTAAAAGTCTTGAAGCCACACACATAGTTAAAGGTTGTAACCTTGTCTTAGCTGGTCAGACCTTCTCTATCGATCTTATTCCTATCGTTCTGGGTAGTTTCGACGTCGTTATTGGGATGGATTGGCTATCTCAACACCAAGCGGAGATTATTTGCAAGGAGAAAATCGTTCGCATCCCTCGTTCTGGTAAAGAACCCCTCGTGTTTCATGGCGACAAGAGTGGTGCTGTTGTGGGCATCATCTCTTTCCTTAAGGCCCAGAAGTGTTTGCGAAAGGGCCACACTGCCATTCTAGCAGTCGTTACTAACACATCAATGGAAGAGAAGAGAATTGAAGACATTCCTATTGTGCGCGATTTTCCTGAGGTATTTCCTGAGGAATTACCTGGTCTTCCGCCTCATCGACAAGTCGAGTTTCAAATCGAGCTAGCTCCTGGAGCAGCACCAATAGCTCGTGCACCTTATCGACTAGCTCCGTCAGAACTTGAAGAACTGTCCACGCAATTACAAGAACTCTTGGAAAAGGGCTTCATACGTCCTAGCTCTTCGCCTTGGGGAGCTCCAGTGTTATTCGTGAAAAAGAAAGACGGTACCTTCAGAATGTGTATTGACTACCGTGAACTTAACAAGATGACCGTGAAGAATCGTTATCCTCTTCCACGCATTGATGACTTATTCGACCAGCTGCAAGGGTCGAGTTTCTATTCCAAGATTGACCTAAGGTCAGGTTACCATCAACTGAGAGTCCGAGACGAGGATATCTCTAAAACAATATCCAGGACTCGTTATGGGCATTACGAGTTTCTGGTTATGCCTTTCGGATTGACGAATGCACCTGCGGTCTTCATGGATCTCATGAACAGAGTGTGCAAACCTTAACTGGATAAGTTTGTCATAGTATTCATCGATGATATCCTGATCTATTCAAAGAGTCAGGAAGAACACGAATGACACCTGAGACTTATTCTGGAACTTCTTCGAGCAGAGCAACTGTATGCCAAGTTTTCGAAATGCGACTTTTGGCTTCGTGAAGTACATTTTCTAGGCCATGTGGAAAACAAGGATGGGATTCATGTGGATCCATCCAAGGTTGACTCGATCAAGAACTGGCCTGCACCTCGTACACCAACAGAAATCTGCCAATTCTTGGGTTTGGCAGGATATTACAGAAGGTTTATCAAGGATTTCTCAAAAATTGCGCCACCTCTCACTTCACTGACTCAGAAAGGTGTCACCTATCGTTGGGGTGATGCACAGGAATCTGCATTTCAGCACCTAAAGGATAGACTTTGTAGCGCGCCTATTCTCTCATTGCCTGAAGGCACAGATGATTTTGTGGTTTATTGCGACGCTTCCATCCAAGGACTTGGTTTCGTGTTGATGCAACGTGACAAGGTCATTGCCTACGCATCGCGCCAACTTAAAGTTCACGAAAGGAACTACACTACGCACGACTTGGAATTGGGAGCAGTTGTTTTCGTACTTAAGATATGGAGACATTACCTGTACGGTACCAAGTGCACCATTTACACCGATCACAGGAGTCTCGAGCATATCTTCAAGCAAAAGGAGTTAAACATGCGACAACGTCGATGGGTCGAGTTCTTAAATGATTATGAATGTGCGATCAAGTACCATCCGGGCAAAGCCAATGTTGTGGCCGACGCCCTCAGTCGAAAGGATACTATACCTAAGCGTGTACGTGCGTTACAGCTTACCATTCACTCTAACCTTCCCGCTCAAATTCGTGATGCTCAGGTTGAAGCATTGAAAACAAAAAACATCAGGGCTGAGTCCTTACGAGGATCGAGACAGCGGTTAGAACAAAAGGAAGACGGCGCCTACTATGTAAACGGGCGCATCTGGGTTCCACTCTATGGTAATCTACATGAGCTTGTGATGGATGAAGCCCACAAGTCTCGTTACTCAGTACATCCTAGTTCGGATAAGATGTACCACGATCTCAAGACTACGTATTGGTGTCCTGGTATGAAAGCCAACATAGCAACCTACGTCAGTAAATGCTTGACTTGCGCTAGGGTCAAGGTCGAGTACCAAAAACCATCAGGCCTACTTCAACAACCAGAGATACCTAAATGGAAATGGGAGGAAATTTCCATGGATTTCGTTACTGGCCTGCCTAGATCTCAACGCGGAAATGATACCATTTGGGTGATCGTGGATCGACTGACCAAGTCTGCACATTTTCTGGCTATCAAGGAAACGGATAAGTTTTCTACTCTAGCAGACATTTACCTAAAGGAAGTAGTATCAAGGCACGGAGTGCCAACCTCCATCATTTCTGATCGTGGCTAGCGTTTTACATCTGAATTGTGGCAAGCTATGCACAAGTCCTTTGGCTCTCGATTAGACATGAGCACGGCATATCATCCATAGACGGATGGGCAATCTGAACGCACCATCCAAACCCTTGAAGACATGCTTAGGGCATGTGTAATCGATTTTGGTAATGGCTGGGAAAAACACCTCCTGCTAGTGGAGTTTTCGTATAACAACAGTTACCACACCAGCATCCAGGCCGCTCCGTTCGAGGCATTGTATGGATGGAAGTGCCGATCACCTCTCTGTTGGGCAGAAGTTGGTGACAGCCAAATCACTGGCCCAGAACTTGTAGCAGATACAACCGAGAGAATTGCTCAGATACGGCAACGAATGGCGTCAGCTCATGACCGTCAGAAAAGCTATGCTGATAAGCGAAGAAAGCCACTCGAGTTCCAGGTTGGGGATCGGGTGCTACTCAAAGTCTCACCTTGGAAAGGTGTAGTTAGTTTTGGCAAACGAGGCAAGCTCAATCTGTGTTATGTCGGACCGTTAGAAATCATTGAGAAAATTGGCAAAGTCGCTTACAGGCTGAATCTACCGGTAGAACTCAGCGGAGTTCACAATGTTTTCCATGTGTCGAATCTGAAGAAGTGTCTGTCAGATGAGACCCTCATAGTTCCTCTCAAGGAGCTCACTATCGACGACCAGTTGTGATTCGTCGAGGAACCAGTTGAAATCACAGACCGAGATGTGAAGATTCCCAAGTGTACCAGAATACCTCTTGTTCGAGTTCGTTGGAACTCCCGTCGTGGCCCAGAGTATACCTGGGAACGAGAAGACCAAATGAAACTCAAGTATCCCCAGTTGTTTAAGAAAAGTGCATCCACGACTGAGGCTGAAGCTACTACAGAATTTCGGGACGAAATTCCAAACCAACGGGGGGGATGATGTGACACCCCAGGAAAACCAGGAAACCAACGCAACTTAACTAGCTTCCTCAGTAACCACGCGCTAAATTTCGGGACGAAATTCTCTTAACAGGGGAAGAATGTGACAACCCTCAAAATCACATGTATCCGTACGATTGATTAATGATAATTAAAGTGCTTGATCACTGTTTTGAATTACTTAACTGCTTTCTGATTACTGTGTCATACTTAGATGTGCTTGTTAACATACTAGTCTTGCGCAGAAAAGATACTAAATAGTCCTGTATGCTTTCCTGAGTATTGGGGAATTAAAAGTGTTACAAAAAGATATATATAGGACACTATATGGAATAACTTAGCACTTTAACGGAACGGTACCTAACCGAACAACCAGACACTACCCGAAACACCAAAATAATGCTAGAAGCATTGTTTATATTTTTCTGAACTAGTTATGGTTCCCGAACATCATAACACACTATATTATAACATAACACTTAAACACCAAACTAGTTCACTTACTTTCTAACCAAATTAACTAACTTGCCATTACAACCTAACTAAACCAACCCCCCCCCCCCTAAAAACCGGTTCTAGAAGTGGCCCCCACCCCTATGATTTTCTTTAATTAATTATGTGATATGTTATGTACTTAAGAAACATATGGACCAAGGGTTAAAGAATGGGTGGAAGACTTGTTAAATACCCTCTAGTTCTTCATAACCATCATATCATCTTCTTCACTTCAACAAACTTTCTCTCCCTTCTCTTCCTTGTTTCGGCCAAACCCAAACCCAAGCCCAACCACCATCAACATCATTCAAGTTTCATCTTCCATTTTACAAGCATACAAGGGTGATAAAGACCATACAAAGGAGCTAGGAGCTTTCAGATTGTCAAGGACCTTCTTCGTTTGCTATTAACCACCTCATGTCTTCTCTTGATCTTCCCTAGCTTATAAGCTAGTAGTAAGCCTCTTTAATCCTTGTTTACTTCATGTTTGTAGTGGTTAAAGATTTTTTATGATGAAATCTCATGAACTCTAAAAGACATGAATCATAAATCTTGTAACATAAGCTTAAAGATGAAGAAACAAGATGAAATAATGGTAGTATGATGTTGTTTGAATGTGTTGATGATTCCTTGATGGTTACTAGTAATATGATGGTTAGTCATCATATGAGACTTGTTAAGTTATGACTAAAAACATGGCTTAACAAGTTAGGGATGATTATGTGTATATGAAATAATCATCCACTAGTGAAAACATGAACTTGAAAGTAAAACGATTTCTTGCAAAAATAATAAACCAAGTGAACTAGTGATCTTGTAGATCTAAAACTTGTGAATGGTTTTTCCTAAATAAAAAAAGTCTAAAAGACGGTTTTGAAAGATCATGATCATGATCCTTACACTATTTTGGAAATAAAGTAAGAATATGGATACTAGTGACACATGAAAATATTGTAAATAAATATTTTTGTAAAATATGTTCACAAGTTGTGAACATCCAAAAATCCCGAGAATGAGATTTTATATAAAGTAAACACACTTTGGAGGGTAACTAAACCCACTAAACGCCTTACCAAGTTACTACGCGTTTTATGAAACATTCAAGTTCATGTTAGTTTGTAAATGGAATAGTTTGCTCTTGGTAAATTGTCGTTGATTGTCGAATGATTTTCGGAAAAGAAAATGATATGCTTAATAGCATGGACACCTCCGTTTACAAAGGAAACTCTGGCGAAATTTCCTAAAAATTCCAACACTTAGAAAATATTTTTCTAAATAAGCGTTACAAGTATATTTTATAACTTGTGTTTGAATACAAACTTCGCCATAATTTTTGTTACAAAATACAAAGTATCGGAGGTTGACTTTTACAAGTAAAATGGATAAATATATATTTAGAATATATATTTTATATTAGAACACTTGTGTGGATACTTGTTTATTTTGTGAGATAGTTATATTATTTTAGGGTAAAATAATGTAACTTAACAATATAACTTGACATTTGAATTGTGTGGTATGTGATAGAAGTAATGAGTAAATAAACCGTACGTAGGGTACGTGTTATGCATGAGAAACTGATTGTTATCCGTACCTTATTAGGACGTGCTTGATTTCTGATTATTAGAGTAACTAATCTAACCGAGCAAACCAAGGTGAGTTCACACACTTTCTAAGGCATGGGATTCCTGGTGGTTGGGAATGGGTTAAAGAATTAAAACGAAACCTACATATCCTCCTTGGGTAGGATATGTACCGCCATCCTCCATGGGTAGGATGCCAATAATAATCCTGCGTATTCTCCTTGGGTAGAATGCGTACGTTCGTCCTCCTTGGGTAGGACAACAACCTTAAAACTTACTAGACAAAACTCTATCATTAAGTCCCTTATTTTATATCGACTTAATCGTCGAGGCCAATGGCGAGCGGGACATTAGTTAATAGCGCTATTAGGTTTAACAAACCTCACACCGTGCCGTTCGGACGGGTGTGTACTAATGGACTATGGCAAACTGTCAATGATGATAGACATTGATGTAGGGCACAACTATTATTCGTCAGTTGTCGATATGGTAACGGTCTAGTGGTTCACATGGGGAAACCCCCACTGATTATGGATATGGTTTGGGTAATAAAGAAGGAACCGGTTAATCATACTTTCAACCTTGGGGTAACCCCCACGGCAAATAAGCCAACGAAAGACAAACCATTATTTCGAAAACAACTTAAAACTAAACAACCAACTGTGAACTCACTCAACTTTGTTGTTGACTCGTTGTTACATGCCTTACAGGTCGTTAGATGCTTATGGAGCTTGCACGAGGAGGAGGTCGTTGTGGGATGCAGACTGTTATGTCCCGTGCTTAATAATTAAACTTTATAAACTTATGGAACTTATGTTTTGGGTATTTAAACTTATGAACTATGAACTTATGTTTTGGTTTCACGTTTTATGCTTCTGCTGTTTGATCTGAACTTGGTTAACTTAAAATTGGTTACTCTCTTTTGGTCACCAATTGTATTGTGGTTGTTTTTATTTACTTAATTACGTTGTTCAATATGATTGGTGGCTCGATCCTGGTCATGTCACGCCTCCAAGCGGTGATACTCCGCATGGTGGATTTTGGGGGTGTGACAAAAATTGCATACTATTTATTTTGAAAAACTCAAATTATACGATGGGTAAATTCAAATATACTCGATTATACAATTTGGGGTAACTTAAAATGTCCAAATGAGTAGCACCATAGCCAGCGTCTGACGTGAGGTCGAAGTCTCACTCAAATTTAATCCAAATACTACTAGATAGCTAACGGTAAGTGGGTATCGATCACATGGAGCTTGTGGAATATGAGTTATCTAAATGGTTTATCTAAATGACTAAAGTTAACTAAATTATGGAAATATAAATTAGAGATTTGGTTGTTTGGTTTTAAGAACTAAAATTAACTAGAAAATAACTAAGGAGTTTGTAAACGACTGAGAGAAAGAGTATTCTTCCCGGGTTTCAGGTTTCGTTTATATGACAACAAATGTTAATGTTCAACTAGAAACAACCATATAGACATGATTCATGTGTGTGCAATTATTTGTGATAAAAGGGGACTAAGTACTCGGATTCATAGAACGTGAGGTTGTCACCCGATGACCAATTCACAAATATCCAACCCAAATCCCTTCCCACTAAATCTCGATTGCCAACGGCACCAAGAACGTATGGTTCAGAACAAAGATCACACTATTAACAAGTTACAAACAATCACACTCACACCATAATAATACTAAACATAAACATGATTAGATTATCATTCTAGAAATACATGAACATAACATAGTCATCACAAAGAAACCTTACATTCAGGAAGAACACAAAGAAAGTTAGCCGGTCATTGTTCGGATAATCACACAAACATCAAAACCATAATCCATTGATGATGATATGTTCATACTTGCTTTGAAAATACTCAAAATCTTGTTTCTAGTCTCCCAAAATCGCCCCCAAACTGATCTCCAACGAATACAAATGATTAGGTAGTTCAAAAGTCACTCCCACCAACCATAAAAGAGGAGTTACACTTTTCCCGTCAGGCTCCACTGTAAGCTACGGTGGCCACCGTAGCTACGGTGGCTTTAAAGTGGCCTACGGTAGTTGAAAACTGTCTTACGGCACATTTTTGGTCAGGGTCTACCGTAGCTTACGGTAGCCACCGTAAGATACGGTAGGCTGCAGCTAGGGAATTTTGTTTTCTTCATAACTTTCTTGTTTCAACTCCGATTTCTTCATCGTTTTCGCCTATGTTCTCCTAATTTCGTCCTCTATCATGCTACATTCTTAATTCTTCAATTCCCATAAATTATTTACTTCATTTATGCTCCATCTTTCAATCTCCAATCCAGCTACGCCTATTCGAAGCTTCATTTCCACTCTTTTAAGCTCCGAATGTACCTGAAACACAAGCAAACGTAATCATATAATTCTAAACAATTACTCAATTAAATGTAGGATTAAAATACCATTTATAGCACTTAAGGGTCGTCCTACGGACTACCCGTCAGCGTCAACACTACAACAACTCTCCACCACCATTTGCAGCGCCTCCACCACATCGCCACCGGTAAACCCATGATTTTGTTATCTGCTCAGATGTAAAAGGCAAACCAGAAGTAGAAGTACTAGCAGATAACCCAATAGTGGCATTAGACTTATTAGAGAAAGTGTTTTTAACAGATGAAGTATTGATTAGACACTCTTCTCTTAAAATCAAAATTTTGATTACGTTTAGACACAAAAGACACATTTTGATTTTTAGACCCACTACTAGACAATCTATGTGACTCTTCCCTAGAAACAATAGAGAATGCCACTTTATCTAAGGGAAATGGTTCTCTTGTCAAAAGATTTGATCTAACAGGCTGATAAACATCATCAAGCACCATTAGAAATTGCATTAGCTTTATTAGTGTAGAAAAATCATTGTAATCTTTAGCAGCTTGACAAGAACATGAAGGCAGATGCAACATAGCATCAAACTGCTTCCACATGGTTTTCAATTTATTATAATATTCAGCAATAGTGCTCTACCATTTTGTGAAATACAGTTAATCTTTTTATACAAATCATATACAACAGAACCATCAACCATAAAAAAAGACTCTTTCAACTCATTCTAGACCTCAGAAGCCAATTTAGAAAACAACTGACCAAGAAACAGTTCCTCAGAAATAGAATTCAATAACCAAGTTAAAACTAATAAATTACACCTATCCCATTGGGCAGACAACACATCATCATCAGGTTTTTCACATTTACCATCTATGAAACTGTATTTATTTTAAGCTTCTAGTACAAGCTTCATTGCACTAGACTAGACAGCATAATTTTCAGTGCCTTTAAGTTTTATACTAACTATAGTCAAAGCACTTGAATCACTGAAGTGTAAGGGGTTTCCTATATCTAACTTACAAATAAGAGTAACAAAAGGACCAGCAGGATCACCTATATTTACCAAATAACAAAGAAACAATCAGAGATCAAACAAACAACAGTCAATAAGATCCACAAACAACAAACTGTGTCAGAGGCCAGATTCGTGGTTCGTCACTCTATAGGTGCCAGGACAAGCTTAACACACTTTCCAAACACTAAACAACAACCAACATATACAATACAACAACAAACAGATAAGACTTGAACAACAAAACAAGAATAAGAACAACAACAATCACAAAACAATACTAAACAATTAGACACACAGATAAACCGGTCCTTTCTACCCCGGCATTAACTAAACCAATCAACAGAAACGAAAACAAAACAGAATAATCTTACAGTGGGTGCGTATGACTCCAAGAAAGATCAGAACTGTATTTTTCAAGAACTACAAGATCTGATTATATCAAACAACAACCAATACTTCTGGTTAGTTTGCCTTGGACCTTATAGGGTTTCAGAGACTAACGCAGATCTTCAAATAAGCAACACACAAACCTTAGATTAGGATTTGCCTTCACAGATCTCACCGGCACAGACCCCAAGGATCCAAATCTACAACAAGGATCTAGACTTGTAGGGAAAGAAACCCTAAAAAGAACACAAAAAACAACAAAAAAATATCAGAAATCAACAAGCGGAAGACAGATCAAGAGCTTTGTAGCTCTGGTACCATGTAAAATGGTATGAATCTTAACACAAACAAGATGAACAACAGAAATAGCGACAAAAAACATGACAAAACTTTTATTACTTAACCAACCCATAAAAAAACCCAAACCAAACCCTAGATCTAAAGATTATGAGATCTGTAAAGTACAAAGATCAAATACGACAGATTAGTATAATCTGTTGAATGATCAACCAACGATACACAATACAAACACAGAGATCACAAGATCTCTCTAAATAGCTGAGATCTCAACAACGAGATCAACAAGACAGATGAACGAATACAGAGAGACAAACGGATGAAACCCTAAGAAATATCTGGAATAATGACCCAAACACTTCTCTCTCTTCCTTCTATACATCCAAAAACACAAGTTACAATCTAACCCCCTACAACTCTTTAACAAGCACCCTAAAAGATGCAAATGTAACATCCAAGTCCCTCAGTTATATAACCTGCACATATAACACCCATGCGCAGTAACAACCCAAGTAACAACTAATAACAAACTGGCCCAATACACATGTCCAATAAACCATAAGCCCAACATATTTGAAGTATGAATTAAACATTAAGTAACAACTATTTTAACATCCCCCCCCCCATAATTCATACTGCAAACATATCAAACAATCGCAACTTTCCACATAAACCATAGTGTTAAACATTATTCAACCCTTTTGTAAAAATGTCTGCTACATGAATATCAGTAGCAATTTTTTATCATTCAATTACTCCTCTTGCAGTTTTTTCTCTCAAAAAATACAAGTCTAACTCAAAATGTTTTTTTCTTTCATGGAAAACTGGATTTAAAGAAATAGAAATAGCAGACTTGCTATCACAAAACAGTTTTACAGGTAAATTAGATTTAACATTTAACTCTTTTAAAACATTCAAAACCCACATTATTTCACAGGTGGCTGAACACGTTGCCATGTACTCAGCCGCAGCTGTGGATCTTGACACAACATTTTTTTCTTACTCTTCCAAGAGATAAGTGTATCTCCTAGAAATATACCAAATCTGTAACAGATTTCCTAGTCACGGTGCACTTAGCCCAATCAGAATCAACATATCCTAACAGTTCCAAGCCACTTGTTTTCCTAAACATAACACCTCTCCCAAGGCACTGCTTCAAGTACCTTAACAGTCTCAAAGGAATATCCATGTGTGATTGACATGGTTTATGCATAAACTGACTCAAGAATTGAACCGCATAACTGATATATGGTCTAGTTAAAGACAAATATATTAATTTCCCAATCAATTTCTGTAAACCACTAACATTTTCTAAAACTTTTTGTTCTTTATTAGTTTTATTTGTAACTAGATGATTCTATTCAATAGGAGTCCCAACAGGTTTAGAACCTAAATATCCAAACTCATTCAACAGTTCTAGACAATACTTCCTCTGAGATAGACAAATTGACTCATTGGAATATAAGACTTCTATACCAAGAAAATATTGAATTAATCCCAAATCTTTTATTTGAAAATTTTCACTCAAATATTTTTTAACTTTTTCAATTTCAGACTTATTATTTTTAGTTAAAACAATATCATCTACATAAACCAATAATACCAAGAACACATCCCTTTTACACAATATAAACATAGAATGATCACATAGACTTTGCACAAACCCCATATCAACCAAAACAGATGTTAATTTCTCATTCCACTTTCTTAGAGCTTGTTTAAGCCCATAAAGTGACTTGACAAGTTTACACACTCTAGTTTTATCATTATTAAAGTATCCATGTGGCAGGGTCATTTATACATCTTCAGTTAATGACCCATAAAGAAAAGCATTATTAATATCAAGTTGATATAGTGGCCAACTATTATTAACAGCCAGTTTTAAAATTATCTTAACAGTTACCATTTTAACAACAGGAGAAAAAGTTTCCCCAAAATCTATTTCTTCTATTTGATTAAATCCTTTAGCCACTAATCTGGCTTTATACCTCTCAATTTCACCATTACCTTTATACTTTATCTTATAAACCCACTTGCAACCTATTGGTTTCCTACCCTTAGGTAAATCAACAACAACCCAAGTATTGTTCCTATAAAGAGCTTCCATTTCATTATTCATAGCCTTTATCCACCTAGAGTCTTTTATAGCTTCATTATAGGAAGTAGGCTCAACAGATTTATTCAAAGAAGCAATTAAGCACATATTATCAACAGACAAATTAGCATAACTAACAACTTTTTCAATACCATATTCAGCTTTACCCTCAACAACAAATTCATCAAACCTTTTAGGAAAAGAGATGTTTCTAGAAGATCTCCTAACAGACTGTCCCTCAGATGGATTGGTCTCAACATCTGATCCTACAGTGTCCTCTGCCCCGCCATTGTTACCCTGATCACTACTACTCATCCGCCCACTATGTGTATGTTGAATACTCTCAACGTTTGGGGCAATGGCAGATGTAGAGGGTGACAATGGCTGCTGATCATCACTGGAGTGATCATGAGCACCAGTTGTTCCCTCTTCATCATTGGGTACTAGGGGTGCTAAACGGGACGTGTTCATGGGTTGACGGGTTCAACCCGACCCGAACCCGAAAATTTTAAACGAACCCGAACCCAACCTGAATATTCTCAGGCTGACCCGAACCCGACCCATACAACCCGAAATTTTTTATTTTTTAATTTTTTTTAGCAAATTAATATATTAAAATTAACATCTACTATAAAAAAAACACAAATTTATATAATAAAATTACATTAAAATCATAAAATATTATGTCAATTTCTCTTTTTAAGTTATATTTATGACATAAAATTACACACGTAATCAAATTATGACATAAAACATATTGTAAAAATATAATTTTAATATAAATGGGTTAAACGGGTCAACCTGCCAACCCGACCGGGTTGACCCGAACCTGACCCGTTTAGCTAAACGGGTTCGCGGGTTCAACCTGAAACTGACCCGAACCCGTTTAGACTAAACCTAAACCCGCGAATTTCGTGTTAGGTTCGTGTCGTGTTTTCGGGTCGTGTCAGAGATTCACACCCCTATTGGGTACTATAGGAACTTTAGATGACAGTGTCTCATATATGTCAAAAAAAATTAATATGATTTAAACCATTTTTATCAAGAGAGCCTTGATCTTTAATCAAGTTAGATTTAAAAGCATACACATTTTCATAAAACTTTACATCTCTAGAAAAAAATACTTTTCTGTTGTCTAAGTTTAACAACTTATATCCTTTTTTAACATTTGAATATCCAATAAGCACACACATATCAACATGATAAGCAAATTTATCAAATTCAGACAAAACGGTACTAAAACAAAGACATTTCCTTAAATAAGATAAAGGGGGCTTAAAACCATATACAATTTCATAAGGACTTTTACTACATAACACAGAAGAGGGTAACTTGTTGATTAAGTATACAACAGTTAAAATACAGTCAGACCAGAACCTAAGTGGCAAACTACCTTGAAACATCAAAGCTCAAGCTGTATTTAAGAGGTGTATGTGTTTCCTTTCTAGCACACCATTTTGTTGTGGTATATAGGAACAAGATGTTTGTTGTAGAATTCCTTAAGTTTTACAAAATAGCCCCTTTTAAATATTAACAAATTCTATTTCATTATCACTCCTAAACATTTTTATTTTTTTCATAAACTGAGTTAAAATGAGTTCACAAAAACTACTCAAATTTTCAAAAGCTTTTGTTTTATTAACAAGAAGGTAGCACCATACAGTTCTGGGATAATCATCCACAACTGTAAGAAAATACTTAAACCCTTCATAACTTGCTACCTTATATGGACCCCACAAATCTAAATGTATTAAATCACCAACAGGCTCAGTTTTGTGTTCACCTAATGGGAATGGAACTCTAACCTGCTTAGCCCTATGACACACCTCAGAAGGCCTATGCTCAACACTCTTAACATCAAAACTTTATTTTAAGACAGCTAGAACCTGATTAGAAGGATGCCCTAATCTACTGTGCCACAATTAGATTTAATAAAACTACTACAACAAACATTTTACACTACCAATTTTCAAGACTTTAACACTAGTTCCATTTGGATAAGTAACCATAAGGTCAAATTCAGACACATCAATTGTATTAAACATTTTTTGTCATTATTAATCATATGCTGACTAGCCCCAAAGTCAATTATCCAATTAAAGTTGTTCCCAAAAAACATAAAACTAGAACAACTAGCAAAGTTACCAACAATAAAAGACTCACCTCCTATGTTTGGTGAATCCACCCCACTCTTTTCATCAACTAAACTCAACAATTTTGTTATCTGCTCAGATGTAAAAGGCAAACCAGAAGTAGAAGTACTAGCAGATGACCCAACAGTGGCATTAGACTTATTAGAGAAAGTGTTTTTAACATATGAAGTATTAGTTCTCTTTTTAAATCCTGGAGGATAACCTATAACCTCAAAACATCTATCAACAGTGTGACTAATCGTATTACAATGTGTACATTTTAAGTTTGGATTAGGTCATCTTTGATTAGACACTCTTCTCTTAAAATCAAATTTTTGAATAGGTTTAGACACATTTTGATTTTTAGATCCACTACTAGACAATCTATGTGACTCTTCTCTAGAAACAAAAGAGAATGCCACTTTAACTAAGGGAAATGGTTCTCTTGTCAAAAGATTTGTTCCAACAGGCAGATAAACCTCATCAAGCCCCATTAGAAGTTGCATTAGTTTTATTAGTGTAGAAAAATCATTGTAATCTTTAGCAGCTTGACAAGAACATGAAGGTAGATGTAACATAGCATCAAACTGATTCCACATGGTTGTCAATTTATTATAATATTCAGCAACAGTGCTACCATTATACAGTTAATCTTTTTATGCAAATCATATACAATAGAACTATCAACCTTACAAAAAGAGTCTTTCAAATCATTCCAGACCTCAGAAGCCAATTTAGAAAACACCTGACCAAGAAACAGTTCCTCATAAACAGAATTCAATAACCAAGTTAAAACTACTGAGTTACACTTATCCCATTGGGCAGACAACACATCATCATCATCATCATCAGGTTTTTCACATTTACCATCTATGAAACTGTATTTATTTTTAGCTTCTAGTGCAAGCTTCATTGCACTAGACTAGACAGCATAATTTTCAGTGCCTTTAAGTTTTATACTAACTATGGTCAAAGCACTTGAGTCACTAGGATGTAAGTGTAGGGGGTTTCCTATATCTATTTTACTAATAAGAGTAACAGAAGGACCAGTAGGATCACCCATATTAACCGAATAATAAAGAAACAATCAAAGATCAACCAAACAAACAACAGTCAAGAAGATCCACAAACAGCAAACTGTGTCAGAGGCCAAATTCCTGGTTCATCACTATATAGGTGCCAGGACAAGCTTAACACAGGTGCTAAACACTAAACAACAACCAACAGATACAATACAACAACAAACAAATAAGACTTGAACAACAAAACAAGAACAACAACAATCACAAAACAATACTCAACAATTAGACACACAGATAAACCGGTCCTTTCTACCCTGACATCAGCTAAACCAATCAACAGAAATTAAAATAAAACAGAACAATCTTACAGTGGGTGCGTATAACTCCAAGAAAGATCAGAATTGTAGTTTTTAAGAATTACAATATTTGATTATATCAAACCACAATCAATACTTCTGGTTAGTTTGCCTGAACCTTCTAGGGTTTCAGAGACTAACGCAGATCTTCAAATGACCAACACGCAAACCTTAGATTAGGATTTGCCTTCACAGATCTCACAGCACAGACCCCAAGGATTGAGATCTACAACAACACCTATCCGATCAAGACTTTTAGGGCAAGAAACCCTAAAAGAACACAAAAAACAATAAAAAAAATATCAGAAATCAACAAGCAGAAGACAGATCAAGAGCTCTGTAGCTCTGATACCATGTAAAATGGTATGAATCTTAACACAAACAAGATGAACAACAGAAATTGCGACAAAAAACATGACAAAACTTTTATTACTTTTATTACTTTACCCAATTATACATACTCTTAAAAGACAAAGTCAGTGGAAACTCCACCGGCTTTATCTCCCCATTCCCCATACTTTCATAATATTGCAAATTTAACCACTTAACTTTGTTACATTCAAAGTTTCATAAAATGGCAAATTTAGTCCTTAAACTACTACTCCATTTTACAAATACTTTGCTTTTGACACCCCAACTTTATAGTAGTTTCCTTTTGAACCCCAACTTTGTTATAGTTTCCTTCTTACCCCAAAACTTTATCAGATTTCATCTTTCCCTTTCTTAGCCCTTAAGTTTATGAAATGCAGTTTTTAACCATTTAACTTTTTATGAACTTTGTAAATTGTAACACCCCGAAAACGGGTTTGGTAATCAAACCATGTTAATATTAAAAGACAGGTAAAGTACCGTTAGTGGTAAAAGTAACCCGGTGAATATTAGGATTTTAAATATATAAACTTAATATTAAATAAAAGTTGTATAAAGGCTTTTAAGAAATTAAGTTTATAGAAGGCCCGAGCTAACGGGACTTAAAATAAACTAAGTCATAAATTTCCCCGAGCCCACTAAGTTAACTAGGAATATTTAACCTAGTTAATTAGTGTGAATGATATTGGAATTAAGTGGGTTGTAGCCTACTTAATAAGCTAACCAAACATGAAGGGCCACATTTGAATAACTTGAAAGTTGTAATATAAAATAGGCTAAACAAAACTAAAACACATATAGAGTGTGTTTGAGAATGTTCTGTTAGAACCCAGGAGGTTCCCCAGGAGCCAAAACCCTAATCTCATCAAAAATCATCAAATTGAAGGCTTAAACGAAGCTCAAATTCACAATTGAATGTGAATTAATGATCACCCAAGCTAGGGGATCATAAGGTATGTCAAATTTTGATGATTTGTGAAGTTGTGAAAAATTGAATAATCATCATAATCGTGAATTATGAATGAATTATTGAAGCTATGATTGAATTAGTGATGTATATTAGCTTAGGAACAAAACCCTAAGTGAAAATTATACATATGATGCTATAATTGGAATGATTTGATGATTTACCACACTAGGATAAGTGGGTATTAATCATATGATGAAATTGAGGATATAATTATGATTAGAATCATCATATCTGATAATAATCAGGAAATACTTGAACAAATTGAGTGTTTAAGTACATGATCATACTTGTTAGGAAATAGGTTTGTATGATAAAATGAAAATGATGATATATTATGATCAAAATGATGTTTGATTTCATAAGTAGTTAAAACGGTAGCATAAGAAGGATGCTTACCGTATAGTAGCAAAGTAATAAAACGAGTAGTTAAGCTACATCGTGTAATTACTTTGTCAATAGGCAGTTTGACTTTTTAAAGTCAAAATGACCTTTTATATGATCGAATGATAATTTCGACATAAAGATCGTAGGATGGAATAGTCGTGAATGACTATGACTAGCCTAACCATCTTACAACTTACAATGATAGTTTGACGCTTGACAAGCTAGGTGAAAGCTTTGGAAGGAAGCGGGTCAAACGAACCAAGAATGAAGGAAAAGCATAATCTGGATGCTAGGTAAGTCAAAGCTTACACCTTTTATTAAATACCTATTGGTTTTACAGGTTATGAATAATAAAAGTCATCTTTGAATTAGAATGTTCCGACACGACATGTGCGGTTCGGAACAAAAGACAATGATATTAAACCATGTTGAATGGTTAAAAAGAGCTAATATGATTATTTAGTCATGCAATGACTAATAAATATCGAGTTTTGAATGATTACCTTATAAGGTAGACCAATACAAATAATAAGAGTAAAACGGTAATTCGGTCACTCGTTGATGATAACCGTTAGTTTTTTAAGGACACTTTATGACGTAAGACATAAAGGGGTCAAAAGAATAAAGAAATGAAATATAAGAAAAAGGACCGCACAGTGTGAACCGGAGCGAGTCATGTAGACGAGATGATAATAAATCCATCTCGCAAAGATAAATGGTCATTTAGACCAAACGGGTCAAAAGGTGAAAATATCACCCTTTGACAATATCGACTAATGGTTTGTCGAGTTGTATGATTATAGGAATAAATATCGAATGGATCTTTACATCGTTATTACTTAGCGGCTAGTAAGGCAAGATATCGAAAGGGGTCAATATATTGATCCGATCCAGGTATGTGTAATAGGTTAACTACTCATTTAGAACGAAAGGTTCATTAAGAGTTAAATAAAGTAAAAATAGACATTTGGTTACTTTAATGAGTAAACCGAATGATTCAAGTGATGGTCATTGTGATTTGAAACATAATGGCTTTTCAAACAAAATCATAGTTAAAAAGAGGGATTTTGGGTCAAACATGCTTTCAAAAGTCCTTCATCGTAAATGAAAGGCTAAAATGGACCAAAACGCCCTTGTAATCTAAAATGAGCAAACGACCTTTAAAGGTTGTTTGGAAACGAGTTTTATGATTAAATAAATACTTAGAATAAGTATCAAAAGTGAAGGATGTAAATCCTTGGTCAATTGACTCTATAAGAGTCTTTGCCGTAAAATAATGATCCGAGGGGTAAAACTCGAAATTTATAAATTTTCACATTAAATCCGACACAAATATAGTTGTGTAGGAAGATTTTTTTGATAAGAAATGTGGTAATAAAATGCTAGAAATGAATGAAAGTGATTCATGTATAAAATATGCTTAAAATCCCTTAACGGGTCAAAATAAGCATTTAAGTAAAAACGGGTTTAAGAATGTATATAAACCCGGGATTTGAATCTAGTACGATAGATAACATTGACTTTATAAAGTTTGAGAAATTGAGATCAAACAAACATGTTTGTTTGATTAATACACGAGCGGGTCAAAAGTTCATAATTACATTTTAAGCTAAAGGCTTAAAAGTCTAAAATTTTGTTAATCATGATGTCGGATGTTAACTCCATATGATGGAGAATTAAATTACGGTCACGTAGGAAGAAACGTGACGCGAAACGAATAAAAAACGAGAAAGTTATGTCCGTTTTCGTGTTAAATATATATCTGGGTTATTAGTTGCGATAACCCAGACAAGTTATTTGGTTATCCGGGTTATCAGTTGCCATAACCCAGAAAAGTCATTTGGTTATCTGGGTTATTAGTTGGCCATAACCCAGACAAGTTATTTGGTTATCTGGGTTATCAGTTGCCATAACCCATACAAGTTATCTGGTAATCTGGGTTATCAGTGCCATAACCCAGACAAGTTATTTGGTCATCTAGGTTATCAGTTGCCATAACCCAGACAAGTTATCTACTCATCTGGGTTATCAGTTGCCATAACCCATACGAGTTACATGGTCATCGTATTGAGCTTTCGGGCTTAGCTAGATTAGTTATAGATTTCATATAACTAACGTATATCATGATTTATGATATGTAGGTAATAATTGGAGTATCGGATGACGATCAAGCTCAACGAAGAACCAAACACGATCAAGATTCAAGCTTCCGCAAAAAGTTTCGTCGTCACATTTTAAACGACGAATGAAATTACAAAATGTTGAAATGTTTTAGTTATTAAAATCTTTTAACAAACTCGCATTTTTAAGTGTATATTTAATCTTAAATACACTATTATAATCAAAATTTAGATGATAATCGTATGAAATGGACTAAGGGTCTTACATAAATGCCACTTTGTCCCCCTCGAGAGTTTTTGGCTTGACGATATAAATTCGAGTTAGTCAGGTCGCGTATAATACGTTATGAATGCATGATATAAATTCGATTTAATCGCAATGCAACTATAGGATACATTGAGTTCAATCGGATACGTCAAAACGTGTGTTTTTATATGGTTAACACATCACATAACGTTTGGACTAATCCGTTCGATATTTGTGAATTACCTGCGTACTAGTTGTTATTATTATTATTATTATTATTTTTCTTATTTTTCTTATTTTTATTATTATTATTATTATTATTATTATTATTATTATTATGTTTTTAAATTACAAAATAAAACCCAGATTGAAATTAGGGTTTTAGTTGAACGTTGAAAGGTTTTCTGCTACCAGAGTACCAACTCTAGGGTTCTATTCACCCTCCTCTCGACGGAGAACACACACCGTTGCGAATCACGTTCGTGTTCCTATTGTAAGACCATATCATCTCTTCCAATCAATATTCATTACTGTAAACGAATTCCAGATATTTGCGTTATTTCTTTTACTCGAGTTTAAGTAGTAGAAATCTGTATATTAAGCATCATACACGATTCAATAATCTCATTACTATGTACTGCTAATTTGATTATAATTCAACTAATTGTGTATGGATGAAATCATTTAACCTGACCTTTTTTGTTACTGGTTTAGAATCAATTGATGAGTTTTGTAGCGTTAATTTATTGAAATTTACAATTTTGGTTATGTTACTTATTAGTTTATTATTGATTCTTTGATTTGGTATGACAGCTATTGGGGTTGGTTAGGGAAGTTAAAGGATAGTCGGGATGGCGTACCAAGGCGGAGGAGGTACCATGAAGTCGACCTCCATTAACGGAGTGAAGATGTATACGATGGCGGGACAACAGCGCTCGCTCGCCACTTGGCTACCGCCGAAGAAGCTTAGAGCTCTTCGCAAAGACAAAAGTACGGATTTTGTTTATTATTTTTATTTTCTTTACTAAATATTGAATGTGAATTTCATCGGTTAGACGTGGTACGTTGATTTCAATAGTTTAACAAGAACTGTTGTTTTCGCTTATGTAACGGTTTTATTTTCTGTGTATAGATTACATGGAAAGGGTGGATTTGATCCAAGATTTAAGATTTGAAACTGCAACAACTAGAATTAAAGCTACCCCTGATGGCGAATTTCTCATTGCTTCAGGTTATTGGGAACTTGTGATGTGTTTTTTGTGTTTCGTTTAGCTCTGTTTGTTTGTATCATATGTGGTAGAACTGTGTTAGCAACTTCTCTGACTGACTGTGAGTTGTAGGTATTTACCCTCCACAAGTTAAAGTATATGAATTAAGGGAGTTATCGTTGAAGTTTGAAAGGCATCTGGTATCGGAGATTATCAATTTCCAGGTATTTTTTTCTGGTTTCATTTTATATAAAAGTTTAAATAATAGTTTACAAAAGGCAGAGGCAGTCTACTAAATTTTGCTCATTTTTTTCTACATATTAACAGGTGCTGAGTGATGATTATTCAAAGCTTGCATTCCTTTGTGCTGATCGTTCTGTTAATTTGCATGCGAAATACGGAAGTCATTACAGTTTACGCATTCCAAGGTTCTTAAACTTCTCTCACAAGTCATTTTCTTACATTAATGTTGATCTCTTAAATCTGATTTATATTTCTTTTATGAGCAGGATGGGAAGGGATATCATATATGATTGCTGGTCATGTGATTTGATATGTGCGGCTTCTTCACCCGATTTATACAGAATTAACTTAGAACAGGTAACTTGTTAAACATGAAGCACCGTCACCACCCACCTGTTATGAGATATTACTAGTTTTTTTTTTTTTTTTTTTTTGCATTAAAGCGTATAATTGTAGCTAATCAAAGTACCTTTCACACAGGGACGCTTTCTATCTTCTCTTAACACACAATCTCCAGCGCTAAATGTAGTCTCAAGAAGGTGAGCTTAACCTCATATAATGCACTCATGTTTTGCTCATTCTACAGTTAATATGATTTTTTTTTTCTTTTGTTAAATTTTTAGCAAGTATCATGGGCTGATTGCTGGTGGTGGTGAGGATGGTGCCGTTGAATGCTTTGACATGAGGGTAAAATCTTCTGTGGCCAGGCTCAATGCCGTTACTGCTGAAAGTGACGGTGATCAGGTTATTTTCTCGTTTCTTCATGCAGATTGCAATGTGTATTGTTTTCATAATTCGCGCCGTAACGATTCATTGTATTATGTAGGAAGTCACTGCCATAGAGTTTGATGGAGATGGAGGCTATCATATGGCTGTTGGAAGTAGTGGTGGAAAGGTATGCTTAAAATAGAGTAAATGCATTTTTATGTCCTTCAAGTTTGAGCCAATTTGCAGGCGTTGTCCTATAACTAACGAAATTACACTGGATGTCTTTTATGTTACTGTTTCTCATCAAGCGGTGTCCTTTTGCTTTAACTCAGTTAAGTTTTTCTGTTAACACTTAACACGTGCCACTCACATGAGGGCATAATGGTCAATTTCACATGTTTTGTTGTTAATATATATATTATTTTTATTTAATTTTGTTTTAGTTATTAAGTGAAAATGACCATTATGCCCTTATGTGAGTAGCACATGTTAAAGAGTTAACCGAAAAAATTAACTCGGTTAGGGCAAAAGGACACCGTCTGATGAGAAACAATAACATAAAGGACATCCAGTGTAATTTTGTTAGTTAAAGAACAACGCCTGCAAGGACATAAAATGCAATTTAGTCTTTAAAATATCATTCTATTTTCTATATATATATGTATTTTTCATCATGTTCGGTCATGCAATTATTGTATGTCGACTTTTCATATTCCAAGCTAACAGTTTTTATGGCTGTTTTTTTTACTAATTTACAGGTGATGATATATGATCTGCGCTCATCATCTCCTCTTCGAGTCAAAGATCACATGTAAGTTACTAATTTAAGCTGGTCGTACATTATAGCATCGTAATGAAGCTTTTTTTTTACTGAATTCTTGCAATATATAAATAGGTATGGAAGCCCTATATTAAACATCAAATGGCATCAAACTCTCAACTCTGAGCGACCAAAGCTAATTACTACTGATAAGCATATTGTTCGGATTTGGGATCCAGAAACCGTAAGTAGGATGAGTAGTTTCTTTTTTTTATGATGTGTCATATACGTTAAAAATTAAATCCCAAATTGCTATTGTTTAGCGTATCTCGATGACTTTTGATGAGTTTTTAATTGGTTTCAGGGGGACGGAATGACTAGTATTGAACCAACAGCTGGCGCAATTAATGACATGTGCGTGTTCAACGAAAGCGGACTGATGCTATTGGCTCTAGACACCAGTCAAATCCCTTCGTATTTTTTACCCTCATTGGGACCCGCTCCCAAGTGGTGTTCATACATCGAAAACTTAACAGTATGTCATAGAAAATATCACTAATTACATAAATAGTACATGATAGGAATCATGTTCTAGTTTCTAGTCTAAATGTCATTTGTCTATTCTAGGAGGGGGGTAAGTGCAAATAATATAGTATAAGTATGAGTCATTAGTTACTTGGGGAGGAGGAGAAGAAAAGACTTAAGTTTTTTAGGCTCTGTTTACAGAGAGAGAGAGGGCGTAGCCCTGGGAACTCTTCGGAGTTTGTTATCAAGTCTGTAAGATCCGATTGGATCATCTTCTTCGTATCAATTTCAATTCCAATTTATATTGCCATTAATCAGAATTGGAACTCTATCATTGGTCCGACCTGCCTCACCTCTGCTCTCCTTTCAATTTCAATTTCCAGATCTGTGTTCACTTTCGGATCTCAGATCCAATTCGCTTTCTGCTTTTCTTCTCGGTTCTACATCTGCTTTCTATTTCCGGCTTCTACTTCCAAATTCCTCTATCTGTTCTGTTCCTTCAATTTCCGATTCAATCATGGTGATTCAAACTTCTCGTTTGGATACTCACGATCAACAGATTCAACAACTTCAATCTGATGTAGCTGAAATTAAAGCAACGTTGCAGGTTTTGAAAGCGGATCAGGAGGAACAAAGGGAATTCCACAAGTTTTTTCTAAATTGGATAAAACAACAGGATTCGAGTGCGGTGGGGATTCTTCATGTGCGGATGTCCGATCTTCACCTCCGTCTTCACAATTGGCTGCCGTGGATTCGATATTTGCCACATCATCCGTTCGTCACGGCAAATTGGTAGCTCCGGTCACTTCAATTACATCGTCACATCTGGACGAACGTGTAAAGGATCGTTCCTCAGGTTTAACTTCTCAATCCTCGTCTTCCTTTGTCAAATTGGCTGCCGTCAGATCTGAATCTGACATTATTCTGCTTGGCCAAGAGAAATCAATAATGCAGAGTGAAGTTAGGGCCATGTCGGAGGATTTAAAGTGGGTGTTGGGCTCAGATACTGTATTGGGCCGGTACTCTTCAGATCTGGGCTCGTTTTGTGGGACCATTTCTCCAGCAACTTTGTTTCCGTCTTCAACCTTACATTCGGAGCCCGTTACCACCAAACAGACAGCGGTACATTCAGCTCGGGATTTCATTGTTGGTTCGAGAGTTTCTACGATTTTAGCTAGTCCTTTCTCTGGTTCTCGATTGCTGATTTCCCTGTTTTGGTTATGCGCTGATTACACTGGATGCCCAGATGTTGCTCAGTGGTCCGCGGGCCTTGGTAATTTCAACATTCGACTAGCCGACTTACTGCATAAGTTGTTTGATTTGGACCCTGATCCAGAACCACCTGACCGTTGTACGCCTTCGATTTCAGCTCCTGTTCGGGTTCCTTCAAGTCAACTATGGGTGGTGCACGGGCAGTGTCGGCCTCCCGAAGACTCAACTTCGGAGATCTCAGTTTGAATTTGGAGCTCGTAACTGATTCCAGTCTTGAGGACAAGACTGTTTTGAAGGGGGGAGTAATGATAGGAATCATGTTCTAGTTTCTAGTCTAAATGTCATTTATCTATTCTAGGAGGGGGGTAAGTGCAAATAACATAGTATTAAGTATGAGTCATTAGTTACTTGGGGAGGAGGAGAAGAAAAGACGTAAGTTTGTTAGGCTCTGTTTACAGAGAGAGAGGGCGTAGCCCTGGGAACTCTTCGGAGTTTGTTATCAAGTCTGTAAGATCCGATTGGATCATCTTCTTCATATCAATTTCAATTCCAATTTATATTGCCATTAATCAGAATCAGAACTCTATCAGTACACCTAAAGTGTGTATTGTATCATATTATAATTTATAAACGTGTTTATATGTAGGAAGAGATGGAGGAGGATGCACAAACTACTATTTATGATGATTACAAATTTTTAACAAAAGAGGAACTTGAGAAGTTGAATTTAACCAATTTAATTGGCACAAATCTTCTAAGAGCCTATATGCATGGATACTTTATCGATTTCCGCCTGTATAAAAAGGTGATTTTTTCTTGTATTTTTGTTGGTCAATACAAATTACATCATTACTATTATTATTTATGAGTATTTGTTTTAAAATTCTGTTTAAAATGTATTTGCAGGCCCAGGCAGCGGCTAATCCAATGGTGTATGAAGAATATATAGAGAGACGGAAGCGGGAGAAGGAAGAAGAGGAACGCAGTACCCGAATCACGGTTAGTACTTTGAACTGTTACGATTATTATTATATATTATAAATATATAGAGCAATTGAGAAATGTTATCTCACAATTGTGCGTTGACTTTGGGATAATTATTTTTCTTGCAGATTAAGAGGAAGTTGCCTAAGGTTAACCGGACTCTTGCAAAACGTCTTCTTGAAGATGAAGAAATAGAAGCTAATAAAAAAGAAACCGATGTTGATACCAAGAAACCATCTAAGAAAAAGAAGGGGCTCACTTCTGACGTTCTTCAAGATGAACGGTTCGGATCTCTGTTTAATAACGAGGTATGGAATATTCTGTTTGATAATTTGCCATACGTTCTCAAGTGATGCGTTGTTTCTTCTTTTAACATTAATGACCTTTTTTTTTCTGATGATGATTTCAGGACTTTGAAGTTGATGAAAACTCTTTAGAGTATCGGGCTTTGCATCCTTTAGCTGCACCTGTGCAGCAGTCGTTAGTGAAAGAACATTTTGATCCTTTTATGGAGGAAGAAGATGAAGATCAAAGTGAATCTGATGCATCAGATGATGATGATGATCCTACAAACAATGAAAATAAAGATGAAAAGAAATCTCGTGCTCCAAGGTAATGATATTTTCGAATTCATAAAACCTCATAAATAATCTATACTATATAATAAAAGAAACCATTTTAGGGACACTTGTCATCATATTAGGCCATGATTTATAGATAACTATTATTTTAGTTTAATATTTTCTAATTAATTATAGATAATTCTCCTACTAAATATTATTTAGTTTAATTTTTTATGGATAATTATTATTTAGTTTAATCTCCTCATTTATAATATTATTTATTTAACTAATAGAGTAAATTACGATTTTGGCCCCTATGGTTATAGCACTTTTACTCTTTTAGCCCAAAAAGAATTTTTAACATCTGAGCCCCAACGTCTTTTTTTCTAATCTTTTTGGCGCCTAACGTCTTTTTTCTAACTCTTTTAGCCCCTAACACTCCTACTAAATATTATTTAGTTTAATTTTTTATGGATAATTATTATTTAGTTTAATCTCCTTCTCATTTGTAATATTATTTATTTAACTAATAGAGTAAATTACGATCTTGGCCCCTATGGTTATAGCACTTTTACTCTTTTAGCCCAAAAAGAATTTTTAACATTCGAGCCCCAACGTCTTTTTTTTCTAATCTTTTTTGCGCCTAACGTTTTTTTTCTAACCCTTTTAGCCCCTAACATTTAATGGATGGAGTTAGTGTTATGGGCTAAAAGGGTTAAAAAAAGACGTTGGGGGCTCAGATGTTAAGAAATTACGGATAAAGTTTCATAAATTATCTTATTATTTATTTATATTAATTACTAGGTTAGAAATTATATCTTAATAATTAAAACAAATATCGAGCATTTTTATAACGAGGGTGGAGGGAACGATTTTCTTCTTTATATTAATTTCTAGATTAGAAATTATATCTTAATAATTGAAACCAATATCGAGCATTTTCATAACGAGGGGGGAGGGAACGATTTTCTTGCTTAACAAATAATTTATTTATTTAATATATTTAAAATACAAGAAGAATAATAACTATATTTATCATACTAATAAATTTATCTAAAAACAACCATCTTTTTAAGATGCAACTCAAGTTTATATGTTTAAATTTTAAAGTTATATAACTTAATAATTACTAATAATTTATACCTATCTAATTAATTTAAATATTATTTTGTAGCTATAAATATGCCTAATCTAAACATTTCAGCAATATTTTTAGAACTAATAAATTAAGACCACTGTTATTTAAATAAAACTTGGGTTCACGTCGTGAGAAAGTCGATGATACAGTTTGTCTTCTAACCGATGGTTCAAATGTTTTTATATTTATAAACTTGACAAACATCACAAGTTTTGATCATACATAAAACAAACTTTTTTTCAGATATCAGAAAAGTGTCTTAAAATATCGTTTTATAATTGTTAAATCTTCGTTATTAACTATTTGATATTTTATTTTCTCAACCCGTGTAATACATGGGGTTATAACCTAGTTTTATATATAAAAAACTAACATATTATTGGAATAATATAATACCTGCAGATTGTATGAAGTGAAGGATGAAAGGCACGCAGAAGCATTTAGAAACCGCAAGTCACTTGCCAAAGAGGATGCATTGCCACTGGAAGAGAGGATAAAGGCTTTAGAAAACAATAAAAGTTCCAACGGTTTCAACAAAGTTAAAGCGGGACCTGGTGGGTCACGAGAGATCTCGTTTATATCCAGAAGCAAAGGGAAGTATGTGGAAGACGAGTATGATGATGATGATGATAACCCTCGTGAAAAACGAAGGGGAATACAGTCACTGGGGTTGAAATCCGATAGATCAGGGTTTCAGGGACGGGGCCGTGGAGGCGGAAGAGGACGGGGAGGTGGCGGTGGAAGAGGACGGGGAGGTGGCGGTGGTGGTGGAAGAGGGCGTGGAGGTGGCGGAAGAGGGAGAGGAAGGGGTCGGCGGTGAAGTTAGTTTGAGAAATACGTAATAGTGAGTGACCTGAATGTAGTTTTTATTATTATATACAACTAGTTTGATTATCCCGCGCTTTGCGGCGGGGCGAGTTGATTTAAACTAAATGTAGACGCAATGTTAAAATAACGTTATATTGTGAAAAAAGTAATGTTTCAAAATCCAGAAGCGTGTTGTGGCGCGTTAAACATCGAATCGTTATTACAAACACAGTAAAATGAAAAACAAAAATTTGTACGCTAAACAAAGAATGCTAGTACAAACATTGTAAAAATTTATAAAAAAGAATTAATTACTGTTTTCGTCCCTGTGGTTTGTCAAAAATCACTATTTCAGTCCATTAGTTTAAAATTTGCGATTTCAGTCCTTGTGGTTTCACTTTCGGAACCATTTCAGTCCACCTCCATTAACCCCATCCATTTATTCTGTTATATGTACACGTGAATTAACCATAATGCCCTTATTAATAAAAAACAAATAGATATCTAAATGAGTTAATTACTGTTTTCGTCTCTGTGGACTGAAATAGTGATTTTTGACAAACCACAAGGACGAAAACAGTAATTAACTCATTTAGATATATTTTTGTTTTTTTATTAATAAGGGCATTATGGTCAATTCACGTATACTTAACAGAATAAATGGATGGGGTTAACGGAGGTGGACTGAAATGGTTACGAAAGTGAAAACACGGGGACTGAAATCGCAGTTTTTAAACTAATGGACTGAAATAGTGATTTTTGACAAACCACATAGACGAAAAAAGTAATTAACTCTTATAAAAAAGTTGCCGGCTAAAAACCTTGGCGTAAATTCACATCTTACGTTGCAACAAAGGCGTTAAACGGTGGAAAAAATTGTGGTCGAATAACTTTTCATAAATAAATATATTAATATGTTATAACGGTTTTAGTTACCTCATTTTATTTATTTTTTTTTACCAAAATAATCGAAAAGGATAAGTAAATTGGTTTATTTTGGAACTAAAACACAATTTGATTTTTCATCTTATTTAATTTTGTGATACTTGCATCCCTATACAATTCATGAGTATGTATTCATATATAAAAGTGAGATTCCCCCGCACTATGCGGCGGGTGCCGCTGCCTTACCAAATCGAATTGAAATCGACTGAACAACATATGTATCGGTACCTACTTTTATTTTTATGTTTTTGCTTTCGCTAAACTGACACCATATCGCTATTATATTGTATTGAACCGAACCGAACAACATTGGCACCGGTATGTATTCATTTTCATGGTTTTATGTTTGATAAACTGACACCGTATCGCTACCGTACCGTAGCTAACAACATCGGTACCAGTATGGTGATAACCCGAAACAATCGATGTCGTCCGAACAACATCGGCGCTGGTTACGATACCGGTGTTCGTTTTTATCAAAGATGTAAATCACGTATTGTTTTCTATACCATATACGTATATCGTATCATTACCATAACAAACCATTAATAAAACCAAAGTAAACAATAAACAAAACATTACTTAAAAAATAAAAATAAACACTTTAAAATTATAAAGTACTGTTCATCGAGACTTTGGATTCATATTGATAACTAGTTGAATTTTCGTCCGCGCGTTGCGGCGGGGACCCAATGACTGCAAAACGCGTGTCAGTAACGGCAATTATATACCGAATATCAAAACATAAATAAAAATGTCGTGAAAAGCATAGTCACTCCGTTAAAAAAAACGATTTTAAATAGCCTAACATATAATAATAGGACCCACACGTCCTACACGTTGTAAATTCGGTTGTTTTCAATTCATTTATTACGGTGCTAACACGTTAAAATATGGATGAGCTCGGTACCGGTAACGGTACCGAAAGTTTCGATCCGAAAAATAATCGAAATTAAGTACCGGCACCGAAAATGCTCGGTACAATAGGATATGGTATTTGAAGGTAAAAATCAATAAATACAGGTATGATGCTAGACCGGTGTCGAACCGAAAGTAACGATTCTTACCGAAAATGATTTGGTATAGTAAATTTGGTACCGATACGATACCGGTTTGATTACAGGATTTGATACGTTTTGCTCATCAATAACTATCCAAGTTAATTTTACATGCTACAATTCATTCATTACATAAAAAGGCAAAAACATATTAAAAATAAGTTGTTGTGTATATAAAACCTCATTCAAACGAAATACAGTTTACTTACTGTGTGTATGAAAAGTAATCTAAACGGTGCAATTACTTGCATTGCTACGTTGCTACAGAATTTGATGAGCTTGGTACCAACCGGTACCGAAAATACCGTTATTGAAATCCCCAAAAGTGGGTACCGGTATCGAATATATCTGGTACGGTACGACTCGATACGGTCGGTACCGGTACGGCACCAGTATTTGAGGGTAAAGACCGATGAATACCGGTGCCGAACCAGTACCGAAAATACACCCGGTTTGATAAATTTGATACCGGTACCGGAACCCGATACCATTTACTCATTCCTTAGTGATGGTACTATTCATTAAATTATATTGGTACGGCTCGATACGGCGGGTACCAGTACGACACCAGTATTTGAGGGTAAAGATCGATGAATACCGGTGCCGAACCGGTACCGAAAATACACCCGGTTTGATAAATTTGATGCCGGTATCAGAACCCGATAGCATTTACTCATTCCTTAATGATGGTACTATTCATTAAATTATATTATATTAACTACTGTTCATTCAGTAGTGTTTTTAATATATAGGTAATTAAAATAATGTTAAAAATTAAACATTTTAAGTCAGAATCAAAGAATTAAAAAACTATTAAAATTAAAAAAAATTAAAAACTGAAGTTATTTTAAGTTCAAATAAAAATAAATAATAACTAAAATACAATTAAAATTTTAAAAACAAATACTTAAAAAATTATAGTTATTGTTCATCATCGCTTACCGGTGCCGAACCTGTACCGAAAATACACCCGGTTTGATAAATTTGATACCGGTATCAGAACCCGATAGCATTTACTCATTCCTTAATGATGGTACTATTCATTAAATTATATTATATTCACTACTGTTCATTCAGTAGTGTTTTTAATATATAGGTAATTAAAATAATGTTAAAAATTAAACATTTTAAGTCAGAATCAAAGAATTAAAAAACTATTAAAATTAAAAAAAAATTAAAAACTGAAGTTATTTTAAGTTCAAATAAAAATAAATAATAACTAAAATACAATTAAAATTTTAAAAACAAATACTTAAAAAATTATAGTTACTATTCATCATAGCTTTGGTTTAATATGTATAATTTTGTAGGGTGCAAATTTTGTGATGATTCTGAAGAATACCCCCATGATGAATGTAACATTAAATTTGTTGAAAATTATAAAATTTGTCTTAACTTTGAGCTTGGAGCAGCTAGAGGTCCACTATTGAGTCAAGTTTGGGTTTTGTTATTATATTGTTTATTATTATTGAGTTAAATTATTGTTTTCATATATATTTTCAACGGTAAATTGTAAGTTTTTAGACAAGCATGAGATTTAAAACCTCATTACGAACTCTGTTTGGAAAGACAGTCTTATCCAACTATTGGGTAGCGCTTGTTTAGACTCGGAAGCTTAATCTAGCTCGGTATATAAAGCTTAGGCTCAAACTTGCTTAGTAGCTTGGATTCGAACTCGAACTCGTATAGGTTTGGCTAGTTTACACCCCCAAAGTTAAAAAAAAAAAAAATAAACTATCAAGTTAAGACAAAAAATAATAAAAACAAAAATGAATGTGTGCGCATGTGATTAGTGAAAGGTGGTGGAGAAGGCGCTCATGCCCGTTGTTGGGGTAACAAAGAAGGGGCTCCAGCCCCCCTTGGCGTCTCCCTGTATATGCCCACTACGGCTAACCTTACAAAAATTGAACTTTATTCACATGTCAACATCTTATTAGCTCATAAAGTCTATATTGATTTTGGTAGAATGGTTGTCTATCATTCATTTTAATGCTATACTGGTTTACAATGAATATATGTGGACGAAAGTAAGGTCAGAGTCAACAGAATAATTCAACGTTTCATATTGGTTCCTTACCTTAATCTATTTGTATTTTCTTATTTCGAGGAGGATATATGAAGCTCACTTATAAAATTCTACTTTTGTAAATCAAATTGGTTCCTTTTACCTTAAGTTACGTCATAATTAACTTAAATATTTGAAAACTTCCCCTTCAAGAAAAGACAGTGGTTAAAAAAAAGGTAACGAACGCTGGTAAAAAATATACATATATGATATATAATTGTGTATTAAGTTAACTGAATAAAAAATATAAAATATGTTAGTATGCATAGATAACGTATGGTTAGTGGGAACGAAAAAAAAACACAAATATGTTTAAAAATGATAATCCAAGGGGATAAACAATAAAGAAGCTATTTGTTTAGGGACTAACGTTTTGTGATGAAAACTAAGATTCTAACAAGTTCCATCTAGTTAAAATTGTAAAACTTCTCTTTCAAGATAAGACTCAGCGGAAGTTTCATATTACCTTCGTCTAAGGTTAAAGTCTGGTTCACTTATCAAATACAAAATCAATAACTGTCATGTACTATTTGTGATGGGACCATGGAGTTTGATATATCATGTCACCAAGTTTTCACAAAAACGTCTTATATTATGTGTAGTGGTTTAACTAAAAAGTGCAAAAGTTTGTGTCATGTCATTGCCACGTAGGTAATGGGGCTTTAACTAAACTATATTTCACAATTGTGGCCTGGTGGGGAAGGGGCTCACGCCTAACAAAGAAGGGACTCCAACCCCCTTGGTACTGGCCCGTATTGGTTTGACGGTCCTTTGCGGGTGATGTGGAAGGGACTTAACGCCCACTACGGCTAGCCTTACGAAATTTTAACTTTATTCACGTGTCAACATCTTATTAGCTCCTAAAGTCTACATTAACTTTGGTAGAATGGCTATCTATCATTCATTTTTAATGATTCACTAATTTACAATAAATATATATGGACGGAAGTAGGGTCAGAGTCAACAAAATAGTTCAATGTTTTAAATTGGTTCCTTTTATCTTAATCTATTTGTGTCTTAATTCGCTCCACAGCTAGCTATAACTTAAAAGAAATTGCATAATTTTGTTATCAACCACTTATATTTTTACACATTTCATAAATAATAAAATGCACACAAACAATACACCTAACCAAGAATGTAATGTTTGGAACAAAGTTTAAAAACAAAAATCATAATTGACTAGACCACATTTGGTCCTTATTACAATCAAGAATCCAACTGATTTAACTGCTTTTTAACCTGCTTCTGCTTAAGAACAAGAATCTCCTTATTCCCATGAACAATACCCATGTACTCTTTGTGATCTTTTCCTTTATCATTAAAAGAAAAGCCGCACTTAGCACCGTTTTAAGGATCTGAGCTTTTAAACCTTTGAAGAATCCGAGTAATCCTTCCTTTTTCCATATAGCATACAGTGCCCCGGATACCGTTTTTCTTGCCTTCACTTCTGCTTCCTCGTATGTGTCGTCCTCAGATTCCGCAGCCTGAATCATCACCTTGCATCTGTGTAATACGTGTTTCGGTTTAAGTTTTTTTGTTATTATATACGTCATTACAATTTAAATTCGAGGTTAAGCACAAATATATTCAACTTCAAAATGACTTGAATAACTGCGTTCTTTTAAAGGCTAGTTTCATTTAAAAAAAGGAATATTGGATTTTAATAATCCCAACTATTCGTCGTTGGCCGCCAACAGTCCCAACTTCAAAAATAACCACTGGCAGTCCCAGCTATTAACATATTGGCCTCCAATGGACCCTGACTAACAGAACCCTAACGCCGTTAATCTCCGGTCGCCGGAGAAACGTTTTTGGCCGGAAAACTCATTTTTGGCCGGAAAACTCAACATTTTCGTCCCAAACCTCTTTGTAACCTTATTACGGACCTTTAGGAACATTTATCTAGTAAAAGCCCCAATTATTGAAGTCGCTGGAAAACTCCTTTTTTCGCCGGAAAACTTATTTTTGGCTGGAAACAGTGGCGGATCTTGCCCGTTGAACGTGCCAGGGCCGAAAGACACGGGCACTAAAAAAAACCCGGGCAAGCCCGGGCCAAACATAGTATATATAAAAAATTTCGATCGAAATGCGGAAAATTAGCACTACGGCCGAAAAACTTGCCCGGGCCGTGGCCCTGCCAGAGCTCTTCTAAGATCCGCCCATGGCTGGAAAACTCAACTTTTTGGCCGGAAAACTTAACATCTTCGTCCCAAACCTCTTTGTAACCTTAGATTGGACCTTTAGAAACCTTTTACTGGCCAAAAACGGTTTTCCGGCTATCGGAGACTAACGGCGTTAGAGTTCTGTTAGTCAGGGTCCATTGGTGGCCAATATGTCAATAGTTGGGACTGTCAGTGGTTATTTTTGAAGTTGGGACTGTTGGCGGCCAACGGCGAATAGTTGGGATTATTAAAATCCAATATTCCTTAAAAAAAGTAACAAACTTTGGTGAAATTTTAAGTTTAGGCAACCAACTTGTTAGGGTAGAAAAAACCAGCAAAGTTTCAAAATTGAGTAAAATACACTATTAGTCCCTATGGTTTATCAAACTTTTGAATTTGGTTCCTAGCTTTCCAAAAGTACACGGATGGTCCCTGTGGTTTGCACTTTGTAACACTATTAGTCCCCAACCAACAAATCTAAAGGTTTTAGCAGGTCCAAGTTAGGGACTAAATGCGTTACAAAGTATAAACGACATGGACCATCCATGTACTTTTGGAAAAAAAAGCTGGGGACAAAATGCGTTAGAAAGTGCAAACCACAGGGACCATCCGTGTACTTTACTCTTCAAAATTTTCAAGCCAAGGTAATCATACAGGTTGCCCGGTCAAAATTGATGATTTGACCATGTTGACTTTTTTATGGGTCTTTTAGCCCAAAAAATCGGTTACCTAAAGTATATATTTCACCAAAGTTGGTTATGCTTTTATGTAACTTGCACTTCTGTTAACTTCTACATCTTTTTATAGAAAATGGAATGTTGTGTGAAGTCGGTAACACGTAACACAACTGATAACAACTTTGAATTAGGATACATATTTTGACCCCAAAAGTCAAAATTTACTTCCTGTCTGCATAAACTGCCAACAGAAAAGATTTTACCTGATAGCTGGGTAAGTCAAGCAGGTAGCAGCACACTTTGAGGCAGCCCCTAACAGAAAAGCAGTAAGGGCAGAAAGTGATTGTGGGTTACCTTGCTGCCCCTCCAACAGTCTTTGTTTCAATTGATCAAATGCAGTGTACTGCAAAACAAAAAAATTACATTTAATTTTCTTAAGGAATATTATTGTTCATCAAGTATTTCGGAGTTAAAAGACAATTTGATTGGTTATTTGTATACCATAAATTTACAACATTTTTGTGCATAGAGGTGTTGTACCTAATGTTTAGGGGTTTTTCAAAACAAATTTGATGTTACACTTTTAACCCAAAAGTTTTCATCTTTTGCAAACTTTCAGTTTTTTTTTTTCCAATTTAACCTCACAACTTTTTTACTCTCAACTTTGGTCCCCTATACTATTCATATTTTGCAAATTTTCTGTTTCACGTTTCGTTCTAAATTTTGCGAGTTAACACAGCGCAACGTGCGTGTGTCGTTCAATGTTTTTACATTTCGTTCTAAATTTTGAGAGTTAACACGGTGCAAAGTGCGTGTGCGGTTCCACGTTTTTACGTCGTCTATTTTTTTCCAGTTTGACAGGTTCGTCGCAACACGCGGGTCCAAAATCAACTTAGTTGTTATTTTATATGTTTTACGTTTCGGTCTAATTTCTTCGCATTAACACGCCACAACGTCATTGTTGGTGGTCGCTGGCGGTGGTGTGGCATTGATGCTGTTTGGCACAGTTTTACGCCCCCACCGCAACGCAAGGGGGCTTAATACTAGTTAGTTTAAATTATAAAAATCTGCACCGGTTTGACACGGCTCAATATAATCCAGAGGTCCTTGGTTAAATATCCTAGCAACTGATTCAGTGTTCAGGAAGCAAGCGTTTATCGGATCTTCTATTTTCTTTTTTCCTTTAGTTAAATCTCCTAGCAATCCGTTCAAAAAAAATATCCTAGCAATGACTAGTTACCTGAATTGCAGGATTTATTGTAAGCAGAATCGAAATCCCAAGTCCATCAAACGCCTCTCCCCACGTTCCCTCTGAAAGGGTCTTCCATAGCCCTTTAGATTTCCCAAAATCACTTGTTTGCATCCTTGACGCAGCTGTATCCAACGGCTGAACAAACACCGCATATTTAATACAAGAAAGTTTATTTGTTCTGACCCGAAACTCTACATGCCCATGTTGCCACATGTAATGTATATAGTAAGACGTGCTAATATGATTTTGACTAACCTGTGTTATTGCAACGGTAAAAGCGCCAGAAACAGCAGCAATAAGCAAGTTAGCTTTGGTCCCTATAGACTTGTATCCAGATCTCTCAATGTACATCTTCCTAAAGAAGCTGTATCCGTAAAAGTATATAAATGATGAGATAAACGATTGCAGGTTCTTTGTCCCCAGCCCTTGAAACAATGAAAGAACCTGACGTTTGGAAATTGCTTCCCAAAGAACATCCATAAGGTTCCTGTACAAGATATGAATAAAGATAATATATAAATAGTACACATATTCACCAATACATTGCAGGGTTCAGATATGACATTAATAAAAAAATTAACACTTATGAAAACAAACACAATCAACTATAGTTTCTTATATTGCAATCCACAACCTCAATTTTGGTGCTTCAAACCATTGGATAAGTGTAGTTGATCAAAAAGGGCCACCGGTAAACAACAACATTCATGAATTGTAATCAAATTTTGGGTTGTAAGAGTTACTGTATGACATACTAATACTAGCAAAGTCTGATGTATATTGATGCAGAACAGAATTGCAAATCGACGCATAAAGTTATATAAGTTCTGGCAAACATCTAATAAACACCTGATTTGAGAGAAAATACACTTAAAAGTTTATATAGGGCTGCAAACGAACCGAACGTTCAACGAACAATTCGTGAACCGTTCGTTTAATAAATGAAGTACGAACACGAACAAGAAATTTCGTTCGATTAGTTAAATGAACGAACACGAACAGATCTCTCGTTCATTCATTTGTGTTCGTTTTTTTTTTTGAACGGCAAATTTGGATCACTGACGGACCACTGGAGTATCATCGTGCCACCAGCAGAACCACCCGATCATATCCATCTCCACTAGACAATAATGCCTATACACCAATTCAGGAGGAAACCCAATAAATCTGAGAAAAACCCCCTTTGTGGGAATCGAACCCATGACCTAATGGTCATAAGCCTTATCCCACCACCAAGATACCACTAGGCTATAATGCCATGGGTATTCATTTGTGTTCGTGAACATTCGTTCATGTCCATTCGTTACAATGTTCATTAAAGATTTTTGTGCATTTATTTATTTTAACTAAGGAATTAAATACAACAATTAAGAAATCAAATATGACAACTAAGACCATATGTAATGGGGCTTTATAAGGGCATGAAAGATTTTCATAATGCCCTTACACCATTCCTCATGGGCATTATAGGGGCATGAAGAGTGAGGGGCATTTCTAGAATAATGCCCAATAAGGAGGAAAAACAAGGAAAGTAATAAATGAAATGGGAAAGTTTTAACCATTACATGAAGAATTATGATTGTGATGTGGCAAAAAATGCCCCTTAAGGGGCATTAACCATTACCCATGGTCTAATAACAAAACACATAGATTGATTTGCTTATTAAACGAAAACCAAGAAATATCTTCAAATTCAAGTTCGGATTTTTCGTCGTTTTTCATTAAATTCACAAATAAACCAATCAATCTTCTCAGACTAGTAACAAACTCAAAAGTCAAAACCATCAATGTTTCACATAATATTCATTCACTGATATAACTGGAAGCAAAGTAGAACCTGTATTTTCTGAGATGGGGAGTACGTAATTCAGCTTGGTACTTGGTTTTGCAGGTGTCTAAAGGGTACAAGATAGTAGTGCTAGCAAGAGATCCAATGGCACCTGCTGTTGCATCCACCAACGATTCCATATCGAACCCACCCATCCTTCTTACACACTTCTGCTCACCTTTTGTGTTGATTGATTGAAAAAATCTTGGAAAATGGAAGCAAATATCTTCGGAACTTTATCTTCACTAACACTGTGTTCCCGAGTTAAGTTAAGGAGAGAAAAGAGAGGATTCTCTCCTTTTCTTTTCTTTCTCTTCCTTTTCTTTTCTTTCTCTCCGTTTCTTTCCAAATTGGAAAGATTAATTTTAGGCAAAAAATCTCTCAGTTTCTCTTCTTTTCTCTCCTTTAGTGAAACTCTGGAACACAACTAAAAATTATTTCTTTCCAAATCTTTTCTTTTCTCTCATTTAATGAAACTCGGGAACACAGTGTAAAGAAAGAGGTATGGAGAAGGTGTAGTGAAAGGTAGAAACCGGTCACAGTTCAATTCTGCTTCTCCCCGTTAGTTTTCACTTTTCAGCGGCACCGGGTGATGATGGGAGACTAGGCGAGTAGGCGGCGATCGCTAGTTCGATCCTTGAACTGAATGGGTTTTACTTAACGCACTGGCGTGCCTTTTAACGAGTGTTCCCATGCTTCTGCCCTGCCCTAGGTGAGGGTTTTCCCCATTAAAAAAACGAAACCGGTCACGGTTGTTTTTCTTTTTAGGCTATGTATTACACTCTTAATTTTTTTTTCACTAGTTTTATGCTTCGCCACGTTGCGAATATATTTTTCAACCAATAAAACAAAACATGATCGTCATTTTGGTAAAACAAAAAAAGTAAAAAAATTTACATATTTCCCCCTCCTAAAAAGCCTTATTACATATTTCCCTAACTCCTAAATTTAATTACATATTTCTCATTTCTAAAGTGCTAGGCACGAATAAAAATTATATCGATCCAACCAATTAAAACAAAACATTACCATAGGTTTGCTAAAAAAAAACTAAAACGATGGCAAGATTGTAATTATGAATTGGGGTTGAAATCGTAATTTGTCAAAAGCTACAACGATGACAATACTATAATTTTGAACTGGGCAAAATCGTAATTTTGACTGGAGGTAAATCGTAATATGTCAGAAGCTACAACGATGCCAAGACTGTAATTCTGAACTAAAGGCCGATATCGTAACTTTGAACTATGGGTAAAATCGCAATTCTGAACTTGAGATAAAATCATAATTTTTCAGGCCAATGGAAAAGTGTCAGACAAGGTCACATCACTATATAACTATAATGATATAAGGGGTTTTCACTTTTTTTTTCACTAAATTGGTTAATGTATTCTCACCCTTTAAAAGAATGTTGGGTTGTTTAAATCAAATAAACTAAAAAGTTTATAAAAGAAACTGGTGGTAGTGATTTGTTGGTTTGTTATTGGTTGAAAGAAGAAAGGAAGTAGGCCCATGTGATCGAAGTCACGCCTCCCCCATAATCGCGCCACTTGTGACAATGTATTTTTTTTTATAGTAAACTATACAAGTGCCGATAACAATATTAAAAAGAAAACGTATTTTTTCAGGCCAATGCCTTAGCATCCAGCGGTCTTTGGCTCAATGGGGTGATCGTGAGGGTTTTGCCACTCTTGTCCAATCGTTGTTTGATCAACCCGCGAGGGGGGTTAAGGATGGAATCAAAAATGGCACTGAGGATGACAATGAGTGTGGGGGGACCAATGTGAAACAATGTTTACGTAAGGTTGCTGATGGTCATTTCAATGCAGCGGTTAAGGTTTTATGCTCCTCGGGGGTCGCCCCTCTCAATAAGAATACTCTGGTGGAGTCAGATTGTGTGCTCGGGTGTATTAAATCTTTCCCCAAAGGTACGTCGTGCGGGAGAGACGGCTTAAGGGCCCAACATCTTTTAGATGCTTTTTGTGGGGAGGGGTCTGTGATTGCTGATAGCCTGCTTAGGGCTACTTCAGCTATGGTTAATTTGTGCTTGGGTGGGAGGTGCCCGAGGAGTTTGGCGGAGTTTGTTGCTTCTGCTCCTCTTACACCTCTTCTCAAACCGGATAATGGGATTAGGCCTATCGTTGTTGGGTCGATTTGGAGGAGGGTGATCTCCAAGGTGGCCATGAAAGGTGTTGGGAAGGAGATGGCCAAATACCTTAGCGATTTCCAGTTTGGGGTAGGGATTCCGTGTGGGGCAGAGGCCGTTCTTCATAGTGCGAACAGGTTCCTTAATGAGTACCACCAAGATGGGTCTCTTGCTATGCTTACTGTTGATTTTTCGAACGCTTTTAATTTGGTTGATAGGACAGCCCTACTGTACGAGGTAAGGAAAAGGTGTCCTTCTATTTCTACGTGGGTCGATTTTTTATATGGTCAACCAGCTAGATTATATGTGGGGGATGAGTATATTTGGTCTTCTACTTGCGTTCAGCAGGGGGACCCCTTGGGGCCCCTCCTTTTTGCCCTTGTTCTACACCCCCTTGTTCACCGAATAAGGGATCGCTGCAAACTTCTATTTCACGCCTGGTACCTAGATGACGGAACGCTTATTGGAGATGCTACCCAAGTGGCTAATGCTTTAGATATCATCAGAACTGAGGGTCCTTCCTTAGGGCTTCAACTTAATATAAAGAAAACTGAAGTTTTCTGGCCAACCTGCAATGGTGTAAAGGTTCAGGAGGGCTTATTCCTTCGGGGGATTGGGAGGCCGGTGCTGGGTGTGAAACTCCTGGGGGGTGTCGTTAGTCGTGATGCAGAGTTTATCAGTGGTATGGCTCTTAAAAGAGCGAACTGTGCAGTTGAGCTGATGAGGTGCCTTAAACGCCTACGGGACCCTCAGAGCGAGCTCCTCTTGCTTCGTTCTTGTATGGGTGTTGCTAAATTACTATTTGGTCTTCGAACGTGTCAACCTTCTTTGGTCGGGGGAGCTGTCTCTGTTTTTGATGAAGGTCTCCGGGGAGCATTAGAGGATATTGTTATTTGTGGGGGTGCCTTTTTTGGTGATCTCCAGTGGAGGTTGGCTTCTCTCCCGACCCGGTTCGGAGGCTTAGGGATTTGTACGGCCGAGGATGCCTCTTCATATGCTTTCGTGGCTTCAAGGGCCCAATCTTGGGGTTTACAAGACCACATACTCCGAGAATGTGGTGGGGATGTTTTAGACTCCGATTACAGGAGTGCGTTGGACCTTTTGCATAGTTCTCTTCCCGACCTTGATATTGGCGGTTTCTACATTAAAGACACCGCCCCTCCTAAATCCCAGAAAATTCTGGCGAATGCCTTATATGGCGAAATTGTCAAGAGGTTTGAAGAGAAGTTTGTTTTATCCCCTCGGCAAAGAGCTGTGTTTGAATGTCTACGTGCCCCACATGCTCAGGATTTTCTGTCTGTCGTACCAATTGAAGGCTTGGGGCAACACATGTCGGCTGTGGAATACCGTGCTATCCTTAGATACCGACTGATGATTCCTTTGTTCCCAGTTGACGAGCCATATCCGGTATGCCGCAAAGCGTGTTTGGATTCTTTCGGCGAGCACGCGATCCACTGTAAAGAGCTACCAGGGTTTAAATATCGGCATGATTGGGTGAGAGATGTGTTATGTGATGTTCTTAAGCGGGCCGGGATCTCTGCCAAAAAGGAGGCTCCAGTAAATTTCCTGACTGACCCCTTAGAGGGGAGGTCCACTTTACGCCCGGCGGACATCCTTGTGTTTGGATGGGAAGGGGGGAAACACGCTTGTGTAGATCTAACTGGAGTCTCCCCCCTTGTCGGGCTCAAGGAAAAGGGTTTTGTCGTAGGGCAAGCGGTGCTCAAGGCAGAGGCGAGCAAAGTGGCAAAACATGAGAAAGCCTGCCGAGAGAATCAACATGTGTTTGTCCCGTTTGCGTTTGATACCTTTGGTGGTCTCGCCCCTGATGCTGTGCGACTCTTGAATCGGGTTCAAAAAGTCGTTAATAGTAATTCTACGTCGCTAAAGGTTTCAAACTTTGTATTTAGCAGAATTGGTTTTTCTATTCAAAAGGGGGTGGCGGCGCAACTTGTTGCCCGATTACCTGCCATTGCTTTGTAATTGCCCCTTTTTCGTGTGAAATGATTATAGATCGCCCATTTTTTTTTGTTTCGTAAACTATACGGGTATCGATACATGACGAACCGAACCGATTTCGACCGAACAACATCGATACTGATACCGGTAGTATAGGAACCAGTATTCGTTTTTATGGTTTTCGATGGATGTAAAACACATGTTGATTTCCTTTTGGGTATATCACGACTTTATTTTTTTAGTTTTCTCTTTCAGTTGCTATATATAGCGAGTGTTAGTAGTTAGTACTATAACGAACACAACCGATACCTACCCTGAGTTCCCGCCGCATAGCGCGGGGAAAACCACTAGTTATTTTATGAAAACAAACGAACGCTGGTCTTGACTTTTCCAATACGCTTTCGCTTTTTATGCGAATATTGGATTTAAATAATCTCAATTTTCATCATTTGGCCGATAACACTTTCAACTTACGAATTGTACCACGTCACTCCCAACTTTCAACTTATTTTTCCTAGCACTCCAAAATTAACTGAACCCTAACCAAGTTAGTTTTTTGCTGACGTGACATCTTACATGACACTTTGACATATCACTTTTTTGCTATCGTGGCATCTGACATGACACTTTTTGCTAATGTGGCATCTGACATGGCGTTTTTGATGATGTGGCATCTGATGTCAGCTAACTAGGTTATGGTTCAATTAGTTTGGAAATGTCAGAGGAAAATAAATTGAAAGTTGAGAGTAGTGTGGTACAATTCGTAAGTTGAGAATATTATCGACCAAACAGTAAAAATTAAGGTTATTTAAATCCAATATCTTTTTTACGCTAATTATATTTCGTTTTGATTTTATCTATGTTAATATAGCTTCTAAATATTATGCATTTTTTTATGTTTTTTTTCCTTTCTATGCCACAGCACACCACTTATTTCCAATAGATTACAATAAACATCAAACTTTAAAAAGGGGTGACAAAAAGAATAAGAGTAAACTGCCATTTTGGTCCCTGTGGTTTGGCCAGTTTTGCCACTTTAGTCCAAATCTCAAACTTATTACATCCAGGGCCCTGTGGTTTACATTTTGTTGCCATTTTGGTCCAAAATCCAAATTTGGCCAGATTCCCCACTAATAACCCTGCTATTTTGTCTTTACCCTCAGGGGCATTTTGGGGATTTTAAATTTATTATAACCATTAATATATATATACACACACATACAGAGATCTTCATCATCTTCAGCATTATCATCAGTCTTCCATCTTCATCACCATCATCTGATCTTCATCATCTATTAATCTCACCACCGTCAATCTGCGCTCTCTCTCTCTTTCTCTCTCTCTCTCTCTCTCTCTCAATCTCACCACCGCCGCTTCCTCCCCCCCGAAATCAATCTAGAAACACCAAAAGAAACAAACCCATCAAAGAGAGAGAGAGAGAGTTGTGTTGTTTTACCGGCGCTGATGGTGGTTGTGGTGTTTTACCGGCGGTCTCCTGGTTTTCAGAGAGAGAGAGAGAGCTGTGTTGTTTTAGAGAGAGAGAAAGGGGGTGTGGTTTTCACCGGTGTCCGATCTCTCTGTGAGAAACTGTAGTCCTGCCAGTGTTGATGATTGATTTCAACTGTGTCTAAAACCCTAGGTCGTTTTACTACTGTATAGCGGAGGTGGTTGGGGCGGCAGAGAGGGAGAGAGAGATAGGGGTGTTAGAGAGAGAGAGAGAAGACAGAGAGACAGGGGTGGGGATGGTGGTGGTGCGGTGGGGATGGTAAGATTTCGGGGAACTTAAGGGGATTAGGGGTTAGGGCTTTTTTCCAGTGATGGTGGTTGAGGTTGGGTAGTAGCAGCGGTGGTCGGTGGGGCTTGTGGCGGTGGTGAATTTGGGGAAGGAGATGCCTTTTCTTGAAGATGATGTTCTTGATGATGAAGTTTGATGGTTGTTGTCTGTATTTTGAAGATGATGTTCTTGATTTGTTGTTGAAGATGATGTTCTTGATTTGTTGTTGAAGATGATGTTCTTGATGATGAACTTTGATTTGTTGTTGTCTGTGTTTTGAATTAGCAACATGTTATGCTTGTTACTTGTTCTGTTATGCTTGTTCACCATGAGGCTGTGATGATTTTTATGCTTGTTCACCATGAGGCTGTGATGATTTCACCTAATCCGAGCTTGGCGTGGCAGAATCGGAGGAGGGCAAGTGCGCTTGCAACCTCTGTTTGCAGCTATGGCGGTTTTACAGATCTGAGCCTCGTTTTTTCTTGAAGATGTTTTTGATTTTCTGGGTTTTGATGATGAACTTTGAAGATGTTCTTGATTTTCTGGGTTTTGTTGTTGTTGTTGTTTTGATGATGATGTTTGATGATGTTCTTGAAGATACAGATCTGAGCCTCGTTTTTTTCTTGAAGATGTTCTTGATTTTCTGGGTTTTGATGATGAACTTTGAAGATGTTCTTGATTTTCTGGGTTTTGTTGTTGTTGAAGAAGATGTTCTTGATTTTCTGGGTTTTGTTGTTGTTGTTGTTGAATTGCTTTAAATAAAACATAAATGACCAAAATACCCCTGCACTAAAGGACAAAATAGGCAGCTCTCAACAATCAAAAAGGGGGTTTTTTGGATTTTGGACTAAAATGGCAACAAAATGCAAACCACAGAACCCTGGATGTAATAAGTTTGAGATTTGGACTAAAGTGGCAAAACTGGCCAAACCACAGGGACCAAAATGGCAGTTTACTCAAAGAATAATAATGAAAAGCCTCTCCAACGTAAACTACCATTAATCCATTTCTTTATTTTTGCATTTTTGAAAACCATTTTCTCCAACGGTTCCCTCTCCTCTCTCTCTCTCTCTCTCTCTCTCTCTCTCTCTCACTGCATCAAGTGAACAGAAACTCCAATGAAACCCTAATTCACACAATTCATCTTCAATTGATCCATCACAAGCTCTTCAATTACCACCATATGATGCAGGATTTCATCGGATCCGTTCGTCGATCTCTAGTGTTCAAACCCTCAGCCGCCGGCGCCGGAAATGACGACGGTGCCGGTGCTTCGTTCGGCGGATTTGTCGAAAAGATTGGTTCGAGCATTCGCAAATCGAAAATTTTCTCCAAGGCGTCTGTTCAGGCACTACCTCCTCCGAGAGTGGTGGGGAAGATGAGGAAAGAAGAGGCCGGATCGCAGATCCGATGGCGGAAAGGGGAATTAATTGGTTGCGGAGCTTTCGGTCGGGTTTATATGGGGATGAATTTAGATTCAGGGGAGCTGCTCGCGGTTAAACAGGTTTAAGGCGTAATTAGCATATTTGATTTGTGTTGCTTTTGGTATTATTAGTTAATCTTGTAGATATGGTATTGACTACTGACTTGTGGTTTGATATGTTTATATGCAGGTTTCTGTTGTTGTAAATACGGCTTCGAAAGACAAAACACAGGTGTGTCTATTTGCATAAGCTCAATTATACATTATTGTGGTAGTACATGACTTGTTTGCTAGGCAATAACTAGTGATTTGATCTGAATTGATTATAATCTGAGTATTATACAACTGTAAACTGCAAGTTTTAATTGCAATTGTAATGGACAAACTACATGTTTTGATATATATCTGTACAAATTGTGACGACATCGTATCCTGAAGACATGACTTATTTTCCATAACAAAGATGGTTATGTACTGAGATTTGAAGTTTTACTGAATTCAAATTTTAACACGTGGTAGGCTCACATCCGCGAATTGGAAGAAGAGGTGAAACTCTTAAAGAATCTTTCACATCCAAATATTGTTGTAAGTGTATAGATTTTTCTATCATCTTGCATTTGATGAATGGAAATTCTTATCATAGGGCTATACATTTTTATAATTTAATTACAGAGGTACCTAGGAACTGCTAGAGAGGAGTCATCATTGAATATCTTCCTGGAGTTTGTTCCAGGAGGATCCATCTCGTCTCTCCTTGGAAAATTTGGTTCTTTTCCTGAATCTGTAAGTTGCTTCTATCATAACTTTAAATCTTAATTGACTGAATCTTTTTACAAGAAAATTCATGTTAGGTTAGAAAAATGTTGTAGACAATTTGCTCTTGAAAAGTGTTTTTTTTTTTTAATTTAAAATGTTTAGAACATGAAACTTATCTCTAGTTTTATACACGGAGCAGGTGATAAGAATGTACACGAAGCAAATATTATTAGGGCTGGAGTATCTCCACAAAAATGGTATCATGCACAGGGATATTAAGGTAAATTCTAACTTTTCATATGTATGTATGCATGAGCTAACTCAGTATGTGAGTGTGAGTTTGTAGGTTGTAATGTATGGAGTTAGCCACGTATATTCATTCACGTGTCAACTGACAAAATACTCTGGCAGGGGGCAAATATACTTGTTGATAATAAAGGACAAATTAAACTCGCAGATTTTGGGGCCTCCAAGAAAGTTGTAGAGTTGGTATGCGGGATATTTAATCCAATCTTTATTCCTTATTTAATAATTCTTTTTATAAACTGCGTGCTTGCATATTTTTCTTAGGCTACAATGACTGGTGCTAAGTCAATGAAGGGTACCCCGTATTGGATGGCTCCTGAAGTTATACTTCAGACTGGCCACAGCTTGTAAGTGAATTAATACATATCATGCCAATATATTAATATTTCTTATATGCTGTCTTTCTTTCTGAATTTTATATCTTAGCATTTTCAATGGATCTGTTCTTTTTGTTCATAAGAAAGCAACATGACTTACACACAGTATACATTTAACTGCTCTATTACGATGAATTGAGTTGCTTTATTTTTTTAGCTCTGCTGATATATGGAGTGTTGGATGCACCGTTATTGAAATGGCAACTGGAAAGCCTCCATGGAGCCAACAATATCAGGAGGTATTTGTATACATATATATGTGTGTGTGTGTGCATTACAATTATTTCTTAATGGTTAAGAATCAGTTGTGATTTTTTCCTCATCTAGCAGTTATGTACTAAATCATGTATGTTTTCTTCAGGTTGCTGCTCTCTTCCATATAGGGACCACAAAAGCTCATCCACCCATACCAGACCATCTTTCTGCTGATGCAAAGGATTTTCTGTTAAAATGCCTACAAAAGTATGAATTTTCTTTTCTATTCCTGTGTTTATTATTTTCTTCATGGATGTGCTGTGCCTAATAATGTAACCTCCAAGTGTATCCACATTGTACTGAATTCACAATATTCACCGTTTGTTTTAGTTTCTTATTTTGTATCTTGCATTTAAATGTTGATTGTGCTTATAGGGAACCGGATCTCAGGCCTAATGCATCAGAGTTGCTTCAGGTGATTCTCAGTTTTATGTATAGAGATGAGATTTCTATTTGTTTTGTTTTTTTCTATAATTTTTTTGTGCAATAAGTTTTTGGCTAAGATGTTTCAGTCCATATGATTAACTTAGAAATGCCAAAAATGTTAAGGAAACTGTATTCCCTTTTGAACAGGGTTTTTAGTAAAGTAAAAGTTTGGTTTTTATGGTGTTTGTTGATTCTCTGCAGCATCCTTTTGTTACTAAGGAGTATAACGAGACTCATCCTGCCTTTCGGACATCACTTATGGTCAGATTTCTAGCATGAGCTCTCTTCGATTCAATTTTCTCAAAATTAAACATACCCAAACCATTTTTATACATATCATAACACAATTTTGTGATATCAGGGCATCCCCAACAATCAGATACCAATGTCTAGGAAGGAACCTAGGAATCTGTAAGATTTTTTTTTATCTTCAGCTTGTTTATACGTTATATAAGTGTTTGCTAGCGGTCACCATTTTGCCCCATTTGTTTTTGAACGGGTTGATTCGGGTTATATTTTTATCTCAAATGGGTCAAGCGGTTATCAATAAAAAAAGCTAGCTAAAAATGACATGGGTACCCCAAACATGTCAAAAGTCATCAAAAGTGTCGTTTTAACGCATAAAACCTCTTTGCTTCATTTATTCATAAAGTTATATTACACTTGTAATACTATTATTTATAAAAATTTGAAAGATTCAGACAAAACTTTTATGGTCAACTCAACCCGGCTCGTTTCGACTCATAAAAACTGTTTTGACCCATTATTCAACTTTTGCAATAAATGAAAATTGTTTGCCAATGCAGCATTAGCCCTGAGATTAAAACAAGTGGTGGCATGGTGGATGCTCACGATATGAACAGCGTGAGGTGTTCAACTATATACCCCGACAAATTTTCTGGACAACCTATGTGGGGTGCAAGCAGATACGATGATGACATGTGTCAGATGGATGATGATGATGATCTCATGGCTGGCAAATCCATGAAGTTAGATTCCACTTCAATAACTAATGATGTCAATAAGGTATAACAAATTCACATCTACCATTGTTTTAGACGTGTTTCATCTTAATGCTAACTGGTGTATTATATACATATATGTATGTCATGACAGAGTTATAATCCCATGATGGAACCTGATGATGACTGGCCCTGTCAGTTTGATGGAAGTCCAGAAGTGGGTTCAAATGCGGCAGCTAATTTGTTTCCGGATCAAGTTTCAGAAATTACGGAAGTGACCCCTGTAGAATTAGACAATGGAGATAATGATGGTTTCACTTTTCCTAGTGGGGCTTCTGGAATGGAAGAAGATGATGAAGTTACGGAAGTAAAGATAAGAGCATTCCTGGATGAGAAGGTGAGATTCGATTACATGTAGAATTAGACAATAGATTTTGGAGTAAAATGCCATTTTCGTCCCTGAGGTTTGGCCAGTTCTTTTGCGATTTTCATCAGAAGGTTTGTTTTTTCGCATATGAATCCAAAAGGTTTGAAATCTTGCCATTTTTATCTAGCTCGTTAACTCCATCCATTTTTCTCCGTTAAGTCAGGGGTAACGGACCTTTAGACGAAAGTCGCAAAACTGGCCAAACTTTTGGATGGAGTTAACGAGCAGGATGAAAATGGCAAGATTTCAAACCTTTTGGATCCAGATGCGAAAAAAACAAACCTTTAGACAAAAGTCGCAAAACTGGCCAAACCTTTAGTAATCACAAGTAATGCATTGTCTATTCATGCTAATAGTTCCTTGACATTTTCAGTTGTCTGTTTGTTGTCATACAGGCTTTAGATTTAAAGAAGATGCAAACGCCTCTATATGAAGAGTTTTACAACTCATTAAACGCAGCCATTTCTCCTGTCGGGTTTGAAAACAAGGAAAATTCGTCAACCAACGTGAACCTACCTCCGAAAAGCAAATCACCGAATAGTAACAGGCTGCTAAGAAAGAGGCTATCTTCAGCTGTTGATGTTTCCTACATCAGTAGCCCTGGTGGTAATAAATCTGAGCCTGTATCACATACTAATAATGATCAAAATCCACAAGAACCTCAGTCACCTCAGCATGGTCAAATGAAAGAGAATATTCTTGATTCTCAGAAAGATGCCATTAGTCCAAGGTTTGTTAATGCTAAAAGTTTTATTAGTGCTTGTTATATGAAAGTTGAAACCGAGGCTTGAAAATATTTTGTTTGTAGTGCAAGTTTCTCGGAGAGGCAAAGAAGATGGAAAGAAGAGCTTGCTGAAGAGCTTGAAAGAAAACGAGGCAAGTTTTTTCTTCTATTCTTTCAAATACTTTTGTTCTTTACACACACACATATATAGAGAAAGAGAGTGAGCGAGACAGAGAATCAGGTTAGAAAATCAGGAAAAAACAAAATTTGCAATGAACAATTAACATAAACTAAAATAAAAATAATAAATGGTAAATATAAATGATGAACAAAAACATACTTAAGAGTTAAGACCCAAGAGAGTACAAGTGCGGCTCATTTCAATGTTTGAGCTTGGCTCGTTATTATTTTTCAAGCTCAAGCTCAGCTTGTTTATTATCTATTAGATATTTGATTATTTTGTTTATATACATATATAATTAATTTTTTATATATTTAATTTATAAATGTATATATATAACAAACATATAATTTTTAGGTTATTTTTATTATAGTGCTATACATAATCATATTAATAAAAATCATTATGTTAAAATAAATAGTAAGTCTGTTTAGGCACACGAGGCTAGTCAATCCCCATATGTTAAACTCAGGCTTGAGCTCTTTACTAAGGAGCACCAATCTAGGTTTGAGCTCGTTTAAGCTCGAGTAAACTTATGAGGACTTGGCTAGTTTATGCGAGAACAAGTAACTGTAACATTTTCTGGGAGTCTCATACCTTTGACTATGATGACAGAACTTATGCGGCAAGCAGGCGTGGTAAAAACGTCATCTCCAAAGGATCGGATGGTGAATAATCGCCAAAAAAGGTTTTCGTTTCTTGGAAATTGACACTATGTAGTTAAATTTATAAAAGTGGGCGGGTGGCTGTTTTATTTTTTGTTATATTTGTTTATTGTGAAGGCATACAGGCAAGCCTCCCTCCCCTATGTATTAAAAGTCCACGTGGTCAGCCTGGTTTATAATTTATACACATTTTTTTTGTTTTATTTTGTTGTGAATCTATCTTATATTCGAAATTTGAAAATAAAGTGAAGCGAGAGTTCATCATTGGGGGTGTTTGGACGTGTTGAAGTTGATTAATATGTAATATATGAACGATTACTCACATAAAGGTGGCAAACTTGGTAGTAATAAATCTCCTTTCGTAAAATGTGAACGATTTTTTGTAACCGTCTTTTATTTTATAATAAGGGTCAAATAAAAAAAAGAGAGAAGTTACATGATGCTATTATGATAGCTATCTTTTGTAAAATGGGGACAATTTTTGGAACAAAGTGTAACGTCTTTGTTCATTTTGATTTGGATATTTTTCATCAATATTATTATACTTTTATTCCTAATGTTCATTCATTGGGATCATAATATGTTATGAATTTATATGGAGATAGATGATAAACGGACCGCTATCTTTTTTTGAATGACAGATTTGTATCACTAACGGACCATTGTAGTATTATCGTGCCACCAACGGAACCACCTGATCATATCCATCTCTACTAGGCAATAATGCATATACACCAATTCAAAAGAAAACCTAATAAATTAAAAAAAAAAAAAAAAAACCGGTTGGAGGAATCGAACCTAAAACCTAATAGTTTCTAAGTCTTCTTTGATTTGGCGAGCCAAATAACTATTTTAGTAAGGAAATTTTGATTGTTTCATAATTTTTTTTTTGATATTATTATTTAGCTAAAAGTAGAAAAAAAAATAAAAATAAAAATAAATACAGTCTCTCTTTTGTTCAAGAGACACACTCATACTTAGTCACACCAATCTTCACGAGTACCCACATCGGTGATTATCAGCCATCGCCATGTTGATGCCTACCCTTATTGTCGTCTCGTATCACTGCACCGCCTATTGGATATCAAATTATTTGTTTGCGCTCGCTGTTATTGTTGGGTTCATATGTGTGGGTTGAATGACCAACACAACCAATGACCTGTCTTATTGGATTTGGGTTACGATTATGAGATTGACCGATTGATCTACATGTGTGATTTTATTTAATGTGTGTCTGAGTGTGTGTGTATGGAAAAATGGGGTTTAAAGATGGTGATTATTGGTGTTCAATAGTGTCCGAACAATGAACATGAACATTCATTCAAATTCGTTAAATAAATTCAAAGAAGTTGTATATGTCTATTACCATTAAAGTTAATTATAATAATCATTCTTATTAATGAAATTAGTGTAAAACAATGTTTAAAAGTTGTCATTTCATTATTAATATTTAATTTGTTTACATACCAAATTTGGCCAAAAATGTAGGGGGGTCAAAAACTATTATTTTGTTAATTTTTACCCGTAAAAAACCATTATACTATTATGAATGCATCATAATGTGGTGAATGAATGCATCATAATGTGGTGACTCTTCACATATGTAACCTCCATATATTTATTACCTTTGTATTAATGTTAAGCCTCTATAAATAGAGGTTTCATGTAATTGGTATTATACTCATGAATAAGAATGAGTTATCTTATTCTCTTTCTCTCTTACTTTCTATAATACTTGTTCTTTATGTTTATAGTTATACGTTGGTTGCTAGTATGTTGTTGTTTCATTACACGTTATCAGCACGAGACTCTAAACACGGAATTCTAGTAATTCACATCCAGGTCGTCAACAAAAATCAAAGTTCTCAAAAAAAATAAAATTATTAGGCGGCGTGACTATCCTATAAGTAAGTTTTATTTTGATTCATGAGATTTATTAATTATTAATATTGTATTATTTATCCGTATTAAATCTTTGGATGATTAATTTATATTTTCAATTTCAAGCATCCAAAAGCCATCATACATATTACCATAAAAATATTGGAAATAAATTTTTGAATATCATAAAACAAATTTTTTGGATCAATATTGAAGATTTCAATCATTGAGATGTTATTTAATTACTTTGAACAAATCAAAACGATGCTAACAAAGCAATGGTTTAATGTAAAATTTTTTGTTGATATATTTAGTATTTTAATCAGAAAGAATTTGATACAATTTTTTTTCAATATATATATATAGGGTAAGGTTATTGTAAAAAAGACCAAAAGTGTGAGAAAGGTAAGAAAGAATCTCAGCCATTAGATCTAAATTAATTGAAAAGGGTAAACAAGTAATTTTATCATTAATTCAATTAATTAAAAACTTCCCATAACCGCCACCTTAATTATAGGAAGTATATAACACCATTCAGCAAGTATATAACACCATTCAGCAACACCATTCAGCAAGTATATAACACCATTCAGCAAGTATATAACACCATTCAGCATTCAGCAAGTATATAACACCATTCAGTAAGTATATAACACCATTCAGCAAGTATATAACACCATTCAGCAAGTATATAACACCATTCAGCAATTATATAACACCATTCAGTAAGTATATAACACCATTCAGCAAGTATATAACACCATTCAGTAAGTATATAACACCATTCAGCAAGTATATAACACCATTCAGCAAGTATATAACACTATTCAGCAACACCATTCAGCAAGTATATAACACCATTCAGCAAGTATATAACACCATTCAGCATTCAGCAAGTATATAACATCATTCAGCATTCAGCAAGTATATAACACCATTCAGTAAGTATATAACACCATTCAGCAAGTATATAACACCATTCATTGACTAAACATCTGATCGAAACATATTTTTTTCTCTATATAAGTATAGCAATATGGTACTCATATTAAAGATAAAAAAACGTTCGTTATTATGGTGTAATTTTTTTTTATAAAAAAGTTACGTATAAAAAGTTATTGACGTTTAAAAAAGACGGGGGGAAGTTACATGTGCATTACCTAATTTCTAGTGGGTTTAAAAGACTATATTGCCCCTAGATATTTCAAACCAGTCCAAATTAATGAAAATATTTTACAATTTGGTCCCTATTGATCTCAACCATAGATCAAAAGATCTAATGGCTGAGATTCTTTCTTACCCTTCTCACACTTTAGGTCTTTTTTACAGGATCCTCTACCTATATATATATATATATATATATATATATATATATATATATATATATATATATCAATGTTTAAAAATGTAGATGTTGATCTAATACTAAAAATAAAAAAAATTATAAAAAAGAGGTTTCGTATAATGTGGACTAGATTTTTTAATGTAAATTTCAGTAATTAATTATTAAGGTGTTGGTAATTAGTAATTTTTGCATGATCTCTAAATTTTAAAGAAATATACTTGGGTTGTCTTCTATCCCAATAAATATGAGTATTATTAACATTGATCTCCTCACATGATTGCTATCGATAAACTAAAATGTTTATAATCTAGTGATGCTCATCTGCATATTCCTTGAGCCACCATGATCATATATTTACGCTTCTTTATTAACCCTGTTAAGTTGTAAATAAAATTGTTGAATTAGTTTGATTTGAGGATGTTAAATATTAACCCTGTTAAGTTGTAAGTAAAATTGTTGAATTATTTTGATTTGAGGAAGTTAATTTGCAATCTAGAGAATATTATATGTGTTTTTCGAACTCATGAAAAACAACTAAATTCAATATTTATGGACTAATCAGTGCAATTGTATTAGGTATATCTGTTTATATTGGTGGTAATATATAAATGATGTATGTACTAGATTTTCATTTTGTATAGTTTATAATTTAAATGGATTTACTGATGTTATAGGATCAAATATTTGGTTATACGTTTATTTATGCATAAACCAATTGTATTCTTAAGAAATTAAAGAACGCTTTAAACGATATTAATGTTGGTTAATGCTTAAAATTAAAATCATTAAATATCATTTTTCCCATCATGTTGGTTAATGCTTAGAAATTAAAATCATTGAATATCATTTAATTCATTCTTTATTAGTTTAATTATATTGTTAATTATGTTATGAATACATCATTAAGAGTGACTCTCCACATCCTTAACTCCTATGTTATGAATACATCATTAAGAGTGACTATGTTAAGAATACATCATTAAGAAGTGAATCTCCATAATAACGTTTGATGGAGATGAATTTGTAGTATACAATAGTTGACATATTATTATACTATGAAAAAATCTGTTTAGTATTTAATATGTTCATGTACATTCACTTCTGATGTGTAAACTTGTATTTGACATATAAATTTTAATGTGATTGTTCCTAACAATTTAACTAGAAATACAATATGATAAGTATATGTTTATAGTGTTCTTATTCGATATATAAGAATAAGAAATTTGGTGCTTTATATGACATTACATGAGATGTTATCATATAATTTTTAATCCGTTTGATGACAAGTTATAGCTATATTTTAGTAGTAAAAAAATCATATATTGATTTACTCATCTTTCTTTATAAATGTTATCTTACTATTAATCAAGATGTATGATTTTATTGTGGCTTTCATCATATATCAACTTTGTCCTTTATGGAACACCACTAATTTAAAAGCTAACGCACACGATGTCGATAAATTAGAGCATAACCTATAATAACGGGCTTATCACTATTGCAATTTATTGCGTCTTTTATATGCTTTAATTTATGTAGATGATATATTAAATAAAAAAATGAGTTAATTGCCATTTTAGTCCCTGTGGTTTGGGCCATTTTGCCAGTTTAGTCCAAAGGTTTCATTTTTAACATCTGGATCCAAAAACGTTTCATCGTTGCCATTTTGGTCCAACTGACTTAACCCCATCCAATAAACTCTGTTACTCAGGGGGCAATGTTGTCATTTCATATATTATTTTTTAATTCCACTTTATTTTTTTCTTTTAATCATTATATAAGATTTATCTTATATATAATAATTATAATATAATTATAATAACATATATATATATACACAGATATTGTGCACCACCACCACTCATCTCTCACTCTCTCCTGTCTCTCTCTCTCTCATCCACCACAACAATCACCATCGCCCCCTACCAGTCACCACCGCCCACCACTATCAGCCACCACTGCACACACATACACTCCTCTCTCTCTCTCTCTCTATCTATGCACTCTCTTTATTCTCCATAACCAACCACCACCAGATGATATCATCACCATCAACAACCTCACCACCGCTGTAAGCACCACCACTTCCGCCGCCAGCGACCCTCACCATCGTCGTTGCATATTTGAACTGTCTCTGTCTCTAAACCACAATCACCACCGTAACAGATCTGAACCATCAACACCCACCACCGCCACTACTACTGCAAGGCCATCATAAGCCACCATCGTCCCTAACAGGTTTGACTTTCTATCTCTCTAAAAATGGTGGTTCGACGGGTTTGATGGTGTGGATGTTTATTGTGATGACAATGGAGGTGGGGTGTTGCTGGTGATGATGGCGGAGGTGGGTGTTGATGGTGATAAACGGCAGCGCTGGGTTGTGGGTTTTGTAGGTGGTGATTGCTTTGAAGATCTATGTGCGATTTGAACTTGGAGGTTGTGATTGATTGGGTTGGGGAGGTGTTTCAGTGAATTTGGGGGTTTTCTGTGAATTTGGGAGTTTTATGAGATGAGAGAGAAGCAAATCTTTGATGAGGGAGGGGAGGCGGAGGTGAGATGATGGCGGTGGTGTGACGAGGATGGCGGAGGTGGGTGGCGTGGTGGAGGTGGGTGGTTGTGGTGGTGGTAACGGGTGGAGGTAGGTGGTGGGGGATGTATGGTCTGGTGGTTTTGTTGTGTGTATAATATACATACTTCTTTGTTCATTATATATAAATAGGGAGGGAGATGTTAAAAGGATTAATTAAAATAGTAAGGGAAATGACTAAAATGCCCTTGACTTAACAGAGTTCATTGGATGGGGTTAAGTCAGTTGGACCAAAATGGCAACGATGAAACGTTTTTGGATCCAGATGTTAAAAATGAAACCTTTGGACTAAACTGGCAAAATGGCCCAAACCACAGGGACTAAAATGGCAATTAACTCATAAAAAATATATATTTCTTACAAGTGATGAAAAAAAAATATTATTTCATAAGGTTGTGTCATAAGTCATTTTTTATAGTGACATAATATAAAGTGATGCATTGTATAATCATCACCTTTACATATTACCATAAACCTTTTTAATAGTGTTCTTGATATATTTTAATATTCAATCATGACAGTAAGGCAAATTAATTATATGTATTTTATATTGTATTTGATGAGAATCATTAAGATTTATCAGTCCAAAATCTTACAAGCATCAATAAATTTACAATAAGCTTTAGTGAGTTTGAAACTTCGAATGTCATATTATAAATAAATCTTGATCACTATTCAATCATGTTTATAACGTGTGATCATATAATTGATGTTATGTGGTGAAAAGATTAGTTATACATGTGGAATAAAACAATTTCCACTTGTCAAACCTCAAATGCGCTCTTGATATATAAGGTTTGAAACAATCATTATGAAAGTTGTCTGACTCTATTCTATTCCTTGAAGAGAATGTAATGAGAAAAAATATATATCATAATCCATTGAGCAAAACAATTTCCATCGTCAAATATCATTAATTGTTAAAGAATATATATAAAGTTTGAAACAACAAGCATGAAAGTTCTGTGGTTCTAATCCATTCCCTAATATGAATGTGATGATGATCAATTCAAAGGTTATGATCATAAACATAACTAAGAAAATTGTAATGATGCCACCATGAATGTTGTATGGGAGTATAGCAAATATGGCTAGAAGACTATATTAGAAGTTACTAGAAATGATACTAATTTTCCACAATATTCCATTAAATCAAATATGGTGAGTAACCAGAAGTTACTAGAATATTTATATGTTCACCACATGGCATGACCAAATAGGTCATCAAGATAGCATCATGATATGCTAAACAATCAAACATGCTAACCGACACCTTAGCACCTCTAAGTAATCTAAAAACATTGCTCAAAAAATGCCTTATCATATGTCTAGTTAGTTTTTTTTTTGTGGCAAATAAATTTTTATGCCATTCCAAACAATAAACTCCTACAAACAATCCCTCTTATATGGGACCATTGAAATGTACAGTTGTGTGCAATGTTTTAAAAACCGGTATTTTAATCGTACCGGATTTGGCTTAAAAATGGTTTAACCGGTTGAACCGGGTGGTTCAACCGGGTTAACTAGTTAACTGTATAATTTCATAAATTGCAACTTCAACTCAAAAAAATAATCCAAAGTGCATGATAATCCATAACAAAAAACATGATTCAAAAGTATTCAGTTTTCCAATAAAGTTTAAGCCATTGGAGTGTTGAATGCATCAAGTTTCCGGTCGCTTAAAAGATGAAATTCACTATCGTCACCATCCTCATCAACTAGAGCATAATTATGTATGGAAGATAAAAAAGTCATAAACATCTTAAAACCTAAACATTAAAGTGAAAGAATTGTTCACGATTTGCCATGCTGTATGTATAAAAAACTCAATATTCCATCAATTACTTCTCATACATTAAACCACGTTCGAAAGAATAAATCACATTAAAACCTACACATTAAAACCTACACGTTTGAAAGCAATTGTAATAATTACCTGTTCAAAAGAGGGAAAGGAACTAGAAGTAGAAACTAAGTGCTGAAAGTGGAACTAATGAATTGATGAAGGAGTATACCAAAGAAGATAGAAAGGCTTAGGTTAATATTATGGAGTTAAAAATAACGGGCTTGATAAAATTGTAAAAAAAAAACCCAAAAGTTACAATGGGCCGGTCCGGTACACCGGTACATACCGGTATTTCGCTACTTACCGGCGGTATAAATCCAATGCCGTTTCATGTAATTACCGGCCTGTTTCGTACCGGGTGAAGATCCGGAATCCGGTATTACCGGCCGGTACGAACCGGTTTTTAAAACATTGGTTGTGTGGATTGTGGCATTCATACATGGTTACATGTGAGTTTTTAGCTACCCGTATGTAGCATATGCCCAACACTATGGAACATTGTTTTTTTTTTTTTTTGACATGATTTAACACTGTTCTTTGACAACCCAATTGTATGGACCATTGTTGGGCACAATGTGAAATATAGTGAGAGGCATACGTAGTCGAGACGGAATTCGTCGATTGATTATATCAATTCAAAACCAACTGCTTATCATAAATACTCCCCATTACAACTGGTCTCCTGAAGAGAACCAAGTTTCCATTTTTTTATATATTTTGTTGTGCAGCCTATGTACCAATAGCACCACCATAACATATAAAATGAGATATGTACATCGTATTCCCAGTCTTAGGGGAGACAAGAAAATGAAAGACTGGTAACATAAAAAAAATGCATCATATTATATATCGACCCCTGAAGTGGTCAATGAAAATCTGAAGTCCAAAAGAAAGAGTGTGTAGTTGCAACAAATGAAATACAAGATGCATTCACTAACACAAAAAATGTGACAAAGTCACATATACCAGCTTAAACTTATCTGCTCGAATGGAAGTACTCACAAAATGATTATCATATTAATAAATTATGAGAGATAAATCGGTTCCAAAAAGATAAAACCCACAAACACAAAAAGAGCAGAGTAACGCAGTTGGTGTAACCCCAAAAGAGGTGGCACATAAAACACCATAAGTGGTTGCATACAAAACCCCAGAAGTGGTTGCATACTAAACCTTAAAGAAGGTTGTTGTCAAAACCCCAAAAGAGGCTAATGGAGTTCTAAAAGAAACTCTAGTACCAAACAAATATGAGATCGCGATGAATTATGTACAAAATAAGTACAATATGAAACCGTAATGAAACACGTGTAAAATGATATATTTGATTATGCTATAGCAATAGATGTAATCGATGAAAAAAAAAAGATTACGTATATAGAAAGTGTGCAAGAGTGTACGCACACAAATAGCCAGAATGGCTACATGACTTAAGGTTGAACTAAATTTGCTCGACAAACTAAACGTTTTTGAACCAGTAGTTCGAAAACCCATAGACGTCAAACCAGTAGGTTATAAATGGGTGTCTTTAAATAAAAGGAAACGTAAATAATGAGTTTTTGCGATGTAAGGCACGTGTTTTAACATAAAGATGTTTCCCAAATCCCAGCAGTTGATTACGAGGAAACGTATACCCCTGTAGTGGATGCGATAATCTTTAGATGTTTAAGCGGCCTCGCAATCTCAGAATGACTTCAGATAAAACAACTTATGGATGTCATCACCGTATACATGTATAAGATAATTGCAAATGACATCTGTATGAAAACCCCCTGAAGGATTAAAAATGCTCAAAACATTATGAAACAATAACCCCATAGGTGTTATATATATGAATCTTAAAGGAAACTACTCGTATGTGGTACAGTCGACTATACTCTGAAAAGAGAGGTATAATTTTGATAAAATGAGCTACATCTATTTAAACAAGATTTCACTCTTACAGTGATAATGTAAACATCATCGAGGCGGAACTCTCAAACGAAAGAGGAAAATTTTGAATGACCTTTACGAAGTGTAGTTATTCTCGACCTGTAGTTCGAGTATATATGTACTATTTTTGCTCATCAATCTGACTACATCTAGAAGATGTTATATAGAAAAAGCTCATTCGTTGAGTACATGAACGATTGTCTGATCGCTTGACATAGAAAAAAAATATTCTTATCAACCCAAGAAAGGGATGTTGAACTACTTAGTCAAAAAGTACCATGGCTAAAGTGCAATTGTGCATTAACTTAACTTTCTAGCTATGCATGATAATATATATTTTTTATTTGAATTTATCAACATGATATAGCACATGTCAAATGAGGAGACATTATGGTAAAGCAGATATGTCGATACCCTAAAGGAAGCACTAGAAGTCTCACAAGAAGATTTTACAATATTACTCAATATAAAGGATTGCACTTCAAGGCATCAAACGACAAATCATTCTAAAAAAGTTTTGAGCAACTTTCGAGGATAATGGACACACTTTACTTAAAGGATACATATTATAATGAGTGGGAGATTTATTTAAGTTGCACTCTCTTTTTCCCTTAACTAAGTTTTATCCCAATGGGTTTTCTTAGTAAGGTTTTTAATGAGGCAACACACCTGATCCAAAAGTATCAGGGGGAAATACGCCCTGCACTCTTTTTTCCTTAGCTATGGTTTTATCCCACTGGGTTTTTCTAGCAAGGTTTTTAACGAGGCAGCATCACCTAGCGTATTAAAAGAACAGTAGACTATTATATTTCAACATGTGGATAGTCAAGGGGTTATGAATGCATCATAATGTGGTGACTCTCCACATATGTAACCTCCATATATTTATTACCTTTGTATTAATGTTAAGCCTCTATAAATAGAGGTTTCATGTAATTGGTATTATACACATGAATAAGAATGAGTTATCTTATTCTCTTTCTCTCTTACTTTCTATAATACTTGTTCTTTATGTTTATAGTTATACGTTGGTTGCTAGTATGTCGTTGTTTCATAACATATACATATTAATTCAAATTCAAACTCTCCATGGATAGTAAAACAAATATTATATTCAAAGTTTTTTTAATTTTTTATATAAACCTTTATGTTTTAAATAATGTACATTGCTAACCCATTTAGTTTTATTTCATTTGATTTTCTTTCGATAACTTACGTTCATTATCTTTTTAAAAGCTGAACACGTGAACGTGTTTAATAATTTTTTATCGATATTTATGTATAAACTTTGTTGAAAAAAAGTTTTATTCAAGACAGTACAGTGACGAACCGAACCAATACCAGCACCAGTACTGTTTGTTATTATTGAAACCAATATTGGTATTCGTTTTTGTGATTTTATTTGACATCAGTAGCTGTATTGTTATTATCGAAACCGGTACCGGTTTTCGTTTTAATGGTTTTTAGTGTAAAACGCATTTATTTGTGCATATCATTGACTTTAAACCGAATGCCGGTACCATAGTGATACCGTTACGAACTGAGTCGTACCGGCCAAATTCCCGCCACATCACGTGCGGAATATATAAAACTAGAACTATGATGAATAGTAACATAAGTTTTTCATGTTATTATATTAAAAAAAGTTTCACCCATTATGCTTTTAAATAATTTTAACCAATTTAGTTTTTTATTTAATTTGATTTTTCCCAAATAACTCGCGTTCAATATCCTTTTTAAGATGAATATGCAACTATGTTTAATATATTATTTTTTCACCGCGTTCATGTATGAACTTTGTTGAAAAAAGAGTTTTATTCAAAATATTACAGTGACGAATCGAACCTATGCTGACATCAGTACCCGTATTGTTATTATCAGAACTGGAACCGGTCTTCATTTTTATGGTTTTTATCCATATCGGTACCGGTATTGTTATTAACGGAACTGGCATTCATTTTTATAATTTTCGATGTAAGACACATTCTTTTGCATGAATATAATTACTTGAGTAAACTGCAATTTTACCCCATGGGTTTAAGCCAATTGGCACTCTGACCCCCTCCCTGGAAAATATTGCAATTTGCCCCTCCCCCAACATTCTTGTTCTGTCGCAAAATTACCCCCTGCCGTCAACTTTTGTTAAAAGTCAACATAATTAAGTAACGGTCAAAGGGTATATAGGTCATTTCCACTCTACTTTTGTATCTTACACATTACACCACTCTATACATTTGAGACTCCTAGCACTCTTACCCCCCACCTTCCCACACCGCTCCTCCATATCCTGTTCAGAGGGCGATCTTCTTCTCCGGCGATCTTCATCTCCGGCGATCTTCACAGCTCCGGGGATGTTCATCTCCGGCGATCTTCACAGCTTCGACAAAAGCGATCTTCTCCGACAATCTTCACACTCCCACGAAAAATGCCGCTAGGACGTTGGCTGATCCGATACCTGATCCACCACACGTCAGGTACAATCGTCCATTGTTAGTTAATCAGGGTCGGATTTGTGTCGGTGTTAGTTAATATCATGTTATAAACAGGGTTAGGGTCGGATTTGTATCAGTGTTAGTTAATCTCATGTTAAACAGGGTATTAACAATTAGTCTGATTTCCATGTTAATTTTTTGTTGTTTGGTGTTTTTTTACAGTTGACCTGACGATGAGCCTATCAAGCTCATTAGTGGTGGTCCACCTGGTGGTCTCCATGTTTGGTAGGCCTGTCCTCAACTTCCATTATCCACCGGAGAGTTGAGCAGATGTTTACTCTAGTAGTTATGTAGGTTTTGTGTAATATGTAGGTTAACTTAACTTAAATTAGATGTTAATGACGATGACTGATGATGATGTTTGATCAGTAGTAGCAGTGTTATCTAACACTCTTAATGATGTTAATGATGGTTATGATTAACATGCATTTTTGATCTTAACTGGATTTGTATTTCACTTGTTATGAAAATCAACTAGAGGGCAATGTATCATGTATGTTCTTGATGTAAATGGATTTGTATTTCTAGACCTTAAAACAAACAGGTTTTATATGAGATCTTATATGGGTAGCAGGTAGATTTTATATGAGATCTTATATGGGTTTCAAATCTTCAATGTTTCAAATCTTCAAGTAGATGTTAACTAGAGGGCAATGTATCATGTATCATCAAAAGGTTGCAGCAGGTAGATTTTATATGAGATCTTATATGGGTTTCAAATCTTCAATGTTTCATGGTTATAAACATAGTAGATTGTTCAATCTGTGAGATGTTTAAGGTTGCAGCAGGTAGATTTGTGCATTTGTGAGATCTTTAAGGTTGCAGCAGGTAGATTTGTGCATTTGTCATCTGCATTTGCAGCAGATTCAATTTGAGCAGGTTAGATTCAATTTGTGCAGCAGATTCATTTTGAGCATGTTTGAACAGGTTAAATGACCATTTGCAGCAGGTTAGGCGTTTACCAAAGTCCATTTGCTAAATGTTATAGGGTTTTGAATTGTGTTCATGTTTAAGCTCATTTGGCTAACTGTTATAGGGTAAATGGTTTGTATTATGCTAGCTCTTTTGAAAGTTAATAGTTTTATTATGATTATGTGTTTGCTGTCTCAAATCTCTTTTTTATATTGCATTTGCAGCAAGTATGTGTTTAAGTATATGTGTTTTGCAGCAGGTTTTTAGGCGGGAAAATGATTTGTTTCCTGCAGGGGGTAATGTTTGGAAGAGTCTATAACAATGGGGGGTAATATTGCAGAATACAGAGAACCATAGGGGGTTAGAAGAAAGGGTAATATAGTCATTTTACATAGGGGGTAATATTGCAGAGTAGAACAGATCATAGGGGGTAAGAAGGAAGGGTATTATAGTCATTTTACATACCAATTAACAGAACTGTTAAGTTCTTTGACGGCAAGGGGTAATTTTGCGACAGAACAACAATGTTGGGGGGGGGGGGGGGGGGAAATTGCAATATTTTCCAGGGAGGGGGTCAGAGTGCCAATTGGCTTTACCCCAGGGGGTAAAATTACAGTTTACTCTAATTACTTTAAACCAGGTGTTGATACCATACTGATACCATCACAGATCAACTGAGTTCCCGCCGCAACGCGTGGAAAAATCTTGCTAGTTGTTATAATTTTAGGTGACAAACTCCACTATGATATTATCCTTTGCATTGTATTATATTATATTTCATTATTCATTCCTAATTACTAAAAATATAACTACCATGAAAAACACATATAAACTTCTAAAGCAAGTAAAACAGACTTCAACAAAACATAAAAACTCTGTGAAGCATGTAAATGCTTTCGACCATATATATCCATGAAACATCATACAAAGTGGGATAAGAAATCCAATCTCTAACATGTGAGAACCGATTGTTGAAAAAGAAACACGCCGAGTAATTAGTTCAAAATTTTTATGTGGTTAAGAGATGCAAGAATTAAAAAAAGTCGACAATAATTAGTGATGTTCATGTTTAGATGAAAACCAATTATAATTCTATTATACTATATGGTTTGTGGATTGACTTAGAAATCATCATGTATCAAACCACAATTGACTATTTACTTAAATATTTAACTTTAATGGGAAATCATGAAAATGACCAAGCCAATTCACGAAAATGAACATCTGAGGCGTCTAGACTTAGACACTGTAACACCCCGAAAACGGGTTTGATAATCAAACCCCGTTAATACTAAAAGACGGGTAAAGTATCGTTAGCGGCAAAAGCAACCCGATAAATATTAGAATTTAAATAAATAATCCTAATATTAATTAAAAGGCGGATAAGAACTTTCAAGGAATAAAAGGGATAAAAAACATGAGTTAACGGAACTTAAATAAGACGGGTTATAACTCCCGGAATCCAATAAGTTAACTAGGAATAATAATAACCTAATTAGAAAAGAAGTCTTGTAGTGACATACCAGTGGGTTAAAACCTTATAACTAGGAAAATATAAAACTTTATATTAAAATTATAAAGTTTTAAATAAACAGGGACAAACTAACTAGGACAAAATAACCCAGTTAGTTATAAGACTTGTGTTAACTCAAAAGTGAGTTAAAAGCACCTAAATTATGAACTAAAAGGAAAGAAGTTAGTTTGATGTGCATTAGTCCAAAAAAGATAAACTAAAGGGGCTGATTTTGTATAAATGGCCAAACTTGATTTTTATAAAAATAAAACAAATCAAACACACACACACATCAGTGTGTGCGTGCGTGGGAGCGACCAGGAGAGGGGAAGAACCCCCAAACCCTTATTTCATCCAATTTGATCAATTGAAGGGTGAATTGGGCATGTAATCACTGCATGAATCAAAAATCTTGATCACCTACACTTGTCTAACACTAGGTAAGTTGCAATTTCAGATTTGGTGATGTTTGATTTTTGGGTAAAGTTTGATTAGTAGAAATTCTTGAATGATTGAGTAATGTTATGATTCAAGAATGTGTGATTAGAGTGTAGGATCATAAACCTAACTGAAATCATGTGAAAAAGATTAATAAATTGTGTGTTAATGTAACTATGTGCCATATCATGAAGTGGGTTTCTATCTAGAATGAGAAACCCCAACATATTGTATGAACTATGTGAGTAATAATCTAGGTTGATTGAACTAGTATGATGGTATGGGCTGTGATGAGCAATGAAGCTTGAATAAGAATGAAATTCTTGGATTTACCAAGGTTTAATCGAATAAAAATGGCTAATTAAGTAGTATGCATATAAGGTGCTCGACAAAATGCCTAAAAGACGTTGATAGACACTAAATGTGGTGATTGGCAAAGTAACAAGCTTTAGTTATGAGCCGGAAGGTTCTAATGATAATTGGCTTGTATATTTTAGGCAACACAAGCGAGGCGTCGGGAAGTCAAGCCGGTGCAGACGCTCGTTTGAAGGGAAAGCTTTGAAGTAAGTGGCTTGTCACTCCGTTACATTTATGTAGACAAGCTTAGTTTAAATATGTGTAATGTTGATATAACGAAAATGGTTGTGTTTGGTATGTCATTGAAGTGATGGAATTCACTCAACAACCAAATGGGTCAAATTAATAGTTAAAATGAAGACACCATTTGGTAAAAGTTATAATGGGTCGAAACAATTTAAAAATATTGTTTTTAAGTAATAAGAACCATGGCGCGAACCGGAATAGGTTCAAGGGGCATGATGGTATTAATCTACCATCATACGTTGACAAATGGTCATGTCGACTAAACGGATCAAATAGGGTACAAATACCATTTGACAACAATGACTGACGACTACTTGTTGAGTTTTGTGATAACAGGATATAACATGTGATCGCATTGCTTTAACTAGAAAATTTATAGCAAAAGGTATGTATATGGGTCGATGCTATGACCCGAGCCAGGTACGCATATTTAGAATTTAGTAGAAGTGATACTCTAGTCAAATTTTAGCGAAAGTCCTTCGTTGTAAAGTGAGGGACTAAAGTTGACCAAAACACCCTTGAAGGGTATATTGGGCAAACGACCCATAGGGGTTGTTTAGGAACTTGCATTAAGATTATGGAATCATTAAATAGGAATAAAAGTTATAGGAATCTACATTTGTGGGTTAAATGCACAAAAATGGTCATTTGCATAAAATGACCAATCGATGGGTAAATATGGGATAAGAGGTTAACTATGTTAAATCCACCACAAAAATAATTGTGGTGGAACATAAGCAGAAATTTAGTTGTGGCATTACGAAGTATTGAAAAAAAAAAGAGCTAGTTTTGGACCAAAATGCATAAAATATCCCTTAAACGGGTCAAAATGAATTACGCGCGTAACTTGGGTGTTTGTTGCGTATTTCACAAAGGTTAGGAATCCAAGATAGAGATTTAAAGTTAGATATCTTAGTTTATGATTTATGACTAACTAGGAACAAGTTTAGAGGTCCTAAATACAAACGGGTCGAAATATTGATTTTGAACAATAAGCCGAATGCTTAAAGATTTAGAATTTCATTAGTTTTAAATGTTGAATTTTACTCTACAAGATGGAGAATCAAATTACGATCATGTAGGAAGAAACGGGAGGTCAAACAGATACGTGGATCGAAAGATACGAAAGTTTTCGTGTCAAAAACGGCAAAATGGAAGAGCATAACACAGGGGCCACCGTAACTTACGGTGCCCACCGTAAGTTACGGTGGGGCTGAAATCGATACGGTGGTTGCCTCCTGAGTTACGGTAGAGAAATTTTAACACAGGGGCCACCGTAACTTACGGTGTCCACCGTAAGTTACGGTGGAGGCCAGATTCAAGTAATTGTTTTTGGATCAAGATATCTGTTGGATCTGAGTTTGTTTTTGATTGTATTTTCGTTTGAAATTAAGATGGAAATGAAAGAGTTGTGCAGCGGAATTAAAATGAAAACAAACTTTGCATACAATCAAATGAGAGTAATACTTTAATCAAACATCTTTACACAATGAATCGAAAGATTGAATTTGTTTCAATAACGATTACAATGATTGATGAATGAATGCAAACTCCCCCTCAGCCAGAGCTCAGTAGTTTGTTCGTGCAAAGAAGACGATGTTGTGAAAGAGCTAATAGAACAGTACAAAGTACTGAACTATTTATAGGCACTTGCAAACCACTGAGCATCTTAGCTGACGTCACCATGAAAGTGACATCTAACCTCCTAACAAACTCTAACCTCTGATCTATATAAACACTGATGTACTAACTACTGCTATTACATTTCTTTTCATAAAAGACACCTAAACAGCTGCTGCAACCTTCCACTGCTGTGAACCCAGCAGTGCTTGTCCGGATCAGCAGTACTTGACTCAAAGCAGTAGATTGAGTCAGCAGAGCTTTGTTCTTCCATCAGTCTTTGACATTGGGCAGTAAATGCAAGGCAGCAGTTGTAGGTCAGCACTTAGTAAGATCAGCAGATAGGAGGTCAGCAGATATGAAACCACTTTCAAGGGGAGAGATTTGTATGGACCAACTGTAATCGTCTGCTTATTCTGGATCCACTGCTCTGATCCAGTTTTGGCTTTGATTATCTGTTCCTCTGTTAGGGTTCAATCCCAACAATCTCCCCCTGGAACAGATAATGCCAAAACTCTTCATTATTGTGGAAAACTTTATTGCCTCATTAACAGTTCCCTTATCTGGCCTTTAAATTGTAATTCAAAGTCTAGGGCATCTGTATCTTCATCATCCCTACTAAGTGGAAGATCAAGGAGATCCTGCAAATCTTCAAGACTCAGGCCAAGAGCTTGTTCCCTTGATATTTTCTTCACTTCTCCACCAGACCTGAGCAAAGTCAATACGCAGGTCTGTTTGTCAGTTTCCCACTTTTGTATTTTTGAGCCTGGTGGGTTTCTTGGGAGATGTTTATTTGCAGAAGTATTTGGTGAGGCTGGCCTGTTCATAGCTGGCTGAGCAGCACTTGCAGATTGTTCCAATTCAAGATCTTCTTTTATCATTACTTCCGTGCCTGCTTTTACAATGGCATCTCCAGCTAATAGATCTTGAATTGTTTCCATGATAAACTGGTTTTTGCTCCTTCTTTTGTAGATGGCAGCACCAGCTGGAGCAGTGGTTCTTTTGATTTGCAGCTTTGGTGGTTTTTTAGAAACCTCTGCTTTAGAATAGTCAGGCTTTTGAGGAACATTTGGGTCTTTCTTTCTTAGTTCCTCCAACCTTTTGTAGGTGGCCCTGACTCTATCTTCTCCCCACTTTGTCACAGAGTTCTTTGACCCATAATCAGCTGCAATCAGCTCCTCTTTCATTCTCCTCAACTCTAGCATCTTCTCAGCTTCAAATTGTTTGAATTTTTCAGGAGGAGTCTGCTTGACCTTATTTTTGATCATGTCTTGAATCCTGGCTGCTTCTTTTTCAAGCTCAGGAATGGTCTAGTTCTTGTACATGTGTTTCTCCCCCTTGTATTTCTTGTAGGTCATGATATTCTCAATGTAGTCTTTCCTCAAGGACTCATCTGCCCTTTCTGAAATTTGCTGACATACATTTTTAGCAAAACGTTCCATAGCATTGACCTGTGAGAGTAAAAGCTGATAGTTTTGTTGAAATTCTCTATCAGATTTCCCTTTTCTGTTTTTGATTGCAATATCCTCTGCTTGTTTGGCCTTGAGTTTCAAGTATTCGTCAATATTGTTAGGCCTGGGATAATTTGCAATTGATGGTAAACTCCTTTTGGCTGGATTATCTTCATAATAAAAAGATTTGATTTCTTCTCTGACTGCAATGAGTTCCAGAGGAAATGAGACACCAGCAGGAGGTAATGGCTTTAAAATTTGAGCTGAAGAGAGAGGTATGGGTTTTGGAATTGTGACAAGTGACAGGGATTTTGAAGATGTTGGTGATGGAGATGTGTCATCATCTTTTAAAATTAGCCTTCTCCTTTTTGGTTTAGGAGAGACTGATGATGTTTGAGATGGAACAGTGGTAGTAGATTGAGTGACAGTGGTTTGTGTCTGACTAACAGTTGTTGAAACAACTGGTGTTTCAACCACTGTTGCCATTACAGCAGATGTTATAACATCTGTTGTCTTCTGCTTTTTGTCAGCAGGTAGAAGTGGTGGTGAGATTGTTTTTGGTGGTGACAGTGGTGATGGTAATGTAGTAATTGTGGTGTGTGTTGAAGTGGGAACAGATGTTGAAACCACTGAAGTACCAGCAGTAGTTGATACAACAGGAGTTACAACAGCTGTTTGAGTGGAGGTTTTATGCTGATGGCTTTTGGATGGTGGTTTTGGAGGCTTTGGAAATCTGGATGGGATGGACTTAGGTTTCCTTTTTGTCTTCAGATTTTTAGAATCTTTAGAACCAGAACAACCCTGCTCATACAGCTCCATGAAAGCTCTTTTCTCCTCATTCCACCTTGAAACATCCTTTGCCATTCTATCTCTTTTTACACTTGCTACTCCTTCATCAAGTGCTTCTTGAGTAGCATCAACCTTCTTACTACCATCTGGCATAGGAATTTTTCTGGTCATAGCATCCTTTTCAGGTTCAATGTAGAGACCATCATCTATTCCTTTCTTCTTCCACTCCTGAATTTTCTCCCCCTTTTTGGCATTATCGTCTGGGAGTTGATCAATGAAAAGTACTGTTGGAGGAGCAGTGCCAGTGGTTTGCAGGATCTGAGTTTTAAGAGCTTTTAAATCAGCCTGAGTGTTTTTGAACCTTGACTCCATTGCATTTCTCAGCTGTTGGACATGTTTCTCATGTTGCTGATCTGCTAATTGTGCTTGTTGATGGAGAAAAGGTTGAAACAAATTCCAGAGCTCATTTGTAGCAGATGCCATTTGTGGAGCAGGTGCTTGAGATGGAACAGCAGTTGATTGTACCTTTTGTACTTGTAACACCTGTTGTAGCATATCTTTGAGTTCTGCAACAGAGTTATCAAGTTTTTCAATACGACCCGTCAATTTCTGGTACTTTAAATCATCACCCAAGTTAATGGGATCATCTGATTTCCCACTAGTAGTGGTTTTATCAGTAGTTGATGTAGGAAATATACTCCAAACATTAACCACTGATGCCCCTTTGTCTTGGTACTGGGGTCTTCTTCCTTCAACACTTGACAACCTTTTGATGTTTCCAGTAGGATAGATAAATCCACTGGTGGTTGGAAGAGGTGCTATATAAGGAATTGCCTCCAAGGAAGTCTGATTAATGTAACCACTGTCCAAATGTAACCCAGTGGGTGTAACAATTGTAGTGGCTGCTTCACTTGGATTACCACCAAGAGTTACTTGTAACTCAAGGGGTCTAACCTCCTCAGGTTGTGTTGGTGGGTTAGCAAAGATTGATACAGCAGACCCAGTCAGTGGTTGAGGCATATTCTCATTGATAGGTGATTGAGAAGGACTGGTTAATGCCTGGTTCAAATCAATTGCATCCAACAGTAGTTTAGTTGGTGGGGGAATTGTGGATGTGAAGGATGGTGTAGAAAGTGGAGTTGCCCCGGGTATTGAGCTGTGGATGATAGAAACGAGTGTTTCCAGAGCATCATGATGTGGAGACCCTATTTGTACAACCTGTTCTTTTTGTGAAGAAGCAGGAGGAGTTTCGGTTATGGGTTGAGATATTTGTACCAACTGCTGTGAGGAAGTAGCAGCAGTGGTTTCTTGTGACTTTTGTGTTGTCACTGGCAGAAGCTCTGGTATCTCATCCTCCAGAGATGCCTTTTTGATGGTTTTGGGGGGTTTTTGTTTTTTTCTTTTTGTTGGCTTTTTGGTGATTTTAGGTGTGGGTTTCAAAACAGTTGTGCTGCTGCTTTGATCACCTTGAGCAGTGGGCTCAGCAGCAGATACCTGAGGAGCAGTTGTAACTGCTAAAATCTGCTCAGGCACCTCTGCTTGTGTTTTGCAAGGTGCTAACATTCTTGAAAAGGTTTCAGTTGTTAAACTGTTTATTGAAATGGAATCACCTTGGTTTATTACAGCTAAATCATCCTTACTGAATTTCTTTTCAAAATAGTAACTTAAAAACCTTGGAAACAGTAAGAATGATTTTGTTCCAACATTATTAACCAAATCTTTAAAAATTTCCCGAGAGTAGTTAAAATTTTCTCCTTGAAGAATAGCATATCCCAGATTTTGAATCTTTAAAGGGATTTCATTGAAAGAAGTGGTTTTGTTTGAAACACAAAGTAGGAGGGTATGAAATAAAAATCTAGTTGCAGACGGAAAATAACCTTTTTCTAAGGTAATTTTCTTCATCATTGTGGCTTCATACCCTCTTTCAATGAAGTCAGTTTGTAACTCGTTTTTAGTGAAAGAGATTTTACCTTCCTGATCACCGAGTTGAAAGACCTCTGAAATGGATTGTGGTGTGATTTGGACAGCTTTACCCTTTATAGAAGAGTTTATGGTGGTTGCAGTGTCTCCTTGTTTTTCAAGGGTTGCATTCTTCCAGAACTCCCTTTGGGTCGCCAAATAGATTGGTGCATCGGCGGTGAACAAAGTTTTGTACTTTGATTTTGCCATGATATCAATGATGGAATCGAAAACATATGTGGTTCCTGGTTTTGTGAGAAGACCCAGGAGATTGTGAGATGGTTTATGTGGAATTTCAGTGGAGATTGCCTTTTGAGAGGCTGTTTTTGAAGATGATTTGGAGGAGGGTTTTGAAGATGACTTCGATTTTGTCATTTTGAAGATGAATGATCGAAGAAATTTGTGAGAGATGAGAAGAAAAACTGCTTTGAGAAGAGAATTTTTAAGAATTCAATTCGACAGTAAAACCCTGTTTTGGTGGTGAGTGGGGGATTTTATAGGGAAGAAAGTGAATGCTGAGGTGGCAGCCGTTACAAAAGGTCTGACCAATATGTACTGTCCACGTGACAACCCCTGGTGAAAGTGAAGGACAGTACTTTGATGAAAGTGACTAATGAAAGCAGTGGTATGAAAGCAGTGGATGATTTTCACTATCAGTGGATAGCATATCAGTGGATAATACACTGCTTTTGAACAACAGAGTTTATCAAAGAAATGAGAGAACAGGGGTTGACTTTCAGCAGTGGACAGACTTTTGAAGTAGAGCAGACTTTTGAACAATCAGTGGTTAATGGCAGACTTTTAAGGATTTTAATGAAAAATATCATTTTTGGCTATTTTTAAGGATGGAGTTTTGATTTTCTGAAAACATTTTGTTGCTTTTATTCATAGAAAAACAAGATGATGCTTGTTATTCCATGTTCAGCATCCCAATTCTAGAGATCAAGCTTTCAAAAGTGGCTGTATCAAGTGCTTTTGTGAGCACATCTGCCAGCTGATCTTTAGTTGGGACATGATGCAGCGAAATCAAACCTTTTTCATAGCAATCCCTCACAAAGTGATGTCTGATGTCGATGTGTTTGGTAGTTGAATGGGAAACTGGATTTTTGATGATATTTTCTGCTGCCTGGCTATCCAACATGAGTGGTGTCTTTAAGGCAGTGATACCAAAATCCAGTAACTGATTTTGAAGCCACAGGAGTTGGGCTGTACAGCTTGCAGCAGCAATGTATTCAGCTTCAGCAGTGGATGTTGAAACAGCTGCTTGCTTTTTGCTTTGCCATGAGACTAAGCAATTACCTAGAAACTGGCACCCTCCTGATGTGGACTTCCTTGTAGTGTGACATCCAGCAAAGTCACTGTCTGAAAAACCTGAAAGCTTGATGTTCCCATTAGCTGGATACCAGATACCAAGTGTGGGAGCACCTTTTATGTATCTGAAGATCCTTTTTACAGCAATGAGATTTGATTTTCTGGGAGCTGGTTGACTTCTTGCACAGACACATGTTGCAAACATGATGTCTGGTCTAGATGCAGTTAGGTACAGTAAAGACCCAATCATGCTTCTATAAAGTGTTTAGTCAATCAGCTCATCCTTTTCATCAGACATGACCAGCTTATTTGTTGCCATGGGTGTGCTGCATGGTTTACAATCATTCATATCAAATTTGGTTAAAAGTTCTTTAGCATATTTGCTTTGATGAATGAAAGTTCCATTTTGCATTTGCTGTACTTGGAGACCAAGAAAGCATTGCAGCTCACCCATTGCACTCATTTCAAACTCAGCTGTCATGAGTTCTCTAAACTCTTCACACATTGAGTTACATGTGCTTCCAAAAATAATGTCATCCACATAAATCTGGACAATCATTAAATCCTTCCCTCTCCATTTTAAAAACAGTGTTTTATCAATGGTACCTCTTTTGAAACCATTTGAGAGTAGGAAGTTGGAAAGAGTTTCATACCAGGCCCTTGGTGCTTGTTTCAAGCCATACAAAGCTTTGTTTAGCCTGTAGACATGATCTGGATAAAATGGATCCTCAAAACCTGGAGGTTGACAAACATACACCTCTTCTTGAATTGTACCATAGAGGAAAGCACTTTTGATATCCATTTGAAACACCTTCATATTGTGGTTGACAGCAAAGGCCAGGAACAGTCTAATTGCTTCTAATCTTGCAACAGGGGCAAATGTTTCATCATAATCAATCCCCTCTTCCTGTCTGTAACCTTGAACCACAAGCCTGGCTTTATTCTTGACAACAATACCCCTTTCATCAGTTTTGTTTTTAAAGACCCACTTTGTGCCAATGGGACTAACCTCTTCTGGCAGTGGTACAAGCTCCCATACTTGTTGTCTTTTAAACTGTTGGAGCTCCTCTTGCATGGCTTCTACCCAGCTGTTGTCTTTCAGTGCCTCTTGGTACTTGACTGGCTGATGGAGTGATAGAAAACCAGCAAAAAGACAAATGTTTTGGGTTTGGCTTCTTGTGAGCACCCCTTCATTTATGTTGCCAATAATTTGATCAGGTGGATGAGATCGCAAGAAGATTAAATCTCCTTGGTATGGTATGATGGCATTGGTTGGTGAAGGCTGCAAATGTGTATCATCTGAGCTAACCACTGCTGGGGACTTTGATGATCCAGCAGTGGCTTCAAAAGGTGGTGGAATAGGAGGTAATGAAGTGGACAACTGCTGACTTTTATCCACTGTTTGAGGACTTTTGTCAGCAGTGTTTGAGGATGTGGAAGCAGTGGTTGATGGGCTACTTTGGTCAACAACTGTTGAGGTAGCAGTGGTTGAGCTTTGACAACTGTTTTGAACAGCTGGTGCTTTTCCCTTTGTGGCAGACCTTTGAGGGATGATGATTTCATACCCATAGTCTGGTGTTGTATCCTCTGATGGACCTGCACTGTTAGTCTTGACAGCAGTATTTTCAAAAGTAAATTTTTCAAGATCAAACAGGTCTGCAGGGTTTGCTGGGATTTTCATTGATGAAAGTTCATTGAACTTAACATTCAAGGTCTCCTCCACTGCCTTGGTCCGTGTATTGAACACTTTGTAGGCCTTGGCAGTGGTTGAGTATCCCAGATGATAACCACAATCAATTTTGGCTGCAAATTTTGAAATGGAATCTTTTAAGTTCAAAATAAAGCATGGACAGCCAAACACCTTGAAGTATGAAATCAGTGGTTTAATTTTATACAGAATTTCATAGGCAGTCTTTTTGTGCCTGGGGTTTATTAAAACTCTGTTCTGAACATAGCAAGCAGTGTTTACTGCCTCTGCCCAGAAAGTTAATGGCAAACCTGAATCTGCAAGCATGGTTCTGGCAGCCTCAATCAGAGTTCTGTTCTTCCTTTCCACTACCCCATTCTGCTCTGGTGTTATAGGGATGCTGTACTGCCTTACAATCCCTTTCTTCACACAGAAGGCATCCAACTCCCTATTTTTGAATTCTGTGCCATTGTCACTCCTGAAGCTTTTCACTGGAAGGTCAAATTGCTTTTCAACCTGTGTTACAAAGTCTTGCAAAATGCCTGCAGTCTCATCTTTTGAGTGTAAAAAGAAAGTCCATGTAAACCTAGAAAAGTCATCAACAATAACCAAACAATATCTTTTCTTTTTGAGGCTCATGACTTGAACTGGGCCAAACAAATCCATGTGTAGCATTTGCAAACACTGGGTTGTTTTGGACTCTTCAATGGACTTGAAAGAACTTTTATGCTGTTTTCCTTTTAAACAGGAAATGCAATGTTCAGGACATGAAAACAATTTTTGTGGTAGGCCTCTCACCAAACCATTTTTTGAAATTTCTGTGATTGTCTTAAGATTTGTGTGTCCCAGTCTTCTGTGCCAAAGTTCTGTCTCTTTGTTAGAGGCAGCTGAGAACAGACAGGCATCAGCTCTGGGACACTCTTTTGACATGTCAACAACATAAACATTGCCACTTCTTTGAGCAACAAGTTTAGTTTGACCAGTTTTGATTATTGCTTCAATCTTTTTGACCATTTCTGGTCCAACAATCCTACAACAGTCTTTTGTGAAGAATGACCCAAATCCCTTGTCACTCATTTGGGACACACTCAGAAGGTTGAATTTTAGATTGTCTATTAGATTGACATTTTCAAATTTGACATTTCCAGACTGCACTGTACCAGACCCCAGAACTTTTCCTTTACTATTATTCCCAAAGGATATATCACCCCCTCCATGGATTTTAAAGTCTTTGAGGAGGGCTTTACATCCTGTCATGTGCCTGGAGCCTCCACTATCTACATACCAAAGACTATCAAAGCATGCAGAAGCTCCCTGCACATGAAGTAAAAGGATTAGTTCATTAGGGTCTCCAAAGCCAGCAGGGCTTTGGATGGGGTCTCAACAGTGTCTGGGATGGATGCAGAATGGTGGACAGTGGTTAGGTCAGGGGTTTGAACTGTTTTAGGACAGTGTTTCTCTAACCACTGTTGTGGGTCCTGACCAATCATCTGCTGGTAACCAAAAGGATGCCTGTTCACTTTGGGTTTAGAGGGCCTTTTGTAGGCTTCATAAACGTGTGGAATCCTTTGGTAAGACTGTTTTTCCTTGCCTTTTCTGAACTGATTGGCAGGGGGTGCATCAGTAACCTGAACATCTCTTTTGACAGATGTTTGGTTCAGCTGTTTTGTAACAGCTGTTTGAACTGGCACAAACAGTGGTTGTTTCTTGGTGAACTTGGCAGATGATGATGATGATGATGATGGACTCAAGGATGTTTTAGCCATGTACTCATTCTTTTTCACATCAAAATTTTTGAGGTACACACATGCTTGAGTTTTGTGGTTTGTTTTACCACAAACAATGAAACTTTCTGCTGAAACAATGACACTTGTTTTGTTTAAATCATAAGCTTTCAAGTGGAAACAATCTTTTGTTAGATGATTCCTTTTCTCACAGAATTCACAAAACAAGTTATCAATTTTTTCTTTCTTCTTTCTCTTTTCAGACTCCTTTGCAGCAGAGGTTTTAACCACTGCTGGGATGTCCTTGAGAGGTATGACTTTAGCTTTTGGAGCTTTAACACCATCAGTTGATGTAAAGTCCATTGGCTTGAAATTTTCAAGAATATCACACTCATCAGACCAGGTGGGTTTAAACTGATATTTTTCAAGTTCTTCAAAAGTTGAGGAACTCCTTGTTCTGCCAAGTGTGATTTTGTTACCAAGTTTGTCAGTGATTTTCACTTCTTGGCCATTCTTGTTTGTGGGAATGAACTCAGTGGTTACATCAGTTTTTGAACAGATTTTTCACAAGCAATGTGTTCATCATCATATTTCCTATAACCAACCCCAAATTTCACATTGCTTTCAATCTGTTTAGCAAGCATCACCTCATATCCTCTGCAGGATTCCACCCATCTTTCACAAGTAATCTGGGTGGATTCCAACTCCTTTTTGCAAACTTGGTATTTTTCTACCATAGTTTGAAGTTGGGTTTTGGTTATGCTTTGCTCTTCTTTTAGACAGCTGATCTCTTTTTCCTTTTCGGTCAATTTGTTTTTAAGTTCTTTTAAAGACTTTTCAAATTTAACCTCATCAGTCAAGATTTTATCCCGAAGGTTTTCATTCACCTCTTTAATGTTAGCAAAAGCAATTATGCAATTGTCAGAACACAGTTTTTCAAGAACTTGAGGAGATACCTTGGCAGCTGCCATCATTGCACAATCACATTGATGATCTTCTTCATCATCAGCTTCCACCTTCTTTTCACCAGCCTTTTTTTCTTTCTCTTCTTCTTTGTCCTCTACGGACCATGGATCTGTCATTGGTTCAATCAGAGTACCTGAACTTTCTTCCAACAGTAGTTCACCAGCCACAGCAGTAACCACTGCTTCAGTCACCTCTTCCACTGTTTCAAAGCTCTGCTGTTCCTCCTCAGTTTCAACCCCCTCCTGTATTGACTCTAATGCCATTAAACAAAACTCATCATGAGAAGAATCATTAGAAGCATAGAGTGCAAAATTTTCATCACTAAGATCTTCAGGCATACTGCTCCAGTCAACAAACCCTTGAGTGAAAAAACTTTGTTGATCTGGTTGTGCTGCTGCTGGAGCAGTGGTTTGAGGTGCAACAGGTTGCACTTGTACCTGTGGAGCAGGGGTTTGAACATATTGGATCTGTGGAACAGTAGTTTGGACATAGTGTACTGGCACAGGGGCAGCAGCATAGTGAGCAGTATTCACTTGAGCTGCAGGGGTATATTGGGTATAGTGCACAGTGTTTTGGTTTTGAGGTCTAGGATTTGAACTAGGATGAGTGATTATGGGACCAGTAGTTTGACTCCTACATTCCCTAGCGAAATGTCCCAACCTATTACACTTGTAGCACTTGATTTTCGATTTATCCAACCCAACCCTTAGATTCCCATGCAACCCTGGGAATTTTCGCCCTGTTCTTTTGTAAAATTTGCTAGTTCTAACACTTAGCAAGGCCAGTTGGTGCAAGATGTCCATTTCCTCTAAGTCAGTGGGATCGAAATGTTGTAAATCATTGAGTTCAAAGCTTAGATTGTCTGACATCTGGTTTTCGTTTGCAGTGAATGCATAACTTGCAGAGTGAGGATCAGGGTTGTTGAAATTTGCACCAGCAGTTATGTCAATGAAGTGATCATAACCCTGATCCTTACCACTGCTCCCAGATTCTTCTTGACCCAGAAGAGCAGTATTACCGAAAGTGTAATCATCGGTAACTTTTCCTGACTCTTGTAACCTCCTTTTCTGGTTCAACTCCCTTTCGTAAGTCAGGAGTCGACCGTGGAGTTGGGTCAAGGTCAGATCCTTGAATTCAGGTGAGTTTCGTGTAACGCCCCAAAATCTGAATGTTAATATTTGTCGTATGTTCTTATGTGACACGTCATGAAATAAATAACTAGGCTATTTAACCTAGTTAAGAGTATGGTCAAAAGTATTAAATGATGAGGGTAGTGTCAGTTAGGTTTTAAAGGTAAACCCGAGGGGCTAAAGTGGAACAAATGAAAGTTAAGTTATTAAATAACTTAATCACACACAAACACACACATACGTGTGTTCGAGAAAGATCAGGAGGCTCCCATGGAGCCTCAAACCCTAACTTCATCTTTATGCTCAAATCGGAAGGCAAGATGAAGCTTAAATCCATAACCGAGCATGGATTAATGATCACCAACACGAGAGGATCGTAAGGTATGTTTTAAATCTAAGATTGGTGATCATGGGTGAAGTGGGTTATGTTCTAATCCGTGAGTTAATATGAAATTGATCATGTACAAGGGTTAGAATCCTCGTATAGAACATGGGTTATGTATGGTTTGCGTTAATTTGATGATTAGAGGTGAAACCCGTTAGTTAGGGTGAAGATGATGACTAGAATCACCTCCTATGTTCAAGTCTTGTTGAATGATTGATGTATTATGTGGTTATGATGAAATATTGTTAGATGAAAGTATAGGAATATGATGATGTTATGTTTAATGTTCATTTGGAATGATATATGATGATTAGTAGAAGGATTTGATGAGTTATGTATGAGTTTAGAAGATTCATGCATGAATTAGTTGTACGTTATGCTTAAAAGGTAGTACTCCCATCAAGTGTATGATGAAATGTATATAGTGTCGTCCGTATAGTCGATTATGATGTTACGAGTATATGATGATAAGTCGAGGGTGAAATATGGTATATAGTTGACTTTCAGAAGTCAACTAAGCATAAGAAACATGAATTGACACGTTGTCGTAAAGGCAGGATTATAGGAAGTCGTATGGTACATGTTATGTCAATATGCGTTATTTGTGATTATATGATGAATTACATGAGTTTAAACGGATGTGAATATAATCATATGAGTTATGTATGTTAGAAATGACTAATGAAAGTTAAGGGTGAAATATGCGATTGATATGATTGTTAACATGTACGAATGCATATGCTAATAGGAGCGTGATCTTGATGAAAAGAGAGTATAGAAATCCTGTCAAGACGGAAGCAAGCATGAAAGGATAACGGGTCAAGAAAAGGGGAGGAATCGGATACGAGCACGGGCGCATAAGGTAAGTGATTTCTGTAATCACTTCATATGTTCGGTTAGGGGATATGGTGTTTTAATTAACTAAACATGATGGTTGAGGCCAATTATGTGTCGTAGTCTTATGTCGTAAAGGATGGGTTTTAAAGATGACCAAAATGCCCTTGATGGGTATTTTAGGCAAACGATCTTAATAAGAGGTTTAGAAACAAGTTATACGATTAGTGTAATGTTTTGGACAAGTATGGAAGTGGGAAGTATGGTTTTGTTAGTCTTAGATCAATTAATGCGCAAATACCCATAACGGGTCAAATAATTAAGAAATGACAATAAGTCGATAAAGCGTAAGATAAGAATTTCCTTAATCCGGATGTGGGATTTTAAGTTTATATGATAGAATGTGAATTTACAAGCATGTAGGAAGAAACGGGAGGTTAAACGGGTAAGCGGTTCGAAAGTTATGCGCGTTTTAGTGCGTTCGGACGTTAAAATGGAACTGCAGAAAAAAGGCACTTTAGAGAGGCCGTCGCCGACGGGCTAGGGAAAATCAGTTTTTCTCCGACGGGTTATCTTCCTGTCTACGGGGTTTTGGCTACGGCAAAAACTACGGGCCGTCGCCGACGGGCCCTAGGGCCGTCGCCGACGACCTCCCCAAGTCCAAAAGTCTAAAATTTGGTATTTAAGTTGATTTATGTATCGTAGGCTTCGGTTTGTTATCCGTGGACTACGGCGGACTTTCTAAACATGGTTTTGATCGATCCTTAGATGTTTATGGGCTATAAATCAAAGTTTAAGTCTCATGTAAATAACGTATGAGTATGTAAGAGGTATGCAAGATGTTGTACGTGTATGTAGATGCGTATTTATGTATGTATGTATGTATAAAGATATGTATGAGTATATGCAGGTATGAAATGATGTAGGAAAGGTTTGTATGTATGTAGATGTGTATGTGTGTATGTATAAAGACATGTATGAGTGTATGCATGTATGTAAGATTGTAGGAAAGATATGTACGTATGTAGATGTGTATGTATGTATGTATAAAGATATGTATGAGTATATACATGTATGTAATGATGTAGGAAGGGTTTGTATGTATGTAGATGTGTATGTATGTATGTATAAATACATGTATGAGTGTATGCATGTATGTAATGATGTAGGAAAGGTATGTACGTATGTAGATGCGTATGTATGTATGTATGTATAAAGATATGTATGAGCATATGCAGGTATGAAATGATGTAGGAAAGGTTTGTATGTATGTAGATGTGTATGTATGTATGTATAAAGACATGTATGAGTGTATGCATGTATGTAAAGTTGTAGGAAAGATATGTACGTATGTAGATGTGTATGTATGTATGTATGTAAGTACGTATGTATGCATGATTTAGACACGTTGAGGGTTACGTTATTAATGGTGTACCTTGAGAATGAAAAGTAATGCAGGTACATTATTGAAGTCTCACCAAGAAATGGATACACAGATGAGATGCTTAAAGCTTGAAAGATCACGAAATGTGAAGTGTACGCGAATGAATCTTGTTTATATAATGTGTGCTAATGTTATGAATGTATGTGGTGAGTGCAGGTAGTACCAGTCATGAGGATATCCAAGGATTGAAGATCGAAGATCGAGTCACTAGAGAGATTGTACGGAAACGTTGATGTACATAATGTAGTAAACATAAGCTATGTTTTTAACTAGTTAATAAGAGGATGACTGATTTATGAGAAAGAACTGTGTTAAAGTTAAATTTTAAATAAGTTGAGGTATTTATAATGAAAGAAATTTTATGGTACGTGTTTCCGCTGCGACTTTTGACATGTACGATTTAGGGTCTTACAAGTTGGTATCAGAGCCCTGGTTTGAGGGAATCAAGTACGAGAAGGTAAGTACTTGAACTCAAACTTGTGTGCTCTTGAGATAAGAAATCCGTACAATCTAAGACTCGATCAAGATCCAAAGGTAAAGGCTAATGTAAGTAGGTACTTATGTGTACGTATAAAGAAACTGACGGTTTTGTATGTGCAAGGTAAGTATAAGTGTTTGAAGAAGATGACCCTTGAATGCAGTCTAGGATGAATGCTAAGGCAGGCAAGGATGCGAATGGACAGACGAACCCCAGGTACACAATGTTAATATGTATGGTACCGGTGTTAAAAAGAAAAAAAGAAGAAGAAGAAGAAGTCTCCTTGGGAAGGTAAGTACTAAATGAAAGACAACGATATTGTCTTGATAAGATTGTAAAAATGTAGCACGAACTGAGACCCACTACTGCAGACATAAGGCGATGATTACCTGAAGGCACGAAATTAGTATGTGAATTGCGCACCTGGCCAGTACGCAAGAAGCATATGACATTCGTGAGACCGTGGTAATTATCGCAGGTATGTCTGTTAGAATTGGGTAGCAAGTGGGCGTGCGGGTGAAGTGGGTAGTAAGACTCTCGGGAAATTGAGAGTACTATGTAGGAATGAAAAAGACATGAATGATAAGAATGAAGAATGTTGAATCCGTAAGAAAGTACGGATCAACAATGTATGAATGCAATGCTTGAATCCGCGAGACGGATTCAAGGGATGAAAAGCGTATATGCAATGTTTGAATCCGCGAGACGAATTCAAAGAATGAAAGGCATGAATGATATGTTTGAATCCATGAAACGGATTCAAGGATGAAAGGCATGAATGTAATGTTTGAATCCGTAAGGCAGATTCAATGAATGAAAAAGCATGAATGATGCGTCTGAATCCGTGAGACGGATTCAAAAATATAGAAAGATAAAATTAATCCGCCTAAGAAGATGTCGACAGTTTGACCATGAATGAGTCGAACGGGTCATAGAAATAAGTATAAAGTAAGAAGTGATAGTATAATAGACGGAGTTTTGTATAAGTTACGGGTTAGATGTGTTAGTAATTGACTCTTAGAAGTCAGAATGATGACGGGCTGTGACCCGGACAATAACTTGAGTATGGGCGGGAAGGGTAAGCTTAGTAAGAAATGTTGAAACGATGTAATAAGGTCTTTGCAAGTAAGCATGAATGGAAGGAAGTACGAGCGCGTACTTCAGTTGGCGAAATGATTAATTGAATGAAAGTATTGCATGTAAGAAGTAGAATGTGTGGTACGTTATAGCAGAACTATTGATGTGATGAAACCAATCGTATTGGTGAAGGGACGTGCACGAGCGGAAGCTCATTACACGAATGAATGAAACCTGGCCAGTACGGCTAGTATTAGAGGAAAAGATGATCGATCTGGGTTACGGATCGTGGTTTGGGAAATGAAAAAGAGGTTAGTAAAATGTTTAACTTATGATGGGAGAGATATGAATTATTTATAGACGAGAATTAAGTAATGCATGAAGTGAAAGCTATCGTAATGTGAAATGAACGAAGTGATTTAAATATAAAATAAAGGTATGCAAGGTATATGTAACTGTAGAAAATGTAGAATAAGGTTAACGTTAAAGTTAAGCATATATGAGTATGTATAGATTTCAAATTCAAGGTAAGGTCGTTTAGTCGACGAAAACGTTATGAATGTGCACATAAACAGAACGAATGTTAATGATGAAATGTTGGAAATTATTTAAGTAAACAAAAGGATATATTGCACATGATGAAGGAATATTTGAACGAGGAATAAACCACTAGCTATGAAGGTTGTTAGAAATTAGCTCTACTAGTGAAAGCGATACTAATAAGAACTCCGGAACGGGTTCTTGGAGCTAGAAGATTCTCATTAGGATGGGCTAGTGGCCGTATGAATGAACTGGCAGAAAAGATAATGTGTGTTCGATGAAAGTGAGAAAGGTTTCGGGGACGAAACCTTGTTTAAGGGTGGTAGACTTGTAACGCCCCAAAATCTGAATGTTAATATTTGTCGTATGTTCTTATGTGACACGTCATGAAATAAATAACTAGGCTATTTAACCTAGTTAAGAGTATGGTCAAAAGTATTAAATGATGAGGGTAGTGTCAGTTAGGTTTTAAAGGTAAACCCGAGGGGCTAAAGTGGAACAAATGAAAGTTAAGTTATTAAATAACTTAATCACACACAAACACACACATACGTGTGTTCGAGAAAGATCAGGAGGCTCCCATGGAGCCTCAAACCCTAACTTCATCTTTATGCTCAAATCGGAAGGCAAGATGAAGCTTAAATCCATAACCGAGCATGGATTAATGATCACCAACACGAGAGGATCGTAAGGTATGTTTTAAATCTAAGATTGGTGATCATGGGTGAAGTGGGTTATGTTCTAATCCGTGAGTTAATATGAAATTGATCATGTACAAGGGTTAGAATCCTCGTATAGAACATGGGTTATGTATGGTTTGCGTTAATTTGATGATTAGAGGTGAAACCCGTTAGTTAGGGTGAAGATGATGACTAGAATCACCTCCTATGTTCAAGTCTTGTTGAATGATTGATGTATTATGTGGTTATGATGAAATATTGTTAGATGAAAGTATAGGAATATGATGATGTTATGTTTAATGTTCATTTGGAATGATATATGATGATTAGTAGAAGGATTTGATGAGTTATGTATGAGTTTAGAAGATTCATGCATGAATTAGTTGTACGTTATGCTTAAAAGGTAGTACTCCCATCAAGTGTATGATGAAATGTATATAGTGTCGTCCGTATAGTCGATTATGATGTTACGAGTATATGATGATAAGTCGAGGGTGAAATATGGTATATAGTTGACTTTCAGAAGTCAACTAAGCATAAGAAACATGAATTGACACGTTGTCGTAAAGGCAGGATTATAGGAAGTCGTATGGTACATGTTATGTCAATATGCGTTATTTGTGATTATATGATGAATTACATGAGTTTAAACGGATGTGAATATAATCATATGAGTTATGTATGTTAGAAATGACTAATGAAAGTTAAGGGTGAAATATGCGATTGATATGATTGTTAACATGTACGAATGCATATGCTAATAGGAGCGTGATCTTGATGAAAAGAGAGTATAGAAATCCTGTCAAGACGGAAGCAAGCATGAAAGGATAACGGGTCAAGAAAAGGGGAGGAATCGGATACGAGCACGGGCGCATAAGGTAAGTGATTTCTGTAATCACTTCATATGTTCGGTTAGGGGATATGGTGTTTTAATTAACTAAACATGATGGTTGAGGCCAATTATGTGTCGTAGTCTTATGTCGTAAAGGATGGGTTTTAAAGATGACCAAAATGCCCTTGATGGGTATTTTAGGCAAACGATCTTAATAAGAGGTTTAGAAACAAGTTATACGATTAGTGTAATGTTTTGGACAAGTATGGAAGTGGGAAGTATGGTTTTGTTAGTCTTAGATCAATTAATGCGCAAATACCCATAACGGGTCAAATAATTAAGAAATGACAATAAGTCGATAAAGCGTAAGATAAGAATTTCCTTAATCCGGATGTGGGATTTTAAGTTTATATGATAGAATGTGAATTTACAAGCATGTAGGAAGAAACGGGAGGTTAAACGGGTAAGCGGTTCGAAAGTTATGCGCGTTTTAGTGCGTTCGGACGTTAAAATGGAACTGCAGAAAAAAGGCACTTTAGAGAGGCCGTCGCCGACGGGCTAGGGAAAATCAGTTTTTCTCCGACGGGTTATCTTCCTGTCTACGGGGTTTTGGCTACGGCAAAAACTACGGGCCGTCGCCGACGGGCCCTAGGGCCGTCGCCGACGACCTCCCCAAGTCCAAAAGTCTAAAATTTGGTATTTAAGTTGATTTATGTATCGTAGGCTTCGGTTTGTTATCCGTGGACTACGGCGGACTTTCTAAACATGGTTTTGATCGATCCTTAGATGTTTATGGGCTATAAATCAAAGTTTAAGTCTCATGTAAATAACGTATGAGTATGTAAGAGGTATGCAAGATGTTGTACGTGTATGTAGATGCGTATTTATGTATGTATGTATGTATAAAGATATGTATGAGTATATGCAGGTATGAAATGATGTAGGAAAGGTTTGTATGTATGTAGATGTGTATGTGTGTATGTATAAAGACATGTATGAGTGTATGCATGTATGTAAGATTGTAGGAAAGATATGTACGTATGTAGATGTGTATGTATGTATGTATAAAGATATGTATGAGTATATACATGTATGTAATGATGTAGGAAGGGTTTGTATGTATGTAGATGTGTATGTATGTATGTATAAATACATGTATGAGTGTATGCATGTATGTAATGATGTAGGAAAGGTATGTACGTATGTAGATGCGTATGTATGTATGTATGTATAAAGATATGTATGAGCATATGCAGGTATGAAATGATGTAGGAAAGGTTTGTATGTATGTAGATGTGTATGTATGTATGTATAAAGACATGTATGAGTGTATGCATGTATGTAAAGTTGTAGGAAAGATATGTACGTATGTAGATGTGTATGTATGTATGTATGTAAGTACGTATGTATGCATGATTTAGACACGTTGAGGGTTACGTTATTAATGGTGTACCTTGAGAATGAAAAGTAATGCAGGTACATTATTGAAGTCTCACCAAGAAATGGATACACAGATGAGATGCTTAAAGCTTGAAAGATCACGAAATGTGAAGTGTACGCGAATGAATCTTGTTTATATAATGTGTGCTAATGTTATGAATGTATGTGGTGAGTGCAGGTAGTACCAGTCATGAGGATATCCAAGGATTGAAGATCGAAGATCGAGTCACTAGAGAGATTGTACGGAAACGTTGATGTACATAATGTAGTAAACATAAGCTATGTTTTTAACTAGTTAATAAGAGGATGACTGATTTATGAGAAAGAACTGTGTTAAAGTTAAATTTTAAATAAGTTGAGGTATTTATAATGAAAGAAATTTTATGGTACGTGTTTCCGCTGCGACTTTTGACATGTACGATTTAGGGTCTTACAAGTTGGTATCAGAGCCCTGGTTTGAGGGAATCAAGTACGAGAAGGTAAGTACTTGAACTCAAACTTGTGTGCTCTTGAGATAAGAAATCCGTACAATCTAAGACTCGATCAAGATCCAAAGGTAAAGGCTAATGTAAGTAGGTACTTATGTGTACGTATAAAGAAACTGACGGTTTTGTATGTGCAAGGTAAGTATAAGTGTTTGAAGAAGATGACCCTTGAATGCAGTCTAGGATGAATGCTAAGGCAGGCAAGGATGCGAATGGACAGACGAACCCCAGGTACACAATGTTAATATGTATGGTACCGGTGTTAAAAAGAAAAAAAGAAGAAGAAGAAGAAGTCTCCTTGGGAAGGTAAGTACTAAATGAAAGACAACGATATTGTCTTGATAAGATTGTAAAAATGTAGCACGAACTGAGACCCACTACTGCAGACATAAGGCGATGATTACCTGAAGGCACGAAATTAGTATGTGAATTGCGCACCTGGCCAGTACGCAAGAAGCATATGACATTCGTGAGACCGTGGTAATTATCGCAGGTATGTCTGTTAGAATTGGGTAGCAAGTGGGCGTGCGGGTGAAGTGGGTAGTAAGACTCTCGGGAAATTGAGAGTACTATGTAGGAATGAAAAAGACATGAATGATAAGAATGAAGAATGTTGAATCCGTAAGAAAGTACGGATCAACAATGTATGAATGCAATGCTTGAATCCGCGAGACGGATTCAAGGGATGAAAAGCGTATATGCAATGTTTGAATCCGCGAGACGAATTCAAAGAATGAAAGGCATGAATGATATGTTTGAATCCATGAAACGGATTCAAGGATGAAAGGCATGAATGTAATGTTTGAATCCGTAAGGCAGATTCAATGAATGAAAAAGCATGAATGATGCGTCTGAATCCGTGAGACGGATTCAAAAATATAGAAAGATAAAATTAATCCGCCTAAGAAGATGTCGACAGTTTGACCATGAATGAGTCGAACGGGTCATAGAAATAAGTATAAAGTAAGAAGTGATAGTATAATAGACGGAGTTTTGTATAAGTTACGGGTTAGATGTGTTAGTAATTGACTCTTAGAAGTCAGAATGATGACGGGCTGTGACCCGGACAATAACTTGAGTATGGGCGGGAAGGGTAAGCTTAGTAAGAAATGTTGAAACGATGTAATAAGGTCTTTGCAAGTAAGCATGAATGGAAGGAAGTACGAGCGCGTACTTCAGTTGGCGAAATGATTAATTGAATGAAAGTATTGCATGTAAGAAGTAGAATGTGTGGTACGTTATAGCAGAACTATTGATGTGATGAAACCAATCGTATTGGTGAAGGGACGTGCACGAGCGGAAGCTCATTACACGAATGAATGAAACCTGGCCAGTACGGCTAGTATTAGAGGAAAAGATGATCGATCTGGGTTACGGATCGTGGTTTGGGAAATGAAAAAGAGGTTAGTAAAATGTTTAACTTATGATGGGAGAGATATGAATTATTTATAGACGAGAATTAAGTAATGCATGAAGTGAAAGCTATCGTAATGTGAAATGAACGAAGTGATTTAAATATAAAATAAAGGTATGCAAGGTATATGTAACTGTAGAAAATGTAGAATAAGGTTAACGTTAAAGTTAAGCATATATGAGTATGTATAGATTTCAAATTCAAGGTAAGGTCGTTTAGTCGACGAAAACGTTATGAATGTGCACATAAACAGAACGAATGTTAATGATGAAATGTTGGAAATTATTTAAGTAAACAAAAGGATATATTGCACATGATGAAGGAATATTTGAACGAGGAATAAACCACTAGCTATGAAGGTTGTTAGAAATTAGCTCTACTAGTGAAAGCGATACTAATAAGAACTCCGGAACGGGTTCTTGGAGCTAGAAGATTCTCATTAGGATGGGCTAGTGGCCGTATGAATGAACTGGCAGAAAAGATAATGTGTGTTCGATGAAAGTGAGAAAGGTTTCGGGGACGAAACCTTGTTTAAGGGTGGTAGACTTGTAACGCCCCAAAATCTGAATGTTAATATTTGTCGTATGTTCTTATGTGACACGTCATGAAATAAATAACTAGGCTATTTAACCTAGTTAAGAGTATGGTCAAAAGTATTAAATGATGAGGGTAGTGTCAGTTAGGTTTTAAAGGTAAACCCGAGGGGCTAAAGTGGAACAAATGAAAGTTAAGTTATTAAATAACTTAATCACACACAAACACACACATACGTGTGTTCGAGAAAGATCAGGAGGCTCCCATGGAGCCTCAAACCCTAACTTCATCTTTATGCTCAAATCGGAAGGCAAGATGAAGCTTAAATCCATAACCGAGCATGGATTAATGATCACCAACACGAGAGGATCGTAAGGTATGTTTTAAATCTAAGATTGGTGATCATGGGTGAAGTGGGTTATGTTCTAATCCGTGAGTTAATATGAAATTGATCATGTACAAGGGTTAGAATCCTCGTATAGAACATGGGTTATGTATGGTTTGCGTTAATTTGATGATTAGAGGTGAAACCCGTTAGTTAGGGTGAAGATGATGACTAGAATCACCTCCTATGTTCAAGTCTTGTTGAATGATTGATGTATTATGTGGTTATGATGAAATATTGTTAGATGAAAGTATAGGAATATGATGATGTTATGTTTAATGTTCATTTGGAATGATATATGATGATTAGTAGAAGGATTTGATGAGTTATGTATGAGTTTAGAAGATTCATGCATGAATTAGTTGTACGTTATGCTTAAAAGGTAGTACTCCCATCAAGTGTATGATGAAATGTATATAGTGTCGTCCGTATAGTCGATTATGATGTTACGAGTATATGATGATAAGTCGAGGGTGAAATATGGTATATAGTTGACTTTCAGAAGTCAACTAAGCATAAGAAACATGAATTGACACGTTGTCGTAAAGGCAGGATTATAGGAAGTCGTATGGTACATGTTATGTCAATATGCGTTATTTGTGATTATATGATGAATTACATGAGTTTAAACGGATGTGAATATAATCATATGAGTTATGTATGTTAGAAATGACTAATGAAAGTTAAGGGTGAAATATGCGATTGATATGATTGTTAACATGTACGAATGCATATGCTAATAGGAGCGTGATCTTGATGAAAAGAGAGTATAGAAATCCTGTCAAGACGGAAGCAAGCATGAAAGGATAACGGGTCAAGAAAAGGGGAGGAATCGGATACGAGCACGGGCGCATAAGGTAAGTGATTTCTGTAATCACTTCATATGTTCGGTTAGGGGATATGGTGTTTTAATTAACTAAACATGATGGTTGAGGCCAATTATGTGTCGTAGTCTTATGTCGTAAAGGATGGGTTTTAAAGATGACCAAAATGCCCTTGATGGGTATTTTAGGCAAACGATCTTAATAAGAGGTTTAGAAACAAGTTATACGATTAGTGTAATGTTTTGGACAAGTATGGAAGTGGGAAGTATGGTTTTGTTAGTCTTAGATCAATTAATGCGCAAATACCCATAACGGGTCAAATAATTAAGAAATGACAATAAGTCGATAAAGCGTAAGATAAGAATTTCCTTAATCCGGATGTGGGATTTTAAGTTTATATGATAGAATGTGAATTTACAAGCATGTAGGAAGAAACGGGAGGTTAAACGGGTAAGCGGTTCGAAAGTTATGCGCGTTTTAGTGCGTTCGGACGTTAAAATGGAACTGCAGAAAAAAGGCACTTTAGAGAGGCCGTCGCCGACGGGCTAGGGAAAATCAGTTTTTCTCCGACGGGTTATCTTCCTGTCTACGGGGTTTTGGCTACGGCAAAAACTACGGGCCGTCGCCGACGGGCCCTAGGGCCGTCGCCGACGACCTCCCCAAGTCCAAAAGTCTAAAATTTGGTATTTAAGTTGATTTATGTATCGTAGGCTTCGGTTTGTTATCCGTGGACTACGGCGGACTTTCTAAACATGGTTTTGATCGATCCTTAGATGTTTATGGGCTATAAATCAAAGTTTAAGTCTCATGTAAATAACGTATGAGTATGTAAGAGGTATGCAAGATGTTGTACGTGTATGTAGATGCGTATTTATGTATGTATGTATGTATAAAGATATGTATGAGTATATGCAGGTATGAAATGATGTAGGAAAGGTTTGTATGTATGTAGATGTGTATGTGTGTATGTATAAAGACATGTATGAGTGTATGCATGTATGTAAGATTGTAGGAAAGATATGTACGTATGTAGATGTGTATGTATGTATGTATAAAGATATGTATGAGTATATACATGTATGTAATGATGTAGGAAGGGTTTGTATGTATGTAGATGTGTATGTATGTATGTATAAATACATGTATGAGTGTATGCATGTATGTAATGATGTAGGAAAGGTATGTACGTATGTAGATGCGTATGTATGTATGTATGTATAAAGATATGTATGAGCATATGCAGGTATGAAATGATGTAGGAAAGGTTTGTATGTATGTAGATGTGTATGTATGTATGTATAAAGACATGTATGAGTGTATGCATGTATGTAAAGTTGTAGGAAAGATATGTACGTATGTAGATGTGTATGTATGTATGTATGTAAGTACGTATGTATGCATGATTTAGACACGTTGAGGGTTACGTTATTAATGGTGTACCTTGAGAATGAAAAGTAATGCAGGTACATTATTGAAGTCTCACCAAGAAATGGATACACAGATGAGATGCTTAAAGCTTGAAAGATCACGAAATGTGAAGTGTACGCGAATGAATCTTGTTTATATAATGTGTGCTAATGTTATGAATGTATGTGGTGAGTGCAGGTAGTACCAGTCATGAGGATATCCAAGGATTGAAGATCGAAGATCGAGTCACTAGAGAGATTGTACGGAAACGTTGATGTACATAATGTAGTAAACATAAGCTATGTTTTTAACTAGTTAATAAGAGGATGACTGATTTATGAGAAAGAACTGTGTTAAAGTTAAATTTTAAATAAGTTGAGGTATTTATAATGAAAGAAATTTTATGGTACGTGTTTCCGCTGCGACTTTTGACATGTACGATTTAGGGTCTTACATTTCGAGTGACAAAAGCTATGGTGTCCCATTTTTCTGGCAGTGACCTGAGGAACCTGCTATTTTGAGTTGAATTTGTAAAAGTGGTGTTAACAAGCCTCAGTTCACTGATGAGACAACTGAAACGCTCAAATTGTTGCGTTAGTGATTCACCTTTAACGTAGCAAAATGTTTCATACTGTTGGTTCAGGATTTCTCTGTTGTTTTCTATGACTTCTTCAGTTCCCCCAAACTGTTCCTTAAGTGCGTCCCATAATTCTTTGGCACTGTTACAGTGTAACAGTCCAGCATATATCTCATTGGGCAGCGCTGATGCTATGATGCTAAAAGCTTTAGCATCTAGTTCGATCTTTTGAAAGTCGGTTTCGGTATAATTTTCAACTGGTTTTGGAACGAACTTTTTAGCATCTTCAGCGCTTGGCACTGAAGGAACATGGGGACCATAAATGACAGACCTCCAACAACCTGTGCTTTGTTGAGCAAGGATGTGACCCATCCTTCTCTGCCAGATGTTGTACTCATTTCTTTTTAGCATAGGTGGTTTAAAAAGTGAGCCGATGTTGTTTTTATCATCCTGAGATTGTGACGTCATTCTTGTTGTTTTACAGACACTGAGAAATCAACTTTAATGGTGATTAATCCTTGCTCTGTTTTTCAACGGACGAACATACGATCAGTATCAACTGTTATGAGCTGAACTATTTACGTCAAAATGATTGTTAAATCAAATTTGACTGTCCAAGCTCTGATACCAATTGTTGGATCTGAGTTTGTTTTTGATTGTATTTTCGTTTGAAATTAAGATGGAAATGAAAGAGTTGTGCAGCGGAATTAAAATGAAAACAAACTTTGCATACAATCAAATGAGAGTAATACTTTAATCAAACATCTTTACACAATGAATCGAAAGATTGAATTTGTTTCAATAACGATTACAATGATTGATGAATGAATGCAAACTCCCCCTCAGCCAGAGCTCAGTAGTTTGTTCGTGCAAAGAAGACGATGTTGTGAAAGAGCTAATAGAACAGTACAAAGTACTGAACTATTTATAGGCACTTGCAAACCACTGAGCATCTTAGCTGACGTCACCATGAAAGTGACATCTAACCTCCTAACAAACTCTAACCTCTGATCTATACAAACACTGATGTACTAACTACTGCTATTACATTTCTTTTCATAAAAGACACCTAAACAGCTGCTGCAACCTTCCACTGCTGTGAACCCAGCAGTGCTTGTCCGGATCAGCAGTACTTGACTCAAAGCAATAGATTGAGTCAGCAGAGCTTTGTTCTTCCATCAGTCTTTGACATTGGGCAGTAAATGCAAGGCAGCAGTTGTAGGTCAGCACTTAGTAAGATCAGCAGATAGGAGGTCAGGAGATATGAAACCACTTTCAAGGGGAGAGATTTGTATGGACCAACTGTAATCGTCTCCTTATTCTGGATCCACTGCTCCGATCCAGTTTTGGCTTTGATTATCTGTTCCTCTGATAGGGTTCAATCACAACAATATCAATGTTGGATTTTCCTAATTTCCTTGTTGTATTAGTTATTTAATTATCAAAACTGACCGTTAAGTTGGTTTTGATCACAGGTGAATGTCGAGAGTCCCGGATGAAGATCAAGCATCGAGCAAGAACCGAACACGCATTCAACAAAGCTTCCGCAATGTTGTTTCGTCGTTATTCTAAAACGGCGAATTAAATCACATTATGTTGTATCACTTTAAATTGTAAAAGTTTTTAACAAACCCGTATTTTCAGTGTAATTGTGACTATAGTTACATGATTATGGTTTTAAATTATACGATAAACGTGAAATAATAACAAGGGTGTTACAGACACTACACACGTAAACCTATGGTACTGTAGCGTCTAAGCTTAGACGCTACACTTTTAAACCAAAGAGCCAATTGAATTGCGACACGTGTCATGAAAGTTGGAGGTAGCATCTAAAGTTGAGGAAGAGTCTAAGCCTAGACTTTTTCTTTTTATCTTTTCCACCACGATTTTTAAACGGACATATTTTTTTCACACGATAATATATATATATTTTTAAAAACTATACCAAATTAAAGAGAATAAAATTCTCTTTAATAAAGATGTAACCTTTTTTTTAAAAAGATATTATCATATGAAAAAATTATGTTTGTTTAAAAACCGTGAAGGCTTCGACGCTATGGTACCATGGGTTTCCGTGTATAGCATCTAAGCCTAATGCTACAAATGTTCATTTTTGCGAATTTCCCCCATTTTTTATAACTAATCTACAATTTTTTATCTGACCACCGTTATAGTTTTAGTGTATAGAAACTAGAGAGAGATAACTAACCATCTCATCAACCATCACTAGTGCTCTAGTGGTGGCCACGGGTTTTTAAGTTTCACCTATAGTGGGGCCAGATGAGTTTTCCTCTCCAGGTCTCAAGTTCGAGTCTGGGTGATAGGGGTTTTTCATTGAGGGGTTTAAATTGGGGATTTGTTGTGCGAAGAGGTAGCGCGGCCTCGATTAATAAAACGTATGCTAGACCTCTTGACATTTACGAATAATTCACACCTTTCAAAAAAAAAAAAAAAACATCTCATCGTTTCTTTTGTCTCCACTGTTTTGGGGGTATAGAACCCGTAAATGGCAACTGCATACACTATCGCACCATGATATTCACAAATTTATACGTCGGTGTTAGTACGCCGCTGCATCATCCTTCTTCTAACCGTTACGGCAGCATCGGCGGTGGTACGCGTCCTTCTCCACCGCTTACCATAAGATGTTGCAGCAGCTCCGATTCAAATTCCGGCCGAGGTTTTGGACCGCCCGAGGTATAACTTACTTTAACGCCAATTTTTCAATCAATTTCGCTTAATTTTGTGTGATTAATTATTGATTTATTGAGGATTTTGAATTTTTGATTACTTGAAACGTCTACATATCAAGCAAGGCCTCAATTGCAAAGGATGGGGGTAAAAGTGCAGCGTCACGCCGGAGGTAGTTTGTGAAATTGTGATTTGTTTATATAATATTTCAATTAGGTTTTATGTTTCTGGTTCTGATTTTGATGTTATTTGGAGATGTAAGCTTGAAGAGGTAGTAGTGTGTTGTTTTTCGTGAAGATTTTTTAAGTTTGCGTATCCTTTCGGATACATTAGGTTTTGATATTTGACTGTTAATGTGGTTGATGATTGATTGTTAAATATTGCAGGAAATCAGTACCACAGCAGCCTGGTTCTATACCTAATCGTAAGTGAATTCGTCGTGTATAACGTTTATGTTTTATTTTATGTTCTTTAAAATGAACTCGAAATGCTGGCCATTGTATAAGTTGGTTTTGGAAAAGAATTGTCTCGTCTTCTAGTGATTAAGTCATTAAACTAGGGTGAAACGCTTTTAATGACATGATTTTGTTTTGTTTGGTTACAGTATGTTGATTAAGTCTAATAAGTAATATGTTTCTACTTTTAATGCATTGCTGTCAACTCTTAATATTTTCCTTCAGAGGCACCTGCAACAAATTATGGAATGGACGGAACATCCAAAAGCTTTACATCCGATCTTGAGTTTGAGGAAAAGCTTCAGGCAGTCAAAAGGTATTTCTTACATTCTACCAACCATGGTTAAGCATGCTTCAATTTTACAGATTTTTTTCTTAAAAAAGCTTTTTGCGTAAATATTTGGTTTCACCATACCTTTTAATGTTTAGTTAGAGTTTACTGTTTACCTGAATGCAGACATGCCCATTTTTACATAATGCACTCATTTCATGTAAAAGAGTAAACTGCTAAATTCGTCCCTGAGGTTTGACTCAAATTGCTAGATCAGTCCAAAATCAAGTTTGTTTGCTAAAACAGTCCCTGAGACTAGTTTCTATTGCTATTTCAGTCCAATTAATAGGAGTTAATTGCTAAATTCGTCCCTAAGGTTTGACTCAAATTGCTAATCTAGTCCAATCATTTTCCCTTTCATTGGACTGAAATAGCAATAGAAACTAGGCTCAGGGACTGTTTTAGCAAACAAACTTGATTTTGGACTGATCTAGCAATTTGAGTCAAACCTCAGGGACGAATTTAGCAGTTTACTCCATGTAAAATTACCTCTAAAGATAAAGGTGTAACAGATATTGAATGATTGTGAGTTAGTACAAATTAGTAATTCTACAATAAAACTTTGAGCGCTATCATTTCTCTTCACGGAGATTTATTTTGTTTCTACTTAGGTCGGCATTGAACCAGAAAAAAGCCGAAGAGAAGAATTTGTATGGAACAATTGACTATGATGCTCCAGTTGCATCAGAGCCTAACAAAATTGGACTCGGTACTCAGGTGATGACTTGTAGGATAATTTGTATTTTCTATATCATGAATAGAGTTACATTTAGCATATTCAGTGAATGACATTCTAACATGCACTAACATAGATCGGAGTAGGAGTTGCTGTTGTTGTTTTCGGGTTGGTGTTTGCTCTTGGAGATTTTAGCCCTTCTGGAAGGTATAGTTTTATCAGATATTCATTGTTAAGTAAATTAGTTCTCCGTGCACCCCAATTTTTGTTACCTTTATTATATTTCTAACTACTTTCTATACGTAATTCATATTAATTTGTATATACACTTATGCTTTACAGTGTCAATTCAAATAAAGATGCCGTCATAGAAAAGAATACATTGTCACCAGAAGAGAAAGAAACACTTCAGGTAAGATTCATGACGAGTAACCACTTTATTTTATCAATGATCAAGTTATTGGTTTATTTAAAATAAGGTTATTGCCTAGCGAACAATCAACATTGCTTCATATTATAAGATATCCTATGTTCTGAACATGTTTTTCATTTGTTATAGACACAGCTGCAACAATATGAAGCAACACTTAGCACCTCCCCAGATGATCTTGTTGCTCGTGAGGTGAGTCAAACTTTACTATAAATTATATATCTACTATTTCTTATACAAACGTATACGCCCATATGTATATTGATAAATACACATATATGTATATGATTCTACATATATATCATCCAAGTGGATTTGCAGGGAGCAGCTGTAACCTTAACAGAATTAGGAGACTATACCCGGGCAGCGTCCATGCTTGAAGATTTGACCAAGGTTGGTTTTTTGAAATTATGTACAAAATATAGGATAATCTTCACTAGATTCATGTACCATTGAATATGTGTGAATTTACAATTTTAGTTGTCAGATAAAACCTAGTGATCCCGAGGTTTTCCGTTTACTTGGAGAAGTAAAGCTTGAATTGAAGGACTATGAAGGTAGTATTGCTGCCTATAGGACTTCCGCAAAGGTCAGTAACCCCCCCCCCCCCCCCCCCCCCCCCCCACACACACACACACCCCAAAAATGAAAATGTTTATATAGTGCAGATTTCTTCTGAGCCAATAAAAAGAGTAAAAATGCCATTTTCGTCCCTGAGGTTTGGCCAGTTTTGCGACTTTCGTCCAAAGGTCTGTTTTTCCGCATCTGGTGTTAGCTCCATCCATTTTTCTCCGTTAAGTCAAGTCAGGGTATTCCCGTCTTTTTTGCTAACTTAAAGGGCAATTCGGTCTTTTTCACTTTATGCAAAAATACCGAATACCCCGAAAAAGATCGAGTTGCCCTTTAAGTTAGCAAAAAAGACGGAAATATCCCTGACTTAACGGAGAAAAGTGGATGGAGTTAACAAGCCGGATGAAAATGGTAAAATTTCAAACCTTTGGACGAAAGTCGCAAAACTGGCCAAGCCTCAGGGACGAAAATGGCATTTTACTCCAATAAAAAACATTAGATTTACTTATCACACGAACTACTGAAGTCAAAGCATAGGGTTCAGTAACATTGAAAGCAAGGTTCATAATACTGTCAAACAGTTCTTGTCTTTTTCATAACAGATTTCAAATAAAATGGATTTTCAAGTTCTGCGTGGTCTCACAAATGCGTTGCTTGCTGCGAAGAAACCTGATGAGGTATGTCACGTGGATACTACTTTTGAATACAGTTTATAATCTAGTTTTTGGCTTGATTATGTTCCAAGATAATAAACTTTATATAAATATTCTTGTATTTACTGCTGATACAGGCTGTTAAGATCCTTCTGGCAACTCGTGATGGTTTGGAAAGAGAGAAATTAAATCAAGAAAACATTGGAGGTGGTAAAAGTCAAATAGATACAGAATCTCAATTGGACCCTATTCAAGTGAGTTGTTACTTTTCAAAATAACAGTTTCATCATACATAACTTGCAAATATATAATTTCATATATCTGTGGTTACATTTTGTTTTGAATACACAAACTTAAAACGAAATATAGCTTAAAATTTAATAATGATAAAAAAGGAGTAATTTCATATACCCCCTCAAAACTTGGTGTAATATCATATTCACCAAACAAAAAATCGTAATATCAAATATATCCATTTTCAAATGTATGACATCTTGCATTAGGATATGATAGTATGGAATGTTAGGAAGAAGAGAAGGGTATAATGGTCATATTATAATTTGTATTCAATGAAGGGTGAAAATTAATTTAAGTATTTTAAATGGATATATTTGATATCACGCAGGTTTTCAGGGTATATATGATGAAAAAAATCATGCACAATTAAATTATTAATTACTCATCATAATGCATTTTCTTAGGTTGAATTACTTCTTGGAAAAGCATACTCAGACTGGGGCCATGTCAGTGATGCTGTGTCTGTTTATGACCGACTCATCTCTAGCCACCCGAATGATTTTCGGGGCTACTTAGCAAAGGTTTAACAACATTTCTCAATTCTTGTTTTTTTAGTTATTAACTAGGTTTTGCCCGCCCGCGTTGCGGGGCATTAAGCCGAATATTTCTTTCTCATAGCATGTACGTCTGTGTTTTAGTTACTTGTTCATACTACTCATAACACGATCTCAAAAAAATTACATTGAGTAGACAAAGTAAAACAAAATACTACCATACTTTTGCTAAAAAAAACTAAAACGATGGAAAAACTACCGCTTGGCATGACGGATAAAAATTAAATCGAGCCAACCAATTAAAACAAAACACTACCATAGTCTTCTAAAAAATATTAAAATGAATTTTATACTGGGGGCAAAATCGTAAATAAACACAAAAAAAATCATGTCGAAATGTAAATCAACTTACGTTTATATCGACACGTAAATAAAAATAAAGACGTAAAACTCGATTAAAAAGTATTTAGAAAGTTAAGGGGTTGTAAGAGTCAATGCTGAAAATTGAAGGGTAAAAGTAAAAAAGAAAAAAAAAACCCAAAAAAAAAAGAAAATGAAAATGACAACACCACTGTAGCAAAGTGGTGTTGTCATTTGATATATATAATAATGTTTTTTAATCTTTGATGCCTTTAATATTTTTTACATAGTTTCTTATACAATATTTATCTTCTATTTCGTTTATATAACAAAGTTTACACCTCTGCAGGGAATTATCTTAAAAGCAAACGGAAAAATTGGAGATGCGGAGAGGATGTTTATACAAGTTAGTATTAATCTGTTATTAACCTCCAAACACTACAATATACTTGGTGTATCCTTTAAAGTTTATAACTTGTATATATCATCAATCTCAAGCAAATTATTATTAACAGGCTCGGTTCTTCGCTCCAGAGGGAGCCAAGGCGGTCGTAGATCGTTACTCTAGACAATAACTGTGACTTAAGGTCATGGTTGTGGGAGGGCACATTGTAATTAGTACAACTGTTATGCAAGTTTTGATCTAGGGTTTGTAATTGTCAACAGTCACATCAAAGTTGCCATATGTGAAGCACCTGGTTATGATCGATTTTTTCTTGCCATTTTATGATCGGTCATCTTAAAGGTTGAACGAATACTCGGATTTTGACATGGTTGTAAATTATTCATATTTAAAAAACTGTTGTTTGGTAAACGCTTTGAATAAGAAAGTTGGCATACTTGGCAATGTATATAACGGGTAGTGTATGCGATGGGTTTAACTTTATAGTTTTTTCCTATTATGATTATTGAATATTGATTGTATGTGTACTTGTTTCAAACATGTTAATGGATTAATAATGTTTTTAACAAAAAACAATTTTAGCATAGAAAAACAGTAACACACTATGTATTGAAACCGTACTTAAACCTACAGTGTGTGTGTATATGAGGTCGTTAGTTCCATCCATTTTTCCGCAATTTAAAAGAGCCTGAGAAGTTTATGAGGTCATTACGCAACACGGTCTCTTCTTTGCCATTACACAAGAAAGACCGCACCGGTGAAGAATCAGGCTTTGAAGAAACATAATCTGATACCCGCGAATGAAGAGAAACGCGACGGAAGACATTTGGATCAACAGATCTAATTAAAGATTGTTGCACACCTTTGATTTCTTTAAAATTGTTTAACACACATATCATGCAGCATATCATGAATTCGACATGTTTTGATCCCACCGTCAACCTTTCTTTGCTCAACCAAAACCAAGTTCCGATCCACAAGATCCAACAAATTCTCTTCAGCCATTTCTTCTGCTCTTGCGTCTCCAATTCGCTGAATGAAGCCCTCGGCTACCCAAATATGGATCAATTTCCACACTGGTATTTCAAAATCTTCTGGAAAAATACCAAAATATAGAAAACAAGCTTTCAAATCATAAGGTAAAATGGCTATAGCTTAATGCTAATACCCCCATACACTGCTCCGGTTCCATGGCTACATAAGTAGTCACCTTTTGCTCAACTTTCTCCCACGAACTACGCGTTTTATCTTTCTTTTTTAGAATTCCTGCAATCACCACAATCGCAAGAGGTAAACCATAACATTTTCTTGCGATTTCCTTCCCTAAATTCTCCAACTCTCTCTCTCGAGCAACGGGTTCCTTTAGGGAAAACTTTCTTCTCCAAAAGCTCCCAACTTTCATCATGCGTAAGAAACCGAAGCTGATAAGGATCAAGACTCGTGTTCGCGTGTACCGCAACCTCCTTGTTCCGACTCGTTATCGAGATTCGACTCCCGTTTTATTGTTGGGTAACGCCACTTTCAATTCTTTCCATGCTTCTTTAGTCCAAACATCATCTAATACAATTAGTTACTTCACATCTTTCAGTTTGCCTCGTAGTTCATCTGCTACGGTTGCCACACTCCATTCGGGCACATCTTTGCTTTCTTTAGTAACATCGTACAAAATATTAAGAAACGCCTGTCTTGTATTACAATCTTGCGAAACAAAAACCCAAGATTGAGTGGAAAACTCGTACTGTATACACTACTAGAAAAATTAAAATTTCTGACACCATTTTCCGTAGGAAATGCGTCATAACTCGCGATTTTCTACGAATTTGTGACGAAATGCGTATGTAGGAAAACCACTCGTAGGAAACTGGTTTCTTACGCATTTTCTACGCATTTTCCTACCCATTTTTGACAGAAAAGGGCTGTCACAAATTGCTACACATTTTCTACGCATTTTCCTACCCATTTAACGGAAGTTAATTTTTAATTTTTGCTACACAATTGTCACGAAATTTAATTTTCTATGAATTTGTGACGAAATGCATATGTAGTTAAACCACTCGTAGGAAACTGGTTTCTTACGCATTTTCTACGCATTTTCCTACCCATTTGTGACAGAAAAGGGCTGTCACAAATTGCTACACATTTTCTACGCATTTTCCTACCCATTTAACGGAAGTTAATTTTTTATTTTTGCTACACAATTATCACGAAATTTAATGTTTTTTCTAGTTTTATTCTATTTATAAAACATCCGAGAGATCGGATACAAAAGCAAATAAAACTAAAAACTATAAAATTTCATTAACATTAATCATAAATTTATACAAATTTACAAACAAAAAATGTATAAAATCTACGAACATAAAATTACATATTCATTGGAAGCTTGTTTTGTCATCATGTTTTCTCTAAATTTATGTGATGCCTTCACTATCTCAGCGTATGTGAACCTGCGTTAAATCTGACCTGAAACGAACCGTGACCCAAGCCGAAACAAAACCCGAAACATCATGAAGCTAGCAACATACTTCCTCCGCTACTGTGTAGCACTACACAAAACTAAGGATCCCACCTATGCTTTTGACATGACCAACTACACCGTGTAAAATCTGCTAAACACACCATCATTGGCCATGAGCACTTCTCTCTTTGCAGTAGCTAGTCAAAGGGTCCCAACTGCCAAATATGGCTTCCACTTTGCCTTCACGCCTTACCATTTAATCGATATAAAAGAAGCATATATATCAATCTGAAAACGATAACCACAACAGACCGGAGAAGATAGATTTTAAAGAAAAGAGAAACGACCGGAGAAACGATAACCACACCACCGAGGCACCGCCGCCGCTGTAGACGCTGAAACCACCGGAGACGGCCGGAGACGCTGAAACGACCGGAGACGGCCGGAGACGCTGAAACCACCGAGGCACCGCCGCCGCTGTAGACGCTGAAACGACCGGAGCCGCCGCTGTAGACGCTGAAACCACCGGAGACGCTGAAACGACCGGAGACGGCCGGAGACGCTGAAACCACCGAGGCACCGCCGCCGCTGTAGACGCTGAAACGAACGGAGACGGCCGGAGACGCTGAGAGTGTGTTTGGCTTTTCCCTTGTGTCTGCAAGTGGTGATCGAAAGGAGGGGGAAGAAGACAGTTTGTTCTTTTGTGGGGATAAGCAATAGAGAAAAGAAATGGAAGGGATAGGATTTTGTGTTTCTAGAGGTTATTTTAAACCGTTGGATTGAAGATTAGGTGAAAAATGGACCGTAGGATGATGATCCGTGTGAAGTTTAACAAAAGCTTTTGATTGGCTCAATTATTTGTAAAACATTATGCCTCTATTATCCTTTTCATAAATTAAAAAATTAGAATCTATTACTTGTATTATTATTAACTAGTTTATTAATGAAAAAATATTATTATTATTAATATGCCTCATCATCTTACCAATACGATTTAAAAAAAAAAAACCTCAATCGTAACAATTTTTGTTACTCATTCAAAAAGTATATATATATATATATATATTTTTAAAAAACTCAATCGTAACACTGTATATTTTATTAATTTTAGAATAAAAAATGATTTTTCAATTTTTTTAGAGAAAAATCCATGTCATTAATTTTATTTTCTACATCATATTAAAAAAATCCATGTTACTAATCTGGTAACCTGATAATTACATAGTATTAGAACATCAAATGAAACTTGAGTTATTTTATAGAGACAAAATTTTTTTTGATGAAATTACCCCTAATTTATAATGTATAAATATGTTTCGTTATTCTTTTTATTTACAACTATCAAATAAGATTTAATTATTAATTCCAAAACATACTTACAGCAATTAAATGCATTATAGTGATATAATAATTAGGGCTGCAAACGAACCAAACGTTCGACGAACAGTTTATAAAAGAACATGAACAGAGGTAACGTTCGCCTTAAACACTATTTATTATCGTTCTAATGCTTGTTTTGCTAGAAATTAAGAGCCGTAAATTACCGATTGTCACAGCATTTTGATTGGCTCACGTGTTTATATTTGAAAGTGATTTATTTAACACATGCCACCATCACGTGTTTTATATGGTAATAATAAAATATGGTAATAATATGGTAAATTACCAGGTTAACAATACATATGTATAACACGGGTATACACAGATTGACTCGCGTTAAATCTGACCTGAACCGAACCGTGACCCGAGCCGAAACAAAACCGGAACCATCATGAAGCTGATGTCATCTATTTTAACCAAACCTGAATCGATCTGGAAGTATCCGAACCACCAACATTACCAACAACAGCAAATCGTCTTCACCATCAAAACCAAACCGTTAAAGTACCCGGGAAAAATGTCGAAGGAACGGTTCCTACACAATAAATTTTCCATCACAAATGCGTAACAAGTTGCTACACATTTCCCGCGCAATAATTAATAATAATGCTGATTAAACATTAAAATATAATATAAGTATAATAATAAATAATTCGTCATAAATGCGTAGCAAGTTGCTACGCATTTCTGACGCAACAATTAATATTTAAATGAATTTAACATATAAATCTAATTCCAACAAATAAATAATGGTTCCGTCGGAAATGCGTAGCAAGTTGCTACGCATTTCCGACACAATACTTAGAATTAGTATATTTGTCACTATTGTGTCACAAATTGCCCAAAAAAATCAAGGTCTTTTTTCCGTAGGAAATGCGTAGTAAATGTGTCAGAATTTGTGACGCTTTTTTTTGCGTAGGAAATTTCCGTAGCAAAATGACCACTTTTCTAGTAGTGATAGACGGATCATTAAACACTTTCTTAACAAGCGTGGTTTCACCTCCAGCTCATCCGAACCCGCCTTGAGCCACCCAACCACCTTTTCCGCTTCTTCACACACGGAGGAGATCTTATTAAACTTTCATCGTTTTTCGACACCTCGTTTGCAAACAACTTGTTGTCATAAATCCCCTTCACTCTCCCGAATCTTTTTCCCTACACTTGTAAGTTTCACCCGGTAATCTGTTGTGATGTGGAAAACTTTCTGGATATTGTTTCGTGATTTTTGGACCGAGGCATGTAACACGTACGTATCAACAATGTCTTCGGCTTTGTAGACTTCGATTCTGATTTGTCTAACGAGTTCTTTGACAACGGGGTGTTTGTTTCGGCTCTCGCTCGTTGCCTTGAGTAGACCGAGATCGTTGCACAGAGACTCTTGAAATCAAATCCGCCAGAAGTTGTTTGAGATTACCAAGCAGGAATTCCACAGATGCGTCCGCCATTGAGATCAAAGTTTGAAAAACTCAAGTAGAACTCAAATGATTGTGTGAATAATTTTAGGATCTATGTTTATTTATAAGAAATTGAGAAAAATGCCCGGATAGTCCCTGTGGTTTCACCTTTTTTCACCTATAGTCCCTATCTTTCTAAAACTACTTGAATAGTCCCCAAGTTTTCCAGTTTTGTTCTCGGATAGTCCCTGGGTCTAACTTCAGTTACTTTTCTCTGTTAAAATGATGTGAAAGGACAAAAATACCCTTTCCTTAAAAGGCCAAACCACAGGGACTATCCGGGCATCTTCTTCATTTTTATTTATAAAACCCCACCACCACACTTCATTTTCAACCTCCACCCACCATCACCCTCCTCCACCCTCCACCATCACCGCCACAGTCACTCTTCGTCGAACAAAACCCCCAAATCAAATACAAAACCCCCAAACCCTCCACCATCACCGCCAAACCAAATCCTTTAACCCCAAATCAATACAAAACCCCCAAATCCCAAATCTTCGTCGAACAGTGGCAGCGCTGTGACGGCTCCGATGCGTGGAATTCTCTTGTGGTTTTGCTCAGGTGACGTGATGGCAGCAGCAACAGCAACGTGCCAGCCACAGAATCATCTCTGCCGGCTACGGTGGTAGGGTTGGGAGCTCCAAAGGATGAACGCTGTGTGTGAGAGTGTGGCGGAGTTGGAGCGGAGGAGGCGGAGGAGGTGGCGGAGTTTCGTACAGCGGCGGCGGTGGTTGCGGTGGCGATTGTTATTGTAGAACCGGTTTTAACGATTGCCAGTGTATAGCCCATAGTTGATTGATCTGTGAGCCGGGTTTACGATTTCTTCGTTTTCGATCTTTGATTGTGTAGAACCGGTTTTAACGATTGCCGGTGTACAACCCATAGCTGATTGATCTGTGAACCCGGTTTACGATTTCTTCGTTTTCGATCTTTGATTTTGTACAGCCCATAGTTGAATGATCTGTGAACCGGGTTTTTTTAGGAGAATTGTTATTGTAGAACCGGTTTTAACGATTGCCGGTGTGGTGTGCACGATTGAATTGGGGGGGGGGACTGTTAACGGAATGTTGACGCGAATGAGTATGTATGGTGATTGTGATACGACGTCGTGAGGAAAAACCCAGGTAATTGTCCAGGTAATTGTGGCGGTAATGGTGGAGGGTGGAGGAGGGTGATGGTCGGTGGAGGTTGAAGATGAAGTGGTGTTGGGTGTTGGTGGTTTGCACGGCTGTCGGCTCTGTAAAAGGATGACCGACAGCCGGCCGGAGGCACTGGATGGCCGGCAGCCGGCGATGGTGGAGGGTGGAGGAGGGTGATGGTGGGTGGAGGTTGAAGATGAAGTGTGGTGGTGGGGTTTTATAAATAAAAATGAAGAAGATGCCCGGATAGTCCCTGTGGTTTGGCCTTTTAAGGAAAGGGTATTTTTGTCATTTCACATCATTTTAACAGAGAAAAGTAACTGAAGTTAGACCCAGGGACTATCCGAGAACAAAAATGGAAAACTTGGGGACTATTCAAGTAGTTTTAAAAAGATAGGGACTATAGGTGAAAAAAGGTGAAACCACATGGACTATCCAGTCATTTTTCTCTAAGAAATTTGATGGCATCTTTTTTTGTCCCACAAAACATCCCGGGTACTATTTTTTTGTTTCTCAGCAATTTCTCCATCAATTCACAAAACTGGAGTTAATTCAAAGCAAAATAATTTCAGAAACCAATATTTATTCATTCCAAATAATTTGCAAGGCCAATCCAAGAAATCGAATTACGGGCACCACGGGTTCGACTAGTGTAATTTACTAGAGCTTAAAGTGAGCTCGTTTCAACTTCATTCTAAACCTTATCTCGCCTTGTTAATAGTTTTTCTACTTATTATTCATTACCAGCGGGGTGTCTACGTGATGTGGCGGGAACACACTAATAATCTAGTAAGTCGTAACATATTAATTTTTAATATATATATTAAAAAAACACTATAGTAATACCACTAGTGGTGTTTATTATTCGGTTAAAACCGAATTAACCGAAACCAAAACCGAACATAATAAGAATTTGGTTATCCGGTTCGGTTTGTAACTGTAACCGAATTCATATTTGGTTACACACTTTGGTTTTTAGTTTGTAACCCATCTTAGTTTTTAAAAGTTTTATATAAATAAATTATGTTGCTTGGTTTTTCAAATATCCCTTGTTTTATAAGCCCAATTCCATTTAATATCAGCCCCGACCCAGACCCATAATGATTCAATAGCCAAAATCTAAGGGTCTGTTTGGTATGAGGTAATAGAATGGATGAAGGAATGAAATGGACGAGGTAATGGAATGGACAACGGAATGAAATAGATCATTCCATTCCATTGTGATGTTTGGTGAACAGGTCAGTACTTTCGTACAGTAGAGTGACCAATATTTGTGTCCGACGAGTGTTAGGCAAATACCTTTTGGTACGAATTTTGTTTTTTAGCACACAGAATTCTCTCATTGTGAGATTTTATTCCTTTAAGGTTTTTGGCCCTTTTAAGATATCTTGATTGTGCCTAGGTCTGCATATAACCTGGATGCAACAGAAGGACAACCATGATATCCCCGGATGACTCAACAGCATAAAGACCCGAAACCTCAAACGTTGGCTATCTATCAACACAAGATTTAAGACCATAAAATCATACGCTGATGGTATGTTACACATGATACATAGTTTGTTATGTTTGTATCACTTGATATCTTTTATCTTTTTGAGCGTCAAGCCAACCGACATATCACATTAGATCCTAGTCTTTTCAGCTATAACACCTTACATGTGTTGGTCAAAACCCTTTAACACAAATATTTATTTCATTTCCTAACAATGCAATAAAATCTTTTTGGATTTTTCTATTTTTCAAATGTTTTTGTTGTGGGTTCGTTTCCGGACCGAATACGTAACACCGACGACTGCGAATATCTCGTATCACGTGCGGAATCCGTGTACGAGAGTGGATTAGACACAAGAACGTAATTATAATCTGATTCTATTGATGATATGACAAATTACAAGCACCTTGAATCAAATGAGCTCTCAACTCTATGAAGCTCCAAAAGTTCTAAAATGTCAAGACTCTTCCCCTATTTATAGGGTGAGTCCATCCTTACTAACACAAACACCTATTTTGTACTAATGGACTCCTCGTACTAACGGACTTTTATCTAAGGATTGATACCGAATCAAGAATGGACTCCTTAACGAATTTTGATCCTTATCTAAATATCTACGCATCTAAACTTCGTATTGACCATTTCTCAGCTACGATACGTGATTGACGGAAGCGATAGACATATACATTCACATTTGTATTTTCTCCCTCTAAAGCAAATATATTTACAGATATGTCACACCCCAAATTTCCACGTTTTACCGGTGGGCCCGGTAGGGGAGTATCGTGACGTGGTTGGCAACATAATAGTCAAACAACACAATATTTAAATGCACAGCGGAAGCAAAGTATAGATTTAATTCAACCAAACGATATCGTAATATTAAGTATCACAAATAGTCGAATATAATCCACAGGTAGATCCAAATAAAAGGAAAACAAATGTTCAACAGTTTATGACATCCAAGCTGGCGAGACTTAATGTGGATGCTAGGAGACAAGCCAGCCTATTTCGCGTAGTACCTGCACTTAACCTTTTTAAGAAAATACGTCAGTTTACACTGGTAAATACAATCAACCGACTCATTTTGAAAAGAGTTTAAGAAAATGCATTTAAGGCACAAGGCACAAATAATATTTTATAACTTGGGATAATTATGTAAATATATAAACTTGTAAACGAATTACATGTTTCTTATGCGTTCAGTAGCCCGATCCGTAGACCGGGTAAAAGATCAATGGACACACCACTTTATATAATGAGACACTGACAGGTATACGCCTACACCTGAGTGCTAAGGTCGTGGCCATTTCGTAAAATGATGCCAGGGATATCCGGGACATGGTCATTAACCCCCCAAAGGCTTTAAGCAAACAAAACATTTCAAAACAGAGCATATCAATGATTTAACCTCTATTCGATTAAAGATTCAATGCTGGACCAAGCGGTATTTTATATACCGTACCCCAAGCCCGTACAGGGAAAATAAGTTAAAAGTATTTACCTGAGCAAGTATAGTTCAAAATCAGCAAGTGCAAGTATCTTTTACTGGTTCTCCTAATCTGGAACGAAGGTTTATAATAACCTATTAGAATCCTAACGGGTCTTTAGTTAAGCTTACGCTTAGACCGATTAGTTTTAAAGATACGGTTCGTACGCACGATTAAGCGAAGACCGGATAGAATGTGATTTAGACCCGACAAGTTTGAATACTTGCTTAATATGGGTATATGATACACATTCTGGATTTTGAGACAAAACCGATAAGGTTTGACCCGTTTCGGCTAATTTATGTAAACTAGTTACATAAACCGAACCGAACGCGCATGAAGCGTAACGGGTATCCGTAAGAGTCCTAAACAGGTTTCCTAAGTTAACACGCCCTAAATAAGTTGTGATATCAGTAGGATATCACCCATGATGCCCAAAACGAGTTTAATCACTTTATAAGCCCCGTAGGGGTATTTTGGTCATTTTAAAGATTATAAAAGGATTTAATTAGGTTTCTGTGAACCGGGTCTGGTTACATCAGTAAAATGGCTTATTTAAACAGGTTATAACATTTGGTTATAAGTCTTATATGTCAAAATAGTTTTAAACCCAAACTATGCGTATAATACGCGTATAAAGCCATTTTAAGCGACGTACGGTTTAAAATACGATTCTGAGTTTCCTGATCAATTAAACAGGTTCAAAACACTCTATTTAATATTTAAAATCAGTAGCAATTGGATTGGCGTCAAAAGGATTTGTAAAACTCATTTTATGGCCGAAAAGGGTATATTCGGTATTAACCGAATTAAGGCGCTAATCCAAGCTTATGATCAGTTTAAAAATAATTAAAAATCTTCAAAAATCCCAAAATATTATATTACATCAGTGGGTAAAAGGTTTGGTGTCAAAAATTGGGTTTAGATAGGTTTTATGCTAATGACGCCGTTTAATTAATAAAAGCGTTCTTAATTACGTCATTAAGCATAACTCCTAATCTAGACCTCCGATTAACGTGAAATTTTCGGGACATGCATAATAATCAGTAACTAAGATTATGGCACTTTCATATTTTCAAAAATCTCGTTTTATGGTCATAAGGGCATTACGGTCAATATTTAGGCGATTAACGGAAACATCGGACGATTAGGGATTCGAGTGGTATAACCGCAGAGGCTTATACACACATGTAACTAGGTCCTAATGGAACTTTAAGGCATGTCTAAACCTATAAGAAACGGGTCAGAACTGAGGTCAAAGCAAAAGTCAAACTTTTGCGTATCTCGGTTCCGAATCGGTTCTAAACATAAAGTTGTCGAATCAAGCAAGCGTATACAAGTTTTTATACTTATTTTCAGTTGGTAAGAATGATAGAATAGGCTATACGCCATTTACATCGCTAATCATGCATTAAACCAAACATAACAATTCTGTTGACTTTTTCGGAAGTAGTTTGACTCGATAAACGACCTAGTTATGATTCGAATTAGTGAGTGCCCTTTTAGGGGTTTATTAACCATATAAATACCAACTTATAACAACCTTTGATTCGACTAAACTCTGGACCGATTATTTATTATCGAAAAGTCAAACCGTAGTTACGACGGTTTGATTTCTAGGCCATAAACTAAGTATGAATGAATTTAGAAAGATCAAAGGCACTTACACACGTCTAATGGATGCTATGGAATGTTTGTGGCCTGCTTGAATGATCCAGAAATGCTCAGAGGGTGAAATGAATGATGAATGAACAATGTTGCATAATGTGGGTCATTTAAACAACTTCAAACAAGCTTGGATGATCGACAACTAAGTCTAGGAGTGTTGTATTATCATCCACAAGTATCCTACACACTAAAAACCATCTTAGGGCAGCCCAAGGTATGAAGAAATGGCCTTTAAGTCGGTTAAGAAACATGCAGGACACCTGCACATACTTTCTGATCAGATAAGGCAGTCGCGTAGCGCGACTGCCAAGTGCTTCAGGCTCGCGCTACGCGAGGGTGTAGGTGACCAGCTTAGCAAGTTTTGTTAATTGCAATTTCAGTCCCTGGTCCCCCGAAAGGTCATTTTCACTTGGTTTCCTTGCATTTTGAGACTCTATATTTGACATGTGGGGCTTTAAGGCTTATACCCTCTTTGTTAAGTCCTCGGGTAACTTTGTGATCACCCGAAAAGCCCTAAATTTCAATGTTGACGTTTCTAACCCTTACACACGGATTCAATCATAATTTTCTCATACGGTAACGAATCTTGGTGAAATTTTTTTTATGGTGCATTCTTGTGAGCATAATTAATCGTTACAAAGCTTCGGGTTTGTCGAAAGGTCACTCAGAGGTATAATTTAACATGTTGACACATTTAACCCCTGTAGTTTGTAATCTCTCACTTTCTTTCATAATTCGCTTCGTATGATCCATGATCTATTCGTTTAAGGTTATAAACATCATGTAGGGTTATTGCAAAGTATATTTATTCATTGTTGACACTTTGAACCCTTCTATTTACACAGTTTCACTGTTTGTCGACTTTAGTCCTTCAAGAACATTCTTTCTCACGTTCAAATCTATGACACGTGTCAACACATTATAGGACGTAAATTTTCGAGGTGTTACATCCTCACCCCCTTAAAAGAAATCTCGACCCGAGATTTACTGAAACAAGTAAGGGTACTTTTCTTTCATCGTGGATTCAACCTCCCACGTGAATTCGGGACCTCTTCGGGCATCCCATTTGACCTTTACAAAAGGTATATGCTTCCTTCGAAGCTTCCTTACCTGTCGATCTTCGATCGACAAAGGTTTTTCCACAAATTTCAAGCTCTCGTCAATCTGCACATCTGTATAGGGTATAACCACTGATTCGTTAGCGAAACACTTCTTCAGATTGCAGATGTGGAACACATTGTGTATACTACTGAGCTCTTCAGGTAAGTTTAACTTGTAGGCAACTGACCCGACACGTTCGATAACCTCAAAAGGTCCTATGTATCTCGGGCTTAGCTTACATTTCTTACCAAATCGCATCACTCCCTTCCAGGGTGATACTTTAAGTAGGACTTTTTCACCTACTTCGAAGTGAAAATCCTTACGATTTGGATCTGCGTAAATCTTCTGCCTATTACGGGCAGCTTGGAGATTGTTTCGAATCTGGACAATCTTGTCCGTCGTTTCGAACACGATCTCTGGTCCTGATAACTGGACTTCTCCAACTTCCGCCCAACAAACTGGTGATCTACACTTTCTACCGTATAATGCCTCAAAAGGCGCAGCCTTGATGCTGGTATGGTAGCTATTGTTGTAGGAGAATTCGATTAATGGCAGGTTCTTATCCCAGCTACCTCCCAAATCGATTGCACATGCACGTAGCATGTCTTCCAACGTTTGAATAGTACGCTCACTTTGACCGTCTGTCTGTGGATGGTAAGCCGTACTAAAGTTCAAACGTGTGCCCAAAGATTGTTGGAAGCTTTTCCAAAAATGAGACGTGTACCTAGTATCCCGGTCAGAGATAATAGCTACAGGTATGCCATGTAGAGCTACAATCTTATCAACGTACAGCTGGGCTAACATATCGGAGCTGTAGGTCTCCTTAATAGGTAGGAAATGTGCTGACTTAGTCAGTCGGTCAACTATCACCCAGATGGTGTCATTTCCTTTCCTTGTCTTGGGTAACTTGGTGATAAAATCCATAGTTACCATTTCCCACTTCCAAGTAGGAAGTTCAGGTTGTTGTAGCAAACCTGACGGTTTTTGATGTTCTGCCTTTACTTGCGCACACGTCAAGCATTTAGCTACATAGGTAGCTACAGACTTCTTCAAGCCTATCCACCAATAATTTGCTCTAAGATCATGGTACATTTTATCAGCTCCAGGATGAACAGAATATTTAGAGCTGTGGGCTTCCTGGAGGATAACATCTCGGAGTCCTCCATAAATTGGAACCCATATCCGTCCATTCAATCTAAGAATTCCATCCTTACTAAGAGATAACTGCTCCTCAGTTACTCCTAGCTTTTCGTTAGGATAGTTAGCTTCCAACACAGCTTCTCTCTGTGCAGCTAACAACCTTTCTATCAAGCTGTTCTTTAATTCCATGCTCTTGGCATTGATTCGGATGGGTTTCACTCTTTCTTTCCGACTCAAGGCATCGGCGACTACATTCGCCTTGCCGGGATGGTATCTTATTTCACAATCGTAATCATTCAGAGTTTCCATCCAACGGCGTTGCCTCATGTTCAAGTCCTTCTGATTGAACAGATGTTGAAGGCTCTTGTGATCAGAATAGATCACACATTTGATTCCATATAAGTAGTGCCTCCACAGTTTTAGTGCGAATACAACGGCACCCAACTCCAAGTCGTGGGTGGTGTAATTCTTTTCGTGCACCTTTAACTGACGTGAAGCATAGGCAATGACTTTGCCTTTCTGCATAAGCACACATCCCATCCCAGTGTGTGATGCATCACAATAAACTACAAACTCCTCTATTCCATCAGGCAATGTTAGTACCGGAGCATTGCTCAACTTTTGTTTCAGAATATCGAAGGATTCATGCTGCTTAGGACCCCAGTCAAATTTAATCTTCTTACGTGTCAGCGAAGTCAGGGGTGCAGCAATCCTTGAGAAGTTTTCAATGAATCGCCTATAGTATCCTGCCAAACCTAGGAAGCTACGTATTTCTGTAGGCGTCTTTGGCTCGTGCCAATTCATGACTGCTTCAACTTTAGCAGGATCTACTTGGATACCATGCTCACTAACAACATGCCCAAGAAATTGGACTGCTCGAAGCCAGAATTCACACTTCGAGAACTTGGCAGAGAGCTTTTCTTTATGAAGTAGTTCCAATATGCAGTGAAGATGCTTCTCGTGGTCAGCTTGGTTCTTTGAGTAGATGGGGATATCGTCGATGAAAACGATGACGAATTTATCTAAGTGCGGCTTGCAAACGCGATTCATGAGATCCATGAATGCGGCCGGTGCATTGGTGAGCCCAAAAGGCATCACTAGGAACTCGTAATGACCATAACGAGTCCTAAATGCAGTCTTGTGTACGTCTTCATCTCTCACCTTCAATTGATGGTAGCCTGACCTCAAATCAATCTTTGACAAGAAACTTGCCCCTTGAAGTTGATCGAACAGATCGTCGATTCTGGGCAAAGGATACCTATTCTTGATGGTGACCTTATTCAGCTCGCGGTAGTCGATGCACAGACGCATCGATCCATCCTTCTTCTTGACAAATAAAACTGGTGCTCCCCAAGGAGACGAACTAGGTTTGATGAAACCTTTGGCTAGCAAATCATCTAGCTGTGTTCTCAATTCCTTCATCTCTGTTGGTGCCAACCTATAAGGCGCCCTTGCCACTGGTGCTGATCCAGGAATAATGTCAATTCTGAATTCTACTTGCCTCTCTGGTGGCAACCCAGGAAGTTCTTCAGGAAAAACATCAGGGTATTCAGAAACGATGGGTATATCCCCAATCTTGGGCTTCGGCTCATCTATAATCACTTGCGCCATGTAGATGACACAACCTTTCTTTAAACACTTAGAGTCCTTGAGTATAGACATTTTCTCGGGTAGCCCATACTGGGTATCTCCCTGGATAGTAAGTGATTCTCCAGACGGAGTCTTGATCATCACTCGCTTCTTATTGCAAACAATCTGGGCCTGGTTATGAGATAACCAGTCCATACCTAATACTATGTCAAAGCCGGCTAACTTAAAGGGAAGTAGGGATAAAGGAAAAGAGTGGTTCCTAATGGATATGAAACATCCATCTAATAAGGTTGAAGCGGTTTCTAAAGTGCCATCTGCTAGTTCCACCTCATACTTCACACTTAAAGTTCTAACAGGCAGTTTCAACAATTCACAAAACTTATTATCTATAAACGACTTATCAGCGCCTGAATCAAATAACACTCTCGCATAAACATCATTTACGAGAAAGGTACATGTTATCACGTTGTCATCCTTGACGGCTTCCTTAGCATCCATTCTGAAGACCCTCGCATTGGTCTTCTTCCCCTCTTCATTCTTCCTGGTAAATTTTGGGCAGTTGGATTTGATATGCCCCTTTTCATTGCAACTATAACACGTTGCATCCTTTATCTTCTTACACTCTAGGGTCTTATGTTCCGTAGACTTGCAAATCCCACAAGGCCTTGGCTGGTATTGGGATTTTGAGTCAAGTCTGCACCTTCCAAAATGGTGCTTCCTGCAAATTTTACACATGGGTTTTTCACCCGTCTGCTGACCATCCTTCTTAAATCCTGACCCCTTCTTAGAGCCATTGTTTCCCTTCTGCTTCTTATCTGAACGCCGTGAGTTGTCATCCTCACGCTTTCTTTTCTCCGTATCAGTTTTCCTCAGTGACCTCAGCCTGACAGCATCTGAGGTCAGAGATAACGATATGTCCGTTACTGACCGAAAAGTGGTTGGTCTGGAGGCCTTTACACTAGCTTTGATCTCCGGTTCCAAACCCCCGATAAAACGAGCTATACGTTTAGGCTCTGGAGTCACCAAATAAGGGACCAACCTTGACAAAGTATTGAAAGTGGTAAGGTAGGCCTGACAGTCCAGGTTCTTTATGACCAGCGCTAGGAAATCAGATTCAATTCTCTCAACCTCGTGTTGAGGGCAGAAATTTTCTTTGATTAGTGCCATGAACTGTTCCCAGGTCATGTTGTATAACGGGACCTTCCCGGTGGCTTGGATCAAGGATCTCCACCAGGCTAAGGCTTCTCCTTTGAAAGACTGCGAGACAAACTTCACAATGTCCCTATTATGGCAACCACTAATATCCACCACAGTATCCATTTCATCCATCCACGTCATGCAATCAACAGCTCCTTTTTCCCCATTGAAGTCTCTGGGTTTGCACGACACAAAGTATTTATAGGTGCAACCCCTATTACGAGGTTCTTGGTTCTGTAGAACTCTTTGGGATGGATTACTCCTTTGATTCGAGGAGTGGTGAGAATTACTGTTGTGGGCAGTGTGGGTCCTGGAGGGTGTTCTAGTGTGTGATGCAGAATGGGTCCTCGTATGGGTACCACTTGATCCATGGTGCTGTCTATCCATAGCTCTATTAACCGCATTATCTATCATAGCTTGTAACTCTGCACCTGCTACGTTAACTTGGGCATTTTCATTCACTATCCCTGGGTGACTGTTGACCTCGTTTGAGTCTGCCATGTATCTTGTACTGTAACATATTGACAATAACTTATTGGTGAGTTTCTCATATAATTGTCTGTTATGGCAATTTTTATTAACCGTGGTAACATAGACCATATATGGTTAATTTATTACTCACATTTATTTAGGATTTCTAATATAATTTATCCTAATTATTAAACATTAACAGTTTTTATTAGCACATAAGGCCTAGTCATAGGGACAATATAGATTATAAGCTATGACTTCAGAGAATCAAAGCATGAAGGTTTGAACAAAGTTCATTACCTTTATCAGACAGGGTCACAGACTAATACTGTCTTTTGTCTCATATAAAAATGAGAAGGGCCCGTAGGCATTCCATTACCAATGGATGGTAAAAAGAACTGATCATATTTACTAATGATTTAACCCATGATTCAGAGATCATTAATTTGGGTCAGGAATCTTTTACAGAATCCTTATATAGAATGACGTGTGTGATTTTAACGAATCACATCTGCCAGGATTGTTAACATGTTTTCAGATGTTAACTGGGATTGGAATCTTTTATACAGGCCTTACCATTTTGGCCAAGTCTTATAATGACATGTAGGCTAGGTTTTACCTTTAAGATATTTAATTGATATTTAATAGGCAGATCACTTACAAAAGGAATGATGTTATTTTGTTTATTTCATGCATAATATATAAATGCTTTAAATGATAGAAATAAAATTTCCAAACTTAACATTCCCTTTTAATATACAAGTAGTACACTTCTGCCCTAAACGGGACTTTTACAAATACTTGCCCACGCAGGAGCTATACTGATATCACATGTCCTCACAGGGACTATTTACAAACATAAGTGTCCACGTAGGGACTAATAAGACAAGTCCTCGTAGGGACTAAGTACAAAGGTAGATGTCCACGCAGGGACTACATACACACATAAATAAATGTCCACGTAGGGACTTAATTAGTAAGGAAATACAATATTACATATGGGGATTTAACGATCCCTTTTCTTCTTTCCCTTCAGCAAATCAGCTAAACCACTCATGAATCCTTGGTTCTTCTTACGCTCTCTCTGGAGGTCTCGCTCAACCCTATCCAACCTATGACGGAGCTCCACCTGCTCAGGAGGAGGAACCCGTGGTGGCTGATGCTGAAAAGGTGGCTGCGTAGGTACTTGATACCCATGAGCTGGATGTCCCATTCCCCAAGGGGTTCCATATGGTCCCTCAGGGTTTTGGGCATAGTAGTTTGCTGCCACGTGGTAAGGATCCTCTGCATAATTGTAGGTAGAGTATGCTGGCTGTCCGTACGGATTGTAAGCTGTCGGAGCAGTATATGCAGGGATGGGCTCGCCAAAACCCGTTGGTGGCGGTGCAATAGGTACCGAATTCACCTCCGATACTGGAACCGAAGGTCCTCCCATCTGTGGGACTTCATAAGTAGGCGGGTAATGGCTGCTGCTAGAATGTTGAGGGGTGGTGATATGAATCCCCTGTGGTCGTACTGATATCCGCGCGCCAGTCCTCCTTCGTCTAGGTGGTTCTGGAGGCTCTACATAAACTGGCGGCGGTGGAGGCGGTGGCGTGACTGCCTCGAAATGGGGATCCCCAGAGGGATCTTGTTGCTGCTGTGGCGTCTGCTGGTGAGGCGATGAGTGTTCAGATGGTGTATAGTACCACTCACATCGTTCGAACCTCGCCATGTGACTATCCGGACCCTCGTAGGGTGGTCCGTGGTAAGATGAACCATCAGAGATCGAAAAAGGATGGTTCCGGGATCCGGTTGAAGCTTCGACGGGATCTGTGTCCTCGTCCATATCTTGATCACCAGAAAAGTGATCCTCCGGCCCTAGTGGGTTAAAGCCCACGTGCTCTGGTAGGTACTCTGCTGGGTTAAACTGACCCTGAAATACCGGAGTAGGGTCGCTGAAAGAATTGTGCGCCGGAGATTGCTGTTGCTGGTCGTGGGGCTCATTCTCTGAATGAGGCCCAAAGGAGTGTTGATATGAAGGCGTTGAAACATGTGAGGTAGATCGTCTGGCAAGCTCCTCATAAACCCTCCAAGGTTCTTGATGATTGTGACTCCTTGTAGAAGAAGAAGTTCGTCGGTGCGAAGGACCTGCCTCATGGTCGTTAGGCGCGCTAACTTGCCCTCTTCCTCGTCCTCTGAATCTTGGCGGCATTGTTTAACCTGCTAATATAAACAAGGTAACACCAAGGAAAAATAATAAAGGACAAAATTTAAAATTTTTAAAATAAAACATTTTCGGATTATTCCTAAGTTCTTTGTCTAGACTCGGAGATTTAGGAATGTGCAATTGTGTCATTGAGATTAAACACAAAAGGCTAGTGTTTAATTCACTCAATGTTGGCTCTGATACCAACCTGTCACACCCCAAATTTCCACGTTTTACCGATGGGCCCGGTAGGGGAGTATCGTGACGTGGTTGGCAACATAATAGTCAAACAACACAATATTTAAATGCACAGCGGAAGCAAAGTATAGATTTAATTCAACCAAACGATATCGTAATATTAAGTATCACAAATAGTCGAATATAATCCACAGGTAGATCCAAATAAAAGGAAAACAAATGTTCAACAGTTTATGACATCCAAGCTGGCGAGACTTAATGTGGATGCTAGGAGACAAGCCAGCCTATTTCGCGTAGTACCTGCACTTAACCTTTTTAAGAAAATACGTCAGTTTACACTGGTAAATACAATCAACCGACTCATTTTGAAAAGAGTTTAAGAAAATGCATTTAAGGCACAAGGCACAAATAATATTTTATAACTTGGGATAATTATGTAAATATATAAACTTGTAAACGAATTACATGTTTCTTATGCGTTCAGTAGCCCGATCCGTAGACCAGGTAAAAGATCAATGGACACACCACTTTATATAATGAGACACTGACAGGTATACGCCTACACCTGAGTGCTAAGGTCGTGGCCATTTCGTAAAATGATGCCAGGGATATCCGGGACATGGTCATTAACCCCCCAAAGGCTTTAAGCAAACAAAACATTTCAAAACAGAGCATATCAATGATTTAACCTCTATTCGATTAAATATTCAATGCTGGACCAAGCGGTATTTTATATACCGTACCCCAAGCCCGTATAGGGAAAATAAGTTAAAAGTATTTACCTGAGCAAGTATAGTTCAAAATCAGCAAGTGCAAGTATCTTTTACTGGTTCTCCTAATCTGGAACGAAGGTTATAATAACCTATTAGAATCCTAACGGGTCTTTAGTTAAGCTTACGCTTAGACCGATTAGTTTTAAAGATACGGTTCGTACGCACGATTAAGCGAAGACCGGATAGAATGTGATTTAGACCCGACAAGTTTGAATACTTGCTTAATATGGGTATATGATACACATTCTGGATTTTGAGACAAAACCGATAAGGTTTGACCCGTTTCGGCTAATTTATGTAAACTAGTTACATAAACCGAACCGAACGCGCATGAAGCGTAACGGGTATCCGTAAGAGTCCTAAACAGGTTTCCTAAGTTAACACGCCCTAAATAAGTTGTGATATCAGTAGGATATCACCCATGATGCCCAAAACGAGTTTAATCACTTTATAAGCCCCGTAGGGGTATTTTGGTCATTTTAAAGATTATAAAAGGATTTAATTAGGTTTCTGTGAACCGGGTCTGGTTACATCAGTAAAATGGCTTATTTAAACAGGTTATAACATTTGGTTATAAGTCTTATATGTCAAAATAGTTTTAAACCCAAACTATGCGTATAATACGCGTATAAAGCCATTTTAAGCGACGTACGGTTTAAAATACGATTCTGAGTTTCCTGATAAATTAAACAGGTTCAAAACACTCTATTTAATATTTAAAATCAGTAGCAATTGGATTGGCGTCAAAAGGATTTGTAAAACTCATTTTATGGCCGAAAAGGGTATATTCGGTATTAACCGAATTAAGGCGCTAATCCAAGCTTATGATCAGTTTAAAAATAATTAAAAATCTTCAAAAATCCCAAAATATTATATTACATCAGTGGGTAAAAGGTTTGGTGTCAAAAATTGGGTTTAGATAGGTTTTATGCTAATGACGCCGTTTAATTAATAAAAGCGTTCTTAATTACGTCATTAAGCATAACTCCTAATCTAGACCTCCGATTAACGTGAAATTTTCGGGACATGCATAATAATCAGTAAATAAGATTATGGCACTTTCATATTTTCAAAAATCTCGTTTTATGGTCATAAGGGCATTACGGTCAATATTTAGGCGATTAACGGAAACATCGGACGATTAGGGATTCGAGTGGTATAACCGCAGAGGCTTATACACACATGTAACTAGGTCCTAATGGAACTTTAAGGCATGTCTAAACCTATAAGAAACGGGTCAGAACTGAGGTCAAAGCAAAAGTCAAACTTTTGCGTATCTCGGTTCCGAATCGGTTCTAAACATAAAGTTGTCGAATCAAGCAAGCGTATACAAGTTTTTATACTTATTTTCAGTTGGTAAGAATGATAGAATAGGCTATACGCCATTTACATCGCTAATCATGCATTAAACCAAACATAACAATTCTGTTGACTTTTTCGGAAGTAGTTTGACTCGATAAACGACCTAGTTATGATTCGAATTAGTGAGTGCCCTTTTAGGGGTTTATTAACCATATAAATACCAACTTATAACAGCCTTTGATTCGACTAAACTCTGGACCGATTATTTATTTGGTGAAATTTTTTTTATGGTGCATTCTTGTGAGCATAATTAATCGTTACAAAGCTTCGGGTTTGTCAAAAGGTCACTCAGAGGTATAATTTAACATGTTGACACATTTAACCCCTGTAGTTTGTAATCTCTCACTTTCTTTCACAATTCGCTTCGTATGATCCATGATCTATTCGTTTAAGGTTATAAACATCATGTAGGGTTATTGCAAAGTATATTTATTCATTGTTGACACTTTGAACCCTTCTATTTACACAGTTTCACTGTTTGTCGACTTTAGTCCTTCAAGAACATTCTTTCTCACGTTCAAATCTATGACACGTGTCAACACATTATAGGACGTAAATTTTCGAGGTGTTACAAGATATCTCTCTCTATCTCCCTAAATTTGTGCATAAATCTTATGCGCAAATTTACCTTATAAAACAATATATGTACAAAAAGAAAATGAAAATATTTTTGTTGTTTTTGCTTAACCGTCCAGTCATCAGATTTAAGACTACTCCATATCAAAATTAGAACACGAAATTTAAATTGTACCTTTTCGCTGATCTTATCTTACTTCTCTTATCTCCTTCAAAGAAAACATATCAACTCTAAATATTTAAAATTTTAGCAACAGTGAAATGTTACTCGTTATATCTCTGGAACAACCACTATCAACATTCCAAAGATTGTCAGCAGCTCCTCCTTGGTTGTTCCTGAAAAATAATTAGATCAGTAAGACATTGGTACCCAGGCCATCGTGGTCCTGGGTATTCCTGAAGCATCAACATACGATACTTCTCGCAAGCACATGTCCCCTTTTGTTTCAGGGATTGGTGATGTCATTGCTTTATGTTTTGCTTTCCAAATTTGTTTAGGCTTTTCTAATTTCTTAGATGCATTTGGCAAAACAGTTTGCTTTTCAACCTTGTTATTTTTCAATACGTGTTTAGGTTTCAAAGCTTGTTTTCTTTTAGCTTTTGCAGCATTCCAATCCCCATCAGATGGTTTAACCTTGGGAAGCTTATTCATCATTGCCTTAGGCTTTTCAACCTTCATTGGCTTAGAATAAGATCTATCCCTAAGTGTAACCCTCTGATTATGTGTATAATATGGCACATAGGGACGATGTGTGCAATTCCGTGCAATGTGACCGGGTATGCCACAGTTGTAGCATGTTTGCTTCTTAACATAAGGAGCATATCCCGATCCATTCGACCCAACCGATGATGGGTTTGAGTTATAAGAACTGTTGGATGATTTGTTTGCAGACTTTTCAACCTTTCTGCCCTGCTTCATATGTCCCTGGTTACAACAGTTAGTACATTTATTGTTTTTCTTTTTAAAAACAGTGTAAGTTTTAGCATTTTCATTTCTAACTGTTGGTTTTGGAGGCATATATTTATTTGACGGGCCTCTCAAAACTAGCTCAGAAATAGCCTTTTTCACGTATGGGAGAGCATGAACAAATAAATTGGATGCTTTCAAACAAACATCATCAGTTTCTTGGCAAACAATATCATCCCCCTTAACCCAATCCACAACTTTTACCTCATCTGCACATGAAGTAGAAGCATTGAGATTCTAGGAACAGGCGAGTTTGACAGAGCTTCGGTCCCGTATGACGTGTTCGGTTCGTTTATTATTACTAAGAAAGGAGTAGAAGTAGAATACGACACCGAGCAGTCAATTTTAAGTGGTTTCTATTCATAACTATGACAGTTACAACACCGTGAAACCACACGAACAACATCTCCCCTTAGGGACCAAAATCTTATACAACCAAGACCCCAAGCCCCATATATATAGGCAACTTGCCTTCGTACGAAGCTAACATGCTCACTTCGTACGAAGCTGGTCTTGATTACTAACTCCTCATACGAACCCACATATGTGTTCCTTCGTACGAAGGGACTCCCTTCGTATGAAGGTGCTATGACAATCACAAAACCTTGGTTCTAACTCGTTTTCACCCTAATATGTACAATATTCAACACACACTCTATCTAGCTATTCGCACAGTGGCAGACGTACGAAATATGCACAAACAAGCATCAGTATCGTTCACACATTTAAACTCAGAGCTTGAGTTACACTCATTGTGTTCTAGCTCTGCTGAATCATCTGCTGTTGATTCAGCTACTCCAGAAGACTCACAACTGGATTCACAAGATTCAACTGATTCCAATTTCTCAGAATCAACTGCTTCAGGTGATTCACATTTGGAGTCAGATGGTGCAGCTGGCTCTGTTGGTTCATTAGCAGATTCTGCATTTTTATCAAAGCTCAATGTCTCTGTTTGCTTAGAGACATTTTCTGATTTAACAAAGACAGATGCAAATGCTGGTTCAGCTGTCTTTGTTTCAATTTTTTAGGCTTTGAGATTTTAGTTTTTGTGGGTTTTGCCGGCTCAACCTTGACATCAGTAGCCGGCCCATAAACCATGTCAGACATATTTGCAATCTCCTCTTCAGTCATAGTAATAGAGGTATAGGAGTGATTGTATGGTGGAGGAATGCACACAAATCCCAAACCCTTAATCAAGTTCAACAGTTAGTTTTTTAGAAAGTTCTTTAAAGTGGAGATGCCTACACTTCTCTTGACTCAAGTCATTATGCAACTGACGGATATCACGCTTTTGTGCCTCCACTATATCCTTATATCCATTGATTTTCTTTTTTATCTGATACAAATCAGATTTCGATAACTGCAGTTGCATAATTAAAGAGTTGGCCTGTTCTTTGTACTTGCTTACCTTCTCTCTACAGGCAGTAGTACAACAAATATCATCTATACATACCTCAGGAGGAGTAGGAGTGAAGTCATGAATCTGAGTACCTGTATAGCAACCCGATTCTACATTCGGCGATGAATCAACATGAGTGGATGAGCAAACTACAGCAGGTAATGGAGCAGCAGGAACAACAGGAGTGGATGAGCAAACTGCAGCAGACGTGTTGCCTTGAGCCTTCTGCTTTTCAGCCTTATCATATGATTTGATAAGTGAGATTAGCTCACCAGGCTTCATTCTGTAACAGTTGGTTGCCAACACGATCTGATTGACATTTCTAAACTAGTTGCACTTTGCCTGATCTGGAATACTTTTTACAGCATCCAGAAGTTTCGTGTTGCTCCAAAAGGTAGACACCACAACTTCTGCATTCTTCATTTCAGAGAGCAGTTCAGTAATGTCACACCCCAACCAATGGCGGAAACATCGGGATGAGATGAAGTGTGAAGATTGCAAGAGACTTCATAACGCTATTAGTGACATTATTTAATAAACCGATTTCATTTCATAAGTAAATTGTCAACAATACAGAAATTCAAATAACAACAAGTTCAAAGGAAATACATAACAACATCATAAAAGTTGATACAACATTTAAACCTAAACGTCTATATGTGTATCTAGGCATCATTGCTACTTCATTTCATAGCATCATCGTCATCAACCTGTAACATGTTTAAAATACAATTCAATGCAAAAGCAAATGCGAGTATACAAGTTTGGTACGTACATAGCATAAGATAAGTTTTTAAACAATTCCCTTATAGCAAGCATGTGATTCAAGATAAACAATAAATTTGGCATGTGTCTAACATATCAACCCAAATGAGACGCAAGATGCTCATGACATAACCACAAGTCTACGGGCGGGTCGTCAATCCTATAGCTCTAAAATTGGCGGATGTTACAGTCTCCCCTACTTTAGGAGATTTCATCCTCGAAATCTAAGATTAACGTATTTGCATAAAAATTTAGAACAATCCACATGACATACTTAGTTAGTAAGATTAACGTATCCCTGGCATGTGAATACACGGGTCAACCCATCGTGTATGTTAAGGTGTGGCTTCTTACGAAGTTAATGACAAGTTTATCACATAAAGAATGTCCAAGTAACACGAATCCAGTATAACATATTAGCATGCACGTGAAATAAATTCCAATTTTTTTTTTGAAAAGGGACGTTCAATCATTTGAGAACGAAGAAAAGTTGGTAACTACCTCCGAGGTAAGGGAATCACCCCTAGCTCATTGGTGAAGTTGGAAAGTGAGCGGAACTAATCATCAAGGTTAGGGAATCACCCCTATCTTGATGATAAGTTTCCATTTTTTTGGAATATGAGTATTAACAAGCATCAAGATGTATCAAATTATTCATATATAATGTATTATTTTGTGCATTGCATAAGAATAAGTTTAAGTGTAGTTTAATAGTAAAACATGTTACACCCCAAAAATGGTAAAAGTAAAAAAGGGGAATACGAGTATACTCACGGTTTCTCAAAGTTGTTCCTTTGGTAATCCCGTGAAGAGTTTGAGAATTGAAAGTTGGAACACCGTGGTCACCCTTAGATTAACAAGATAATCTGTTGGAAACAATCCTAGAGAAGATCCAAGCTTTGTAGCGGAAGATTTGATGAAGAAGTGATGAAGAAAAGTGAGTATGAACTCACTTGTATACTAAGAAAAATTCTACACTTGTTCTTGAAAATGCAGAATTTTAGAGAGGATTTTGATGATTTAGAAGTGTTTGGCAAGTGAAATGAGGGCTAGAGAGGTTGTATTTATAGATGAAGGTGGTAGGTGGTGTTTGAAATGAGTTAAAATGGCTGCAAGTTAGTCAACAATTGAGAAAATTCTGCAAATTTACGTTCAAGAAAAGTTGCTGAATGAATAGTGCCTGCAGGGCACTGTTCACACTATTCACCCGTTTTTTTTATCCTATGGGTTAAAACAAGCACTTTTTATAAAAGGGACCTATGCTAAAACAATTTCTAAAAATTATTTAAAATCCTTTTGTAAAGTTTTACGCTAAAAATTATTAGAAAAATATATTTGTATAGTTTTTCGGTTTCTTATAAAAATCTTGTGTTTATCCATTAACAATGTGATAAAAAAAATGTATTATCATTATGATTAACGCCTCGAAAAGTAAAATACAAATATGAAAATACGAGGCGTTACAGTCTCCCCTACTTTAGGAAATTTCGTCCCGAAATTTATTCAAGAGGAAGACCTCGGAGAAAAATCATTTTGGCTAAAAGATAGGTTCATAAAAAGAATTCGTATAGGGAACAAGATTAATGATAGATAATGAAGGTACAAGAGTGAACGATTTATCTAACAAACGAATGCAAGTAATATGAATGATATGTGGATTTGGTATTATATGAACACGAGTATTGAGGATGTTGCTACATCCCGGATAGTCGGATGTTGTGCGCTTAGCAATGCATTTGTGAATTGTTGAAGTCTGTATCGGGTCTAAATAGGTCTGTAAACACCAAATTTCTCATGGCACGTTTTACGAAAGTTTGATAACATGGTGAAAACACTTATATACAGGAAGTACCAGCGGCGTATCCACCATGTTTTGACCATGTTATGTCCGTTTCGTATTCGGTGTCGTGTTACGTTCTGTGTTTTATCATACACAGTAGTACACTCTATGGTTTTCATACGCCTATCACTATAATCCCGTGTGCACCCGTGATTATATTGACCGTCGCATGATCCGCATAGCTTATACTAGTTGTGTATGAATTTGGGGTAGGTACTCAAAGAAAATAAGGTGTATCAAAATTTCATTTAACGTGTTATTGAAAAATTTCTAAATTTGTATGGTAATAAAAATGGTGGAAACGGCCGTCCCCGGGATCGAACCCGGGTCTAGGCCACACCCTTTCGCGCGCCTAGCCAACCGAGCTAGGTGCCTAGTTTGTGAAATTCCCGTCAAAGAAAAATAAGAATGTGTACGTATAAGTATGTAGTATATAAGCAAGTCCATGTTTAAGTATGTATAGGACCCACGTAAGCGAATCCCTCGGATTCCGCTCGCATATGGGCACGAATGTATGAATCATGAATGTGTATGAAAGATAAGTATGAGCATAAGTATAAGTTTAAGTATGAGTATGCACGTAAGTATGAGTATAAACATAAAACGTACGAGTAGTACGAGTATAAGTATAAGCATAAAATGTATTTGTATAACGGTAGGTACGAAGAATAAAATTTATGTATATAGCGTATGTTGGGACATAAAGGATTTAAGCGTATAAAAGCATTCGAAAGGTCTTGAATAGATGAGCAAGGTGTTAGTTTCTAGAGTATCGTGTGGTGTTGATAGTTTTTGAAGGATTTATGAGCAACATTGAGTGTATAGAGATTGTTTTGCATATCACTATGCTGTACTAAATTTGTAAAAAAAAAGAATTTGCTAGTCTATTACGATGTGAACAAATTTACATTTGAAATAAGTCATGTAATGGATCAATTTCAGGCTCAAGATTATCAGGTAGTGGAGGTAGTGGATCCAGTTGCATACGAGCAGCTAGCATGCTTTCCAACCATTGATTTCTTTCCGTCAGTTCTTGTATTTGCTGAGACAAATTTTGGACCTGATTGTTTAACCTAATTACTTCAACTACCATTGGATCTGGAGGTAGATCCATTTGAGGCACCGTACTTGGGCCTGCTATATGAGTTGGTGGCAGTTGTTGTTCTACTTCATTCAATGGTGCCTGGAAAGACTGTGGCAAAAATGATTCCGATGCCAACTGTTCTTGGAGCATCATGTTTTCATAAGTTTCTTGCATCGTTGGATCCTCCTCGAAAACTATCGGTGAGAAGCCTTGTGAGACGTTTGGTGTTAAAGGTTGGGACAGGTTAGCTGTAATGTGTTCTCGTACGTATGGCAGCTGTGGTAGCATATCATATCGATAAAAAGATGATGGAGGAAATTGCAACAATGATTGTTGTAGATTTGGTGTGGAGGTACTGTCTAAGACAAATGGAGCTCCCCCCGACTGAGATGGTTGAGTCGGGGTTAGCCTAATGAGGTTACAATTTACAATCCCAGGTGCCTTTGGTGGAGATAATTCCTGGATAATCTGGTCACTTAAGACACCTAATGATTTAGCTATTCTAGTAATGTACGAACCTCCCATGAGACTTTTCAGGGGATTTGTTTGTTGACTAGAAAAATACCCAGCAAGCTCGTGGGCAATATTACAAGGAATTCGCTCGAAAATACTATGTAGATAGAAGACTTCGGAGGTACTAACCCTTCGTTGATTAATTTCGCGCCCCGTGATAGTGTTGGCCAAAACACGGTGCATATACCGATAACGAGGGTCTTTGAAGTTTGCAGAATTATTATTGCCGCACCATGCTTTTGATGCATGGCGTTGCCAATACTCTTTCATTTTCGCGTAGGTGTAGCTGGTTATTGCCCTCGTGAAAACGGGCTGTGTAACTTCCTCATTGGTATATATATACCCAGGCAAACTGCAAATTCTGTTAATGACATGTTATGATGTTGTCCACAAAGCCGAAAATGAATGGATTCTTCGGTAAGACTTCTATTAGATTTGTAATAGAAGGTGGACAAGAATTCATATACCAGTTCATCATATGATGGCTCTAAGATGTCGAAGAAACGGCGCCAAGGTGTATTGTGTGATAGTAATATTGACAGTGAACCACTGGGGTCAACCATTTCTATTCGATGCAAATCAATACCGCCGATGGTAAAAACTTCAAGGTCCTTGAGTTTCTGATACTTCTCACGAGTGGGTAGCACAGCAAACCGGAGGAAGGGATGAATTCCTGCTACATTTGAGGATTCAGCATGTGCTACTGGGAAGTATGCCATTTGAATATTGGGTTTAAGTGGTGAGTTTCTCCGGCGAGTGTGTGAGTGATATGTAGTTTAAGAAGGTGTTGTGGTGATGTGAGAAGGTAGAACGGTTAGGTTTTTTTTTTTATAGCTCATGCAAATCTCGTAAGTCCGGAATGATTTATGATGAGCCGTAATTGTGCTATCAAAAGTCTAGGTTCACACTGATCGACAAAATGGAGACGCGGATTCCAATCAATTACCGAGAATTCAGGAGCCGAAAAAAATCGGCGCAGATATGTTTGAAAAAGGAAAATGGTTGTTGCTGTCATGTTCTTGGCGGCAATTTTAAAAGATTTAACGAATTTGTCGCTTCGATAGAATTTAAAGGTTAGGTAGCTTGAATGACCAGGAGGCTTGACGGAGTGGTTAATGTGCATGTTTGGGAGAGTAGTGACCTGAGTTCGATTCTGGGTGTTGTCCTTTTTTATCCCTTTTTTTCCATGATACGTTTCAAAACAGTTTACTGTAGCCAGTCTGAAAATTTGAATTTGTATGATCTCGAAATTTATTTGAAAAGAGACTTGGTAAAACGATCCTATATTATTTATAAGACCTTATAGACATGTGAGAAAAGTTGGTTTGGTTTCCGCTTGATGGCGGATATCTTTAGGAAAATGATGTAGTGTGATCGTGTTTTAATGACTATGTTAAATAGGAAATTCATGGGCAAAAGAGTCATTGGACTTGATTAAGTATTTATAAGCGGTAGGGGAAAACATAAGGTTATAGGAATCAAAACGAAATACTTTTGGTGGAATAGTTTCATAAAATCAATTATGAGGATAGAAAACACATAATAGGATGGATATCATTTATTCCACGAATAAACGACATCAATGACAAGTCAAAGTAGTTGGGTTCTTATAACTTAGTGAAGTCATGCTTATGTATAAATGTATGAAATGATTTAATATGTTAAGTGTGTGAAAAGAGAATATCGGAAATAAGTTTGAATTTTGAAAGATTGCATCGGATAAGATAAATAATAGAAACACATGTTTGATTTAAATTTGGATGGTTCCAAAACGGAACTTTGACTAACCAAAGTGGTTGAAAAGTCTTTCGAGTTTGAGGAGCATGCTTTGGCCTAATAGGTGAAATACTCTCGCCGACAAGTCGGTTAACGGTATTTACCCTTCCGGTTACTACATGTCCCCAAATCAATTGAAATTTCGAGACTTGGCGGGATTAATGAAAATCAAGGAGTGGAACTAGTCGACAAGGTGTGGGTTCACCCCTAACTTGGCGATTTAGTATCCTAAGTGTGGCTGGTACTCATCGGGTCAAAAGTTAATTTCGACACTTTGACGAGGGTCCACTTGTCACACCCTGGCTTTGCGGAAGCGTGGTTAATTTTGGTGTGACTTCTTAATACCATAGCTTAATCATACCAAAGCTATATGAGTTAAAAACATGCAAGATCATCCATTAAGTTTTGAAAACCAGACACAATACCATTGTTTTAACCAACAACCATAACCTTGTCCAACAGACGTTACAACTTGAAACATAACATAAACATGGTTTAAGGACTGTGTCTTGTCCAGGAAAGAGACACATCCCCTAAACCCCGGATGACCTTGGAAACTAGTGCAGCGGAAAACATGCCATACCGTGCCAGATCTCGTTAATTTCCTGAAATACATGTAGTTGAAAAAATCAACAGTAATGTTGAGCGAGTTCATGTGCAAGTGAGTAAGTAAAAACACTTGTAAGTATAAAAGTTCCCTGGTATGTAGCAGTGTAAGAGGACTTGTGATCACCAATGGTTTGCAAGGCCATTAGCATGTTGTGAGATGCAAGTAGGAAGATACAAACCTAGCGTATTTGGCGTTGGGGCACAAAGTCACCACCTGGTCCATTATGCGGGCTCAGGGGTTGGGCTCGCTACACCCAGATAGATCTACCGCTTAAGTCCCTCGGTGTTCTAACTACCCATTCACATGATATAAAACCTCCTTACGTTAATCATACCGTGTATAATAGTACTTGTAAACAAAGTAACATGTATTTCACCCCCGCAGTTAAGAAAACTGAAAACAGTTAGAGAAAAGGGGGACATGAACTCACAGTGAATGCGCGTCTCTACCAAGTGTCTCCAATACAGTAAGCTGTGCAACGACCTACAAGTGCTAATTCTATTAGACGGACGGCCGTGCCTTAGCTTTACAGTTTATGTCTTTGGGAAATAGTTAGACAACTATTTCGTGTTTATGTTCCGTATACACTTGGTAGTTATTCTTCTTCCCAAGGATGGGGGATACAATACATGTGCGTAAGTTACGTTTTATCAATCTTGTGGTAATGTAATTACCGGTGTAACTTATATGTTTGTGGAAGCGTTCGTAAAGTTTTGGGATCATTAACGCTTGTAAATATTATTTTCACTCTAAAATAATATTTATGTATTTCACAAAATAATCGTAAACAGTGTTGTGACAAATATATTTATCACGTTAATCTTTGTGAAAATCCCACCTCCGAATATGTAGTAAAATGTAGTGCTGGCGAAATTTATGTTTCGAAAGTATGTCCAAAAATAGTTCTAACACTTGTTGTGTAAAAAGTCTAAGTGTTAGGTTTTTAGAAAATTTCGCCAGAGTTTCCTCTGTAACTGGAGGTGGCCACGCTTTCAAGCGTATCATTTTCTTTTAACAAATCAATTCAACAACTTCTTTATTCAATCAAACAATCTCCAACACAACAAACTAGTCGACAAGTATGTAAATGTGCATAATCGCATGAACTTGTAGTTTTTCCGCATCTTTAATGTAAATCACCTTTATATATGTAGATCTTTATATAAAGTAGCTTTGATATTGTAAAAACCTCGTGTTTAGAGAAATCCGTCTTTACAACTTCTAGTCATTTTTCCCAAAAAAAATAGCTATTTGTCGGATCTTTTCATTTCACAAGTGTCTACGCACTTGTGGTTTATAAAATCATATTTATTAGTGTAAGATCCATCTTTAGAAAAACATGATTTCTTTAAAGTGTGGTCTTTCAAAAATACCACTTGCGGATACGTAGATCCGCTAGTTTTAAACACCATTTTACCGGTTAAATCGCTTTTACACAAGTAAAATATTTCTACACAAGTTCATGTATCTTGTGTGGTAGTGTTTTCACCTTTAACCCTTGTATTTAGTCAAAAACGAGCTTATGTGAAGACACATGGTTTTACAAAGTCGGGTTAAACGAAGATCCGAGCTACCACATCATAGATCGGGTCTCAATAATCACATATTTCAAGTCCTACGACTTTTACACAAGTTATATGCTATTAACCACCACTTTTATAGTTTTTACTAGACTTTTATGCATCAAAATGTAAGTTAACGATATTTAACCGACAAAATTCCTTTTAACCACCTTAGATACGTTCAAACAAGAGTTTTAAGTGATATACCTCTAGCTCGGGGCTAGGGAAGATTCTAGGCGAAAACGAGGTGGATAAAAGCTAACGGAAGAGGTCCTTCGTGTTCCGCTTGCACCAAAGCTCCTAATACGCAATCCTTAATGTTTGTAGATGCTTGGAATATGATGAACAAAATCGAAAAAATGGATGTATGGCATAGGGTGTTTGGCCGTGAGCTTCTAGGGAGAGAAAGAGAGGGTGTGAAGTTGATTTGTGAAGTGTTAATGATCAAATGGACATAAGCATGAATTTATAGGTAAACTTAGTGTGTATTAACCAATGGTAATTATGCACCCTAGATATTTAACATTGAGATTTAGAAAATCTTGCAAGTACCATATATGTCCCCTAGGGGACGGTTTTGGTTGGGGGGGGGGGTATCCGGTTAGAAATCAACTAGGTGGTTAGGGTAATTAGTTAAGTTAAATAGGTTAGTTTAGTATTTAACCTCGTTAGTAATGTAAAGCGTGTTATGACGGGTGTTAGGGTAATCAGGGACCCTAACTGGCTCAGAAAAATATAAATAGTGAAAATAGTAATATTTTCATGTCCCGGGTGAAGTCCGGTTGTTCGGTTGGATAGTAATCCGTTAAAGTCTTTTGTAACGCTTTAAAGTGTCGTTATTAACATTTTTAGTGACACATCTTGTTTCCAACACTTTAGAAAGTGTCTAGTGTTATTTTCTCATGTTCTGGCACTTTATTAGTCAGCTAGAAGCTGGTTAAATTATTAAAGTGCTGTGTTTGGTACTTAAAGTACGTTCTTGGCACATCCGAATCAGTGTATCTTATCCCTAGAGACGCGGTACCACAACCCTTATATCCTACACTCACTACCAGTGTAGCCAAAATATATGAGGCTCTTAACAGGCCTTAGAGGCAGTGTCTGCCTGATGCTGGCCATGTCAGCATGTTTGCCGTGTATCCGTTTAGTGCTACTGTGCTTTTTGTGCATCATGTTTGTCACTAAGGTGCCGTATGTAAATAATGTAGTGACAGCATATAAAGTATGATGCAAGTAAGTGCATGTATCAGTATGCAGGTAGCAGTTCATCAGCTAGTTTCAAACAAGCACAGTAATTAAGCAGTAATTAATCATTAATTAAGTTGTACGGATACCTGGTTTAGTGCGGGTTGTCACATTCTCCCCCCGTTAAATAAATTTCGTCCCGAAATTTAAGTTCTGCTTGTAGATGCAGAGTTCTTAGGAAATAAGTGGGGGTATTTTTCTTTCATCCGGTCCTCACGTTCCCATGTGAATTCAGGACCATGTCTGGCATTCCAACGAACCTTGACGAGTTTGACACTGCTCCGGCGGGTCTTGTTAATTTTCCAATCCGTGACCTCAACAGGTTCTTCAACAAAGTGGAGCGTGTCGTCAATATGTATCTCGTCGATAGGAATGGCAACGTCAATTTGAGTTGGACTTTTCTTTAAATTGGATACATGAAATGTATCGTGAACACCATTCAGTTCAGCAGGTAGGTCCAACTTGTATGCCACTGTCCCAATTCTTTCCAGAATTCTGAAGGGACCAATGTAGCGTGGATTCAACTTTCCACGTTTTCCAAAGCGCGCTACCCCTTTCCAGGGTGAAACCTTTAACAACACCATTTCTCCGATTTGGAAGTCCACATGCTTCCGGTTTGGATCCGCGTAGGCCTTTTGTCTGTGGCGAGCGGCTTCTATGCGTTTAAGTATTTGCGAAATTTTGTCTGTCGTCTCTTGGACGATTTCGGGACCAGCAAGCTGCCTATCACCTGCGTCAGACCAACATAGTGGCGATCGGCACTTGCGTCCGTATAGTGCCTCAAATGGCGCGACACCAATACTGGTGTGGTAGCTGTTGTTGTATGAAAATTCGACCAAAGGTAAGTGTTTATCCCAGCTACCGCCTAAATCCATAACACATGCCCTCAGCATGTCTTCCAACGTTTGTATTGTTCGCTCGCTCTGGCCATCAGTTTGCGGATGGAATGCAGTGCTCAGATTCAATTGTGAGCCAAAAGATTCTTGGAAAGATTGCCATATTCCTGACACAAATCTTCCGTCTCTATCAGAGATGATCGAGAGTGGTACTCCATGACGTGCTACGATCTCTCTCAAGTAAATTTCCGCAAGTTTACTAGTACTGTCTTTCTCCTTGATTGGCAGAAAGTGTGCGGATTTTGTTAGGCGGTCAACAATCACCCAAATCATATCATGGCCTCTTGGCGTTCTTGGAAATTTTGTAACAAAATCCATTGAGATTTGTTCCCATTTCCACTAGGGAATCTCAGGTTGTTGCAGAAGTCCCGAAGGCTTCTGGTATTCTGCCTTGACCTTAGCGCACGTTAAACATTTGCTCACGTAAACAGCAACGTCGCCTTTCATTCTAGGCCACCAATAGTAATCCTTGAGATCTTGATACATCTTATCCGATCCAGGGTGGATAGAGTACCGTGACTTGTGCGCTTCATCGAAAATAACTTCCCTTAATCCACCAAACAGAGGAACCCAAATCCTTTTCTCAAAACATAACGTTCCTTCCTCGTTTGGTACCAAAAGCTTCTCCGTTCCACGGAGATATTCTTCCTCAAGGTTTCCCTCCTTGAGAGCTTCCTTTTGTGCAGCACGAATGCGCAAGGAAAGGTCGGTTCGTATAATCATTTCCAAAGCTCTAACCCTTATGGGCTTGATTCTTTCTTTACGACTTAGGGCATCGGCGACTACATTCGCCTTCCCTGGATGGTATTTTATCTCGCAGTCGTAATCGTTTAGCAATTCAACCCATCGTCTTTGCCTCATATTTAACTCCTTCTGGTTAAATATATGTTGTAGGCTTTTGTGGTCTGTGAAGATTGTGCACTTCGTACCATACAGGTAGTGTCTCCAGATCTTTAGTGCAAAAACCACTGCGCCAAGCTCTAAATCGTGTGTGGTATAGTTCTTTTCATGCACCTTCAGTTGGCGTGATGCGTAAGCAATGACCTTTTGGCGTTGCATCAACACACAACCCAATCCTTGACGCGATGCGTCGCAGTATACCACAAAGTCATCAGTACCTTCTGGTAGAGCTAAGATTGGCGCGTTACAAAGCTTACCCTTCAATATCTGAAACGCTTCATCCTGTTTGATTCCCCAATCAAACGTCTTGTCCTTCTGCGTGAGGAGCGTCAAAGGTTGAGCGATTTTCGAGAAATCCTCGATGAACCTTCGATAGTAGCCGGCCAAACCCAAGAATTGTCGAATCTCGGTTGGCGTTGTAGGCGTTTCCCAATTCTTGATTGCCTCGATCTTTGTGGGATCAACATGAATTCCATCCCCATTAACCACATGTCCAAGAAACTGGACTTCGCGTAGCCAAAACTCGCACTTGGAGAATTTGGCGTACAGCTGTTCCTTCTTTAGCAGCTGCAATATGGTTCTAAGATGTTGTTCGTGTTCAGCCTTCGTCTTTGAGTAAATCAGGATGTCGTCGATGAATACAATCACGAACTTGTCTAAGTATGGCTTGCAAACTCTATTCATCAAGTCCATAAAGACTGCAGGTGCGTTTGTCAGACCAAACGGCATAACGAGGAACTCGTAGTGTCCATAACGAGTTCGGAAGGCTGTTTTCGGGATACTCTCCTCTTGTATCCTTAACTGATGGTATCCAGATCGTAAGTCGATCTTTGAATAAAAGCTTGAGCCTTGCAGTTGATCAAACAGATCATTGATTCTTGGCAGAGGGTATCTATTCTTAATCGTCAGCTTGTTCAATTCTCTGTAGTTGATGTTTATTTGAAAATCATCATCCTTCCTTTTGACGAGTAGAAATGGGGTTACCCCAAAAGGAAATTTTGGTCTGTTATCTTCCTTCTCTAACCATTGCCAACACTTCTCTGTCAATCCTTGCATCTTCGAAAATGTAAGTTGCTATGATGCATCGACTACGGGTGCCGTGCCCGGAATTAAATCGACGCGGGATTCGACTAATCGTGAGGAGATGATTTCGGCAAGTCTTCGGGGAAGACTTCAGGGTATTCTCCAATCACAAGGATATCTTCGAGTTTTGGTTCTTCGACTTCCTTTTCCATAACATGAGCCAAGAATGTAACACATCCTTTGTGCGAGAATTTTTGGGTTTTCTTAGTCTGATAATCCGTAGGAGCGTATCCTGCTCCATGAGTCACGATCATTCCTTCGTTCGTTGTCGGGGCGCGGATGACAATCTCCGCATGGTTGTTCGTCAACCAGTCCATCACGTCGTAGCTTCCAAACTCAACTGGCAATAGATCTAGCGTAAACTTACGCTCTCCGGGTTCTATCGTGCCGATTCCAGTTACTGCGTTGGCTTCCACTAGCTTCCCCTAAGCTAGTTCTAATGGGTATTGGAATAACTATTCACTCACTATGTAAACCAATTATGTCCTTGAATACTAGAATTGTGAATCGTAAAATTTGCAACAGTAGTTGGCAATACAGACGCATAATATTGAGTACTGTGGGACGTACCGCTATCCATGTTTGGATCTCTGGCGTGCCTCCCTAGCTCCGATGGGGAGCTTTCATCCTTGCGCCTGATTGCTTTTCGGGCAATATCTTCTGAAATGCTTTTTGCTCCCACAGTTTAAACATCCTCGAGCACGCTTCTGTTTATCACTCATTCTGCCTTGACAATTATCATTGTCGTTGTCCCCTTCGTGATTCTCACTACCGTCTTGGCCCCCATTACTAAGTTCAGTATTTTGCCAACAAGTTTCCTTGACATGTCCCACCTTGCCACAGTTACCACAATTTCCATATTTGCATCGCCCGATATGATAACGTAAACAATTGTCGCACTTAGGTAGGATACCCTTGTAATCTTTTCTCTTTTTGGTCTTCTTCTTGTTACTTACCCGAGTAACCATCTTGAAATTTGCAAGCTTCCTCTTGTTATCCCCAGATGCCTTTATAGCAGTCTCCTTTTTCTCCTCCGCAGGGGAAAATTTTCCTTGTCTAACTGCTTCTTCCGTGAGTGCTATGCTTATGTTGATAGCCTCGGTGATCGTTGAGGGTTTTGATGATGTTACCAGGCTTAGAATCTGAGGTGCCAATCCCCTTATGAACTGTTCAATTCTTTTAAACTCTGGTGTCCCCAGGAGTATGGCAACTTGTGATAATTCGTTAAATCTCTGCACATACTCTGCTATTTTTGGTCCTTTCATTTTCAAGTTCCACAGTTCTGTTTCCAATTTCTGGACTTCTGCCCTCGAGCAATATCTTTCACGCATCAGATTTTTCAGTTCGTCCCATGTCATAGCATATGCAGCGGTCTCACCCGTCGTCCGAATTTGATGGTTCCACCATGACAGAGCCTCATCCACCAATAGTCCAGTTATATACTTGACTTGATGTTCGTGGTCACATTTGCTCAATCGTAAAACAGAATCTGTCTTTTCAACCCAGCGTACGAAGGCTAAGGCACCCCCGGTGCCGTCGAACTCTCGAGGTTTGTGGTCTAAGAACTGCTTGTAGGTGCAGCCGTTGGGTGGGTTATTTCCTGAGGTACCTCCGTTGCGCTCGGAGTGATGGGCCTCGTATTGTGCGATGACTGCAGTAATGATTCCCTGAAGTTCCACCTCGTTGGTGGGTATGCGTACACCCCGTTTTGGAGGCATTTCCTAAAAGATGTTTCACGTAGGTTAGGTCATCGCAACCAAAATGCACGTATGCATTAACAATATCAACACATAACATCTCATGCTATCAATAATTCATCCACATAACACCTCATGTTATAAATAAATTAGCCTCTGCAATGGTCGAGGCTTCGAGGTAGTAACCATTCCCCTGATCTGGGGTGCAAGTGTCCAAGTGAATCGTTCAATCCTTTTTGAACTCCGGTTTGACTAAGTAGGGGACGACCCTAGACAAGTCGTGAGATTGCTGGATGTATTCCGGAATCTCTGGTCCGTCCATTTTCAATTCCGGAACTCTACCTCAAGCTTCCGAATTCCAGTCTTAAAGCAACCTTTCTTCTTAATCGTTCCCTTGAGCTCGTCCCAGCTCAGTGCATAAGTAGCATCTTGTACCAGGGATCTAATCCTGGAGGTTCCATTAAGAGAGTGTGCCATCTAGAAATATCCCTGAGATGTAGGTAACACTCTGTTGGGGCGAACAGTTACTTATTCTTAGAATGGAGTCGGTCTTTTCGGACCGACGAACAAATGCAACGGTGCCTCCTGCTCCATCAAAGTCCAAAGGCTTGCAGTTCAGGAACTGTTTATAGGTGCAGCCAGTTGGAGGTTTATCTCCAGTAATGCCATCGTTGTACTTAGAGTGGAGGGCTTCATGTCGTGCATTTATCTGTGAGATGCGTTCTTGCAGCTCGGCTTCTGTCCTTGGCAACGTACTGGTGTTTGTGTCACGCCTGGGTGACATTCCCTTTTATTTGGGGTGGCGTGAAGCGGGTTAGAAAGCGTTTCAACTGTCTATGGGGTATGTATAGCAACGTAAGCCATCACGTAAACACCCCATTTCTCACGCCAATATACTCACTGTATAAGTGGGGAAATAAATTCCTGAGCCTTCACATAGGCTTGTCACTTTGGCTTGTTGCTTGTAATAGAATGAACTCGAGGCTACATCACCTAGGTCATTTGTGTTTAAGTTATTGGTTACCATTAGCTTGACCTGCAGAGTCCACCTGGATTCCTGTGCACTACAAATCGTTATTACGTGGGCCCCCGTAATAATAAATTGTCTTGCACAGTTACCCCAAATTTTCTCTCATCCAAGCAGATGATCAATCAAGAAGCAACAGCCGGTGCATCGGCATGAACAGGGTCATACTCTAATGCGGGGTCAGGAGCAACGCCTGGCTCAGGGGCCACGGCTAGCTTCGAATCAAAAACTCTATCTCAAAATCAGCTAGATCAACAATCACAGGGGTAACAGGATCCTCCAAGGGCTGGTCTAAGTGCATGAACTCAATGTCATGGTCTGGATCAACACCAGGCGGAAAAACAGAATTGTCCTCATAATCGCGATCAAACTCAAAGCTGTGTGTGGGATCCGGTGCAGCTGATGATGCCATATCAGGGTCGGCGTCGTGTAAGTGGTGCTGCATTCCCTGTATGTGCGAAGACGCGGATGTCAGAGACTCAAATGAGTCTGGGATAGGGGAATGAGTTTCCCCTGCAGGAGCGTCCGCATGCAGTAGTCTAATGCTAGCAGCGAGAGGGCTTTGCCCTCAAGTGGGTCCTCCTCCAGTAGATCGTTATCGTCTTCAGAGGCCTCGTTGGGAGGGCGTATCATCAACAGGATAAGCGGCAAGGGGCACAGGAGCAGGGATCACCGCCAGTGGTAAAATCCCAACAAGATGGCCATCAGTAGGCTCTGCTACGACTTCAGGCAGTGCACAAAGGGCTGAAAGTCGTCCTTGTCTGTGCCGGTAGTATCATAAATGTACACCTCGTGCCTTGTTGAACTATGTCGTCTGATACTATGGTCATGGGGTTCGTAGTGCCCATCTTTCTAGTACTTGATGAAAGCATAACGTTTGTAACACAAGCACATATACGTATAATATAATCAATCATATAATCAGTTAATCACATAAGTCACCAAGTAAGGCATCACACAATCCTCCTAGTCTTACTAGCCAATACCATCCAGTCTACCAGACTGCTCTATCCTTTACTTAAACCAAACCTCGATCCTCCAGATCGATCCTATAACAAACCAACGTGCTCAACTATCTTGTTCACCTCGATCCTCCAGATCGATCCTATAACAAACCAACGTGCTCGACTACCTTAATCATCTCGATCCTCCAGATCGATCCTCAGCCCTCCAAGCTGAACTTATAATTAATAAAATGTGCTCAACATTTGTTTGTAAAAAGTGTGGATCTGGACTTAAGTGGTATGCAGAAAAATGTTTTCGTGAGAGCCCTAGTGATCATAGTCTAGACTCGAGACAGAATCCTAGTTCGCTATGATCAGAGCTCTGATACCAAGCTGTCACACCCTGGCTTTGCGGAAGCGTGGTTAATTTTGGTGTGACTTCTTAATACCATAGCTTAATCATACCAAAGCTATATGAGTTAAAAACATGCAAGATCATCCATTAAGTTTTGAAAACCAGACACAATACCATTGTTTTAACCAACAACCATAACCTTGTCCAACAGACGTTACAACTTGAAACATAACATAAACATGGTTTAAGGACTGTGTCTTGTCCAGGAAAGAGACACATCCCCTAAACCCCGGATGACCTTGGAAACTAGTGCAGCGGAAAACATGCCATACCGTGCCAGATCTCGTTAATTTCCTGAAATACATGTAGTTGAAAAAATCAACAGTAATGTTGAGCGAGTTCATGTGCAAGTGAGTAAGTAAAAACACTTGTAAGTATAAAAGTTCCCTGGTATGTAGCAGTGTAAGAGGACTTGTGATCACCAATGGTTTGCAAGGCCATTAGCATGTTGTGAGATGCAAGTAGGAAGATACAAACCTAGCGTATTTGGCGTTGGGGCACAAAGTCACCACCTGGTCCATTATGCGGGCTCAGGGGTTGGGCTCGCTACACCCAGATAGATCTACCGCTTAAGTCCCTCGGTGTTCTAACTACCCATTCACATGATATAAAACCTCCTTACGTTAATCATACCGTGTATAATAGTACTTGTAAACAAAGTAACATGTATTTCACCCCCGCAGTTAAGAAAACTGAAAACAGTTAGAGAAAAGGGGGACATGAACTCACAGTGAATGCGCGTCTCTACCAAGTGTCTCCAATACAGTAAGCTGTGCAACGACCTACAAGTGCTAATTCTATTAGACGGACGGCCGTGCCTTAGCTTTACAGTTTATGTCTTTGGGAAATAGTTAGACAACTATTTCGTGTTTATGTTCCGTATACACTTGGTAGTTATTCTTCTTCCCAAGGATGGGGGATACAATACATGTGCGTAAGTTACGTTTTATCAATCTTGTGGTAATGTAATTACCGGTGTAACTTATATGTTTGTGGAAGCGTTCGTAAAGTTTTGGGATCATTAACGCTTGTAAATATTATTTTCACTCTAAAATAATATTTATGTATTTCACAAAATAATCGTAAACAGTGTTGTGACAAATATATTTATCACGTTAATCTTTGTGAAAATCCCACCTCCGAATATGTAGTAAAATGTAGTGCTGGCGAAATTTATGTTTCGAAAGTATGTCCAAAAATAGTTCTAACACTTGTTGTGTAAAAAGTCTAAGTGTTAGGTTTTTAGAAAATTTCGCCAGAGTTTCCTCTGTAACTGGAGGTGGCCACGCTTTCAAGCGTATCATTTTCTTTTAACAAATCAATTCAACAACTTCTTTATTCAATCAAACAATCTCCAACACAACAAACTAGTCGACAAGTATGTAAATGTGCATAATCGCATGAACTTGTAGTTTTTCCGCATCTTTAATGTAAATCACCTTTATATATGTAGATCTTTATATAAAGTAGCTTTGATATTGTAAAAACCTCGTGTTTAGAGAAATCCGTCTTTACAACTTCTAGTCATTTTTCCCAAAAAAAAATAGCTATTTGTCGGATCTTTTCATTTCACAAGTGTCTACGCACTTGTGGTTTATAAAATCATATTTATTAGTGTAAGATCCATCTTTAGAAAAACATGATTTCTTTAAAGTGTGGTCTTTCAAAAATACCACTTGCGGATACGTAGATCCGCTAGTTTTAAACACCATTTTACCGGTTAAATCGCTTTTACACAAGTAAAATATTTCTACACAAGTTCATGTATCTTGTGTGGTAGTGTTTTCACCTTTAACCCTTGTATTTAGTCAAAAACGAGCTTATGTGAAGACACATGGTTTTACAAAGTCGGGTTAAACGAAGATCCGAGCTACCACATCATAGATCGGGTCTCAATAATCACATATTTCAAGTCCTACGACTTTTACACAAGTTATATGCTATTAACCACCACTTTTATAGTTTTTACTAGACTTTTATGCATCAAAATGTAAGTTAACGATATTTAACCGACAAAATTCCTTTTAACCACCTTAGATACGTTCAAACAAGAGTTTTAAGTGATATACCTCTAGCTCGGGGCTAGGGAAGATTCTAGGCGAAAACGAGGTGGATAAAAGCTAACGGAAGAGGTCCTTCGTGTTCCGCTTGCACCAAAGCTCCTAATACGCAATCCTTAATGTTTGTAGATGCTTGGAATATGATGAACAAAATCGAAAAAATGGATGTATGGCATAGGGTGTTTGGCCGTGAGCTTCTAGGGAGAGAAAGAGAGGGTGTGAAGTTGATTTGTGAAGTGTTAATGATCAAATGGACATAAGCATGAATTTATAGGTAAACTTAGTGTGTATTAACCAATGGTAATTATGCACCCTAGATATTTAACATTGAGATTTAGAAAATCTTGCAAGTACCATATATGTCCCCTAGGGGACGGTTTTGGTTGGGGGGGGGGGGGTATCCGGTTAGAAATCAACTAGGTGGTTAGGGTAATTAGTTAAGTTAAATAGGTTAGTTTAGTATTTAACCTCGTTAGTAATGTAAAGCGTGTTATGACGGGTGTTAGGGTAATCAGGGACCCTAACTGGCTCAGAAAAATATAAATAGTGAAAATAGTAATATTTTCATGTCCCGGGTGAAGTCCGGTTGTTCGGTTGGATAGTAATCCGTTAAAGTCTTTTGTAACGCTTTAAAGTGTCGTTATTAACATTTTTAGTGACACATCTTGTTTCCAACACTTTAGAAAGTGTCTAGTGTTATTTTCTCATGTTCTGGCACTTTATTAGTCAGCTAGAAGCTGGTTAAATTATTAAAGTGCTGTGTTTGGTACTTAAAGTACGTTCTTGGCACATCCGAATCAGTGTATCTTATCCCTAGAGACGCGGTACCACAACCCTTATATCCTACACTCACTACCAGTGTAGCCAAAATATATGAGGCTCTTAACAGGCCTTAGAGGCAGTGTCTGCCTGATGCTGGCCATGTCAGCATGTTTGCCGTGTATCCGTTTAGTGCTACTGTGCTTTTTGTGCATCATGTTTGTCACTAAGGTGCCGTATGTAAATAATGTAGTGACAGCATATAAAGTATGATGCAAGTAAGTGCATGTATCAGTATGCAGGTAGCAGTTCATCAGCTAGTTTCAAACAAGCACAGTAATTAAGCAGTAATTAATCATTAATTAAGTTGTACGGATACCTGGTTTAGTGCGGGTTGTCACACCACTAGAATTTGAGATTGAAATTATCATTAAGGTGTGGATTTCACTCCTAACTTAATGGTGTAATTTCATGTAAAAAGAATAGGTAGGTTGAGCGTCGTTCACCAAATTGTGGGTTTCACGCCTATTTTGGTAAACTCGTCTCGTTTGTACAATATGAGTGTTGTCGGATTTAGAATAATCGAGTAAAATGCATAGGGAAAAATGTAAGTCAAAGGAGTACACAAACAAGTATAAACACATAAAAAGCATATTAAGAATGGTACATAAAGAATGAAATAATAAAACAAGTATTAACAATAAGAATAGCATGTTATGTATTAACACATAAGTGATGTATATGTCTAAAAGATCAAAAGCGGATGAATAAGAAGCAAGTAAACTAACATGCAAGTAGTTCAAGTAAAACATAAGAATAAAGCTCTAAAACTATAGACTAGGTGAAAGCATTCCTACTTTTCCTAATTCCCTATAGTTATGGCTCTGATACCAATCTGTCACACCCCGACCAATGGCGGAAACATCGGGATGAGACGAAGTGTGAAGATTGCAAGAGACTTCATAACGCTATTAGTGACATTATTTAATAAACCGATTTCATTTCATAAGTAAATTGTCAACAATACAGAAATTCAAATAACAACAAGTTCAAAGGAAATACATAACAACATCATAAAAGTTGATACAACATTTAAACCTAAACGTCTATATGTGTATCTAGGCATCATTGCTACTTCATTTCATAGCATCATCGTCATCAACCTGTAACATGTTTAAAATACAATTCAATGCAAAAACAAAGGCGAGTATACAAGTTTGGTACGTACATAGCATAAGATAAGTTTTTAAACAATTCCCTTATAGCAAGCATGTGATTCAAGATAAACAATAAATTTGGCATGTGTCTAACATATCAACCCAAATGAGACGCAAGATGCTTATGACATAACCACAAGTCTACAGGCGGGTCGTCAATCCTATAGCTTTAAAATTGGCGGATGTTACAAGTAAACCCTTAAGTTTCTGCTCAAGCACATCACTCTGAGAAGACATTTCTAAGTAGCAAAACTTTGAACCCCCGGAAATGTCTGTTTTAGCGAACCGGACCGTTAAAAACGTTCGAAAACTGACAGAAAACTATTTTTACCAAATCGTACCGTTAGACTCGTCTCGGAATTTCACCTTTGCTATATTGGGTCGCATACTCGTTGAGGTCGCACACCCTGAAACCGTACACCTCGAATTGGGCCACACACACTTTAGTTGGGCTGTACACACTGTTGGACCGCACACTGAGTTTTGGACCGCACACTAAGTTTTGGACCGCACACTAAGGATTGAACCGCACGCTCCTCAATTTGGACCGCACACCAAGAAATTGGGCCTGGTCGCACACCAACAATCTGTACACAAGCCAATCCACACACTCCAGGTCGCACACTTAGGTCAGTCGCACACCAGAACTTTGCACACTTCAATTTTGAACCCGAAAATCAAGGAATCAAATCAGAATTCAAATTTTAGGAGATCTTTCCACCAAAAACTTCCGAAAAAATAGCAAACACAATTTTTTCTTTTCCAAAACAGATCAAAACGTGAACTTTTGAACTGTTCTTCGAATCTGCAAACACTTTTTTCTTGTTCTTCGAGTAATATCCAACGAAACCAAACCTTCGAAAGACTTCTTAGGCTCTGATACGAATTGTAAGTGCAGGAACAATCAATTGGATATCACATAAACACGATTCTAAGTACGGAAAACAAAGAAGGTGTAGAACAAGATGAAGAAAGTTGATTGTATATTGATATTGCACACAATCTCTAGGATTGTCTAGTACAATGATCACACAAACTCGAAAATGTTAAGAAGAACAACACCAACACCAACAGCAACCTCCTAATGACCTAGGCACACCCTATTTATAGTTACATAGGGTGACCTAAATACAAACTGGGTCAAGTCCACACACACACTGTTAACTAAACAAGCCCAAAACATTTAATTAGCCCACATGGCTTAACCCAAGCCCACTAGAAGAACCAAGTCCAATAACCTATATTTTTTATTTGATAAAGATAAGCGTAAACATACTCAATTATATGGCCTTACATAGCTGATATTAAGTTAATAATGTGGACCCTTAATCAAAATAACCAACTAGTATTACACTAGTGAAGGTGGGTGCTGATGCCATTACTCTGTTCTAGTGATGGTGGACCGAAGTAGAGGATGATGGCATTACTGTTCTGTTATCCGTGATGGTGTGGTGGAGGTGATTGTTGGGGTGATGTAAGGAACACCACGCCAAAGTTGAAGGCGAAATTGTGTTAACCAACGTAGAACCACCCTGACCAGAACCACTGTGCGGTGGTTCTAGGTCTCCATGACCCTTACTCTAGCTAAAATTAAATACACCAGTACAAACAACCACATTATCGATCCTAAGTTTGAATCAAAGCTAATCATTCTAGATAAACAAGTACAGTGGACTGAAATCAAGCACATTCAAGTGAATGAAGATGATATTCATACCATGAAGTGAATCATTATGAACCTCTACGTGAACTCCATGAAATGCGGTGCTTTTTAACCTTGGTGGTGGCCGGAGTGATGACGTTCAGTGCTTGATTTGGTGTTCGCCGACGAGAAGAGGAAGATGGAGATGGATTAGTAAAGTTAAGGGTGTCAGAGAGTTACACAGTGAAGATAAGGGAGTAGGCTAAGAGTGGTTAGGAAGCTTCGAGTGTGAAAAGACAATTATAACCCTAAAACTAACTGTCAACTCAACCGTTTGACTAACGATGTAGAGCATTGGTGTGATGGAATGCCCACCTTAGGGTTTCACCGGGCAAAAAGTGAAAGATCGAATGTCATATTGCAATCTGGACCAAACCAAAGGGTAGCAAATTACGTTTTACTGTTGATTAGTTATATTTGAAAACACATATACTCTTTTGAACCAAGTAAAAATAATTATTTGATGATTTCTTATTAGATAGGATTTAAGTTGTAAGGCTCCCTCTTAGCGCTTTTTTTTTGGTGGAATGAAATGTTCCCCTTGCCTTTAAAAGGATTTTTAAGCATCCATTGTTTTATAAAAATTAGAGTAAATAACAAGTTTTGTCTTTTATGTATGTCCCAAATTGCAGGCGTTGTCCTTTGTCTTTAAAATTGATGAGTTTTGTCCTAATGTTTGCAAATCTTGCACGTTATGTCCTTTAGGCCAAACCCAGTTAATTTTTTTGTTAAATCTGGTCACTCAATGGTATTTTAGTCTTTTGACCTCATTTATTTAATAGTATTTAAAAATAAAACAAAATAATTTAAAATATTATTATTATTTTAACTATATATATATAACCTCCATCACCACCTCCCCTTCACCACCACCAGCACCTCCACCGCCACCACCCTCCACCGGCCACTACCACCCTCCACCTCCACCTCCTCTGCTCACATGCTGCTTGCATCAAAACCCCCCAAAAATCAAAAACCTAAATACCAAATCCAACCCCCCCCCCCCCCCCAAAAAAAAAATCCCCAAAACCAAAAATATCAAAAACCCCCAACAACAATTGATCAATCTGGTCATCATCCAGGCTAAGAACGACGTCGTTTGGTTTGTTGAAACGAGGTTCGTGAAATCGGAATCATCTGGTCATCATCCGCCACCACCTCTGTTCACCACAACCACCACCTCCGGTTCACCACAACAATTCGGACCGTCGTCCTTCACCACCGTCACACCCATCACAACCTCTCTATCACCATCGTTAGACCCACCATCACCACCCACTATCTCCACCATCGCCTGACCCACCATCACCACTCCACCGTCGTCCAACATCTCCATCAACATCTCCGTCGCCTGCATCTCCGTCGCCAGCATCTCCGTCAGCGATGTCATTTATGAGGGGATGAAAGGCTGCTTGGTTTGTAAGCTTAGTAATAGGTGTTTGAAACTTGTGGATGAACTAAGTATGGATGGATGGATGTTAAAGTTTTTTAGGGGTTTGGGTGTGTGGGGATATTTGTTTGCAGATCTGAAGAAGTTGATTCTGTTTGTTTTCTGTTGCGATGAAACTAAGCTAAGCAGAAGTTATCATTGATAACGATGACTGGTCGGCGATGTTCAATAGGTTAGAGAGAGAGACAAGGGTTAGAGAGAGAGAAGGCAGAGTTTTATGTTGTTTTTATATATATTTTTTATACTTACCCAATAGTCCCTAAAGATAAGTTCTTTTACACAATAGTCCCTATGATGGTGAAAAGACAAATGTACCCTCACATGCCTTGCACATGACTAGATTTAGCAAAAAAAATTTAACTGGGTTTGGCCTAAAGGACATAACGTGCAAGATTTGCAAACATTAAGGACAAAACTCATCAATTTTAAAGACAAAGGACAGCGCATGCAATTTGGGACATACATAAAGGACAAAACTTGTAATTTACTCTAAAAATTAAAATACAAATCTGGTGTCTTCTATTAACTGCCAAAATGAAAAAAGTAAACATCCTGACAACTTGAAGGCTGAAGAATGATGGTGAAGAGAACAGAACAGACGAAAACCTGATAGCTCACCGGACTTCCGACGGCGACCGGAATAAGCAGCGACGGCGCGTGGGGGGACATAATGACCGCAAAATCACCGTCACATCCCCATGCAAGATTCTCTCTCAATTTCTACCGATAAATATTCTTCACGCCTTTTCGTACAAATATCTATCTGCTTTCCCACACGTAATCTAACACTTTTTCTTTCTTCATCAATGAACCAGCAGCAACGTTCAATGGAGGAGGATGTTCACGGATTGATCTTAGACTCTGCTGCACCACTCCACAAAAACAATTTTCAAATTCCTGATATTCGACGACCAATCGCCGTAAGTGCTCTGCTTAATTTGACCTAAATTTAGAATTAATTATCACAGTTTCATGTTTGATTATAGTCTAATTGCTTGCATGTTGCTCGAATTGATTTTGACTTTGATTTTGAAAGTTGAAGTGAAATTTGTTTCAGAAGACGAGAGAAGTTGGGGAATTTGTTAGTGGTGCTTTGGCTGGGGCTATGACTAAAGCTGTTTTAGCTCCTCTTGAAACCATCAGGTTTGTTTGTCATATCTGCTGCTGATGATCAATAATTAGATGCATGCAACATGACTTGCTTTAAAAAATTGTACGCTTGAGGTGCTGTGAGGCGATGCAAACGCCTCGCGTGCTTCTTGCACATGCGGCTTAAAGGTGAAGAGATTATTAACAGTTGAGATCCAAACGGTTCGGTTTTTGCAATTTTGTGTCCGTTTGGATTGGAACTTGGGTCGGTCGTGTAAACAGGATCAATGTTTCAACTTATATTTAGAGCATTCACATCCCTTCCCCTATTTTTATGTGGGGGAAGAGATGTGAATGCTATGTGCCTATGTTTTGGATTTGTCGTTACTCTACGTATTATAACCAATGACCATTTTATCATTTTTAGTATTTTAATACATACTAATGATTTTGAATATAAAATAATAATAAAATCGGTTAAAACCATAAAAACTGAACCGTAAAATCCCCAAGAGTTTTCGTCAAAACCTGGCCAAACTAAGACCATAAACACCCCTATAGAGCGACATGCAACTTTTGGTTGTACATAAAGCTTATTTGGAACAAAGCCTAGTGTATGCGAAGCTCTTGCCTCAGCTTTCGAGGTCTAAACGTCATCTTCCTTTTAAGAAAGCAAGATGGATATAAAAGTTCCCCAAAAGAGTTTTTCTCATATATATTTGTCCTATATATGTTTGCTTTTGTCATTAAAAAAATAAAAATTTATGCAGGACCCGGATGGTGGTGGGTGTCGGGTCAAGAAAGATATCTGGTAGCTTTTTAGAGATAATCGAAAAACAAGGTTGGCAAGGACTTTGGGCTGGTAATGCAATAAACATGATACGAATTGTACCCACACAAGCAATTGAACTTGGAACATTTGAATGTGTGAAACGAGCGATGACGTCAGCGAAAGAAAAATGGAGTCAAGAAGATTGTCCGAGTGTGCAAATCGGTCCGGTCAAACTAAGTTTTTCTCTGTCATGGCTGTCACCAGTTGCCCTTGGTGGTGCAGCTGCAGGGGTGGTTAGCACCCTTGCATGCCATCCTCTTGAAGTCTTAAAGGTAATAACCTGAAATGTCAAACCCGTAATTTTCATAACAAGTTATCTTTTTTTGGCTGACTAAGAGAACCCGTTGGTGAAAACTCACGGGCCCTACCTATACCTTGTTAAACAGTAGGGACAGGTAAAGCGATAATCTTTTTACGTTTCTGCTAGAGGGAATCAAGTGTTTACCACTATGCCACCCGTTGAAGGTTAACACGATAATCTTTGTAGGTTATTTTGATGCTAATTTATCTTTGTTTTCAACTAATACAGGATCGGTTGACTGTAAGTCCTGATGTTTATCCTAATTTGGGCATCATGGTTAAAAGGATGTATAAAAATGAAGGGATTGGGTCTTTTTATTCTGGTCTTTCTCCAACATTAATGGGCATGCTGCCATACAGCACTTGTTATTATTTCATGTATGACACCATCAAAACGTCTTACTGCACGGCTCATAAGAAGAAAGCTTTAAGTCGTCTCGAGATGCTGCTGATTGGAGCTCTTTCAGGTGTGTCCCTCCATACTTATTTTGTTAGCTAACCAAGATTATTGGAGTTCAGGCTGTAAGAACATACTATATTTGATACGAAACAATATGCTGTGTTTTAAGGGACTATGTGTTTCATACGAAACAATATGCTGTGTTTTAAGGGACAATGGGTTAGCTAACCAAGATTATTGGAATTCAGGCTGTAAGAACATATTATCAGTCACCAAGTATTTAACGTTTAATTTATAATGGCTACCCATGTATTAAAATTAGTTCATAGGTCACCCAAGTATCTATCTAGTTTTATTTATATACCAATTCCATCAAAAACATGTCAAATGATGAAAATGCCCTTAAATATTTGGCAAAGAATGATTTCAACCAATAACATGTTGATACCTCATCAGAGAAGTATTTATCGTCTTTTATAAGTTTTAAGACATTCTTGTCATCAGACATGTTTTCAAGCTGAATTGGTACAATGAAAAATGAAACCAAATACTTAGGTGAACTGGTGAACTATAAAGTAGTATCGATACAAGAGAACCTTGTTAAGGAAAGTTGAATACTTTGGGCAGCTCCACATACACTTTCTATTCAAACCATGTCTTGTTAAAACTGATTATTCGTTTATGATTATTCAGTAGCATATAATCAATTGCAGAACACAATTTTAAACACCCTGTGGTAGTCTATCGACATTATTTAGATTTTAATCATGTATCTTGGTGAAATGAATTTGGTTACGAAGAAAGTACGCATCACTTACTAATACTATAAATTTGTGTTTGGCCAGGTTTAACTGCAAGCACAATAAGTTTTCCATTAGAGGTGGCAAGGAAGCGGCTAATGGTTGGAGCACTACAGGGGAAGTGCCCCCCACACATGGCAGCCGCAATATCTGAAATTGTGAGGGAAGAGGGGTTTGCGGGGTTATACAGAGGATGGGGTGCAAGTTGTATGAAGGTTATGCCATCTTCTGGTATCACATGGATGTTTTACGAAGCGTGGAAAGACATATTGATCGGTGACAACCATCAAGAATAAGTAATAATCTAACTGAGTTCTAACCAATGTACCGAAATATTTTGCCATGTTAAGAAAATAATACAATGAGACAAGTCAATTTGACTTTTGTTTAGAGTCATGTTTGACCCTCTTTCAAGAATTTGAAGAAAACTATAATAAATCAGCTAATCAGACCAAACATGTCTTGATGTTTAATCTGAAGTTGGATACAAAGATCCCGTAAGGCTTTACTAATGTAAACTTGGTTACATAATCCTTTAAATGTTATGAGCGCGGAATGGAAAAAAATACCTACTTTGCAGAACATGCAGTGATCACAGGGAGTATTGAATATCATGAGTTATCTACCACATCATTTGGACTATCACTTCTCCAGCTAAATTTTGATGAGCACGTCCCAAACAACGACGAATTTTCAGCAAGAATGTACAGACAAAACAAGCTCACTCCTGTGGTCAAAGTAACAGCAAAATCAATACTCTTTGGTTATAAAACCAGTGTAAGTGTGTGTGTGTGTGTGAGAGAGAGAGAGAGGGAGAGAAGTTGCCACATACCAGCATAAGCAACAGTAACACCTGAGACCAATCTTCCCAAAGCTGATAGCATATAAAGAATGACAACCACCTGTAATGAATTATAATCAAGATTATACTTGTCGATCTCTAGTAATCTTTCTACAGAAAAATAAAACACAGTCAAGAAAAACTGAGAAATGGCAACATCTATTATGGTTTCAAAATCGCTAATATGAAACCCAAAAAATCTTAGGGTGTTGAGAAATAAAACGCTGATGCAGAAAGTTAGAAACTGTTGTATAAATACATGGGGCCAATTGCTTTGTGTTGTTTTTTTGCTAGAGAGAACTTTGTGCTTCTATTGGTAAAAGGAACTTATGTACAATGGTATTATTAACACATGAGCTTGGTATAGCATTGCCAACAATTACAACAATACCAAAATGCGTGCATGAAATATCATACCTTAATCAATCTAAGTAACTTCTAATAGTTCCTATTAATTGTTCTAGCCGAATCCAAAGGCTAGCTGCCAAAAAAAGGCATCCTAAAACTAAATGAGTATTAGTTGCAGCAGAACACGATAATCCTCTTGTTTAAAATGAGAAATTGCAATTGCAGCAAGTCAGCAACTAGGGTAAAGTGAACGACAAGGATGTTGTTGGATGATTTACCTTTAGAAATAGGCGTTTATCATGGCCAGTTGCAGCAACCCTAAGAACAGATTCAGCTGCACCTACGGTATTAGCCAAACACGCAAAGAAGGTGTTTGCACTATCCTGAGATATCTGCCATTCCAAGGGATCCACGGGCACTCTGTATAAACCATCGAACACAATTAAAAAAACCTAGAACTCATAATCGGATCCTATCTAACAATTACAATATAAATCGATCCAATACGCATACTGCTGCACTAAAAAGTCAGACTCATGCGCGTTTATGTTCAATTGTAATTGAATGCAGAATTTGATACATAACTAAATAATCAGCAAAAACTAACCTACAAATCTTATTCAGATTCTAACTAATAGTTATTCAGATCCTAACTAATAATTACAAATAAATCGATTCAATACGCATACTACTGCACTGAAAAGACAAACTCATGCGTTCATGTTCAATATTATGTTCATTGTGATCGAATGCAGAATTTGATACACAACTAAATGATCACCAAAAACCAAAACCTAAATCTCCTAATGGAATCCTAACTATTAATTACAATATAATCAATCCAATACACATACTACTGCATTGAAAAGTCAAACTCATGCGTTCATGTTCGGTATTATGTTCAATTGTAATTGAATGCAGAATTTGATACATAACTAAATGATTAGAAAAATTTAGAACCTAAACATCCTAATCAAATCCTAACAAATAATTAAAAAATAATCAATCCAATACACATACTACTGCATTGAAAAGTCAAACTCATGCGTTCATGTTCGGTATTATGTTCAATTGTAATTGAATGCAGAATTTGATACATAACTAAATGATCAGAAAAATTTAGAACCTAAACATCCTAATCAAATCCTAACAAATAATTAAAAAATAATCAATCCTATACACACACTGCTGCACTGAAAAGTCAAAGTCATGCATTTATGTCCAATATCATGTTCAATTGTAATCGAATGCAGAAATTGATACATAACCAAATAATCACCAAAAAATTAAAACCTCGAACTCCTATTCAAATCCTAACTAATAATTACAATATAAATCGATCCAATACGCATACTACTGCACTGAAAAGTCAAACTCATGAGTTTATGTCCAATATTATGTTCATTATCATGTTCAATTGTAATCGAATGCAGAATTTCATACATAACCAAATAATCACCAAAGATTAAAACCTATAACTCCTATTCAAATCCTAACTAATAATTACAAATAAAACCTCTATCCAATACACATACTAGTGCACTGAAAATCAAACTCAAGCGTTCATGTTCAAAATTATGTCCAAATCATGTTCAGTATCATATTCAATTGTAAACGAATGCAGAAATTGACACATAACTAAACAATCAGCAAGAGAAAACCTACTGGATGTTCATCTGGCGGAAAAGGAGTCCGAGAATAGCGAGCGAACAGAGAAGAACGATGAAGACGTCGGAAACAAGTGAAACGATGCTTGAATTACGATAGGCACAGTGATAGTAGATCAAAGTGCCACACATCGCAACGATCAACGGTTTTCCTTTTCCTATTACTACTGATCGGAACTCCTTTGTGTTAAGCTTCTTTCTCGTTACCGCTGATCTGTCGTCGTTTTCATTTGCTCCGCCACCGCCGTTGGTGTTGGTGTTGAGATCGTCCATGGCCGCAGTCGTCGTCGTCAACAGTCGGAATCAAAATTGCTCATTGGCAAACAATGAATAATAATAAAAAATTGGTTAGGTTTGAAATGGGAATAGTAGTTTATATGGGTTGTGTAGTTGGAATATGGAAGCTTCCTTTTCGGTATTTGTTTTTTATTTATTTTTTTGGCGAAAGGAAATTTAAAAATTTGAAACTTTCATTTATTATCTCGTACTACAATCATGTATGCATCTATGTTTACATTGTAAACATCAAATGAATTAGTCCAAACGCTTTATGATACGTTAATCTTATAAAATTTTCAAAGTTGAGGAGGTTACAAAAAAAAATGTAAAACACAAAGGTAGACACGTAGTATAAAACACAATGCTTAAGAAATTTCATAAACACAATGCAATGACATTTGCAAAAGTATGAGTAGTAGTCTAGGGGTTACAATTGTAATTTTTTAAAGTTGGACAAATGTAAAAATGGAGTAATAGTGCAAGAGGTAAAAACACAAAGTCTAAAAAAGGCAAATTGTAAAAGTAGAGGAGTGGTGGCGTAAATGTGTAAAAGCTAAGGGGGTGATGGTGGAAGAACAAAGTAGAGGGGTTGTGCTCGAAAAGTTTGAAATATGAGGATGTGATTACATAAATTCAAAATAAAGGGGGTTGTGATGTCAAAGTTTTAAAAGTTGGGGTGTCGGTGGCGTAAAAGCCACCGACTTTCTACTTTAAAATAGTAGATAGTGATAACTATGAAAATAAAAATGCATAACGCGTTCATTTACTTATTTTAAACTGAAACTTAGTTTGTCGTTATTTGATGATTACATGAGGGAAAACTATAAATGTGTGTTACTTTGTTATATATAACTAGTATTAAACACCCCACGCGTTGCGGCGGGGGCGAGCACTAATACCACACTACTATCAGCAACCACCGACACTGAAGTTGCGGTGTTAATACGAAGAAATTAAACCGAAACGTAAAACATAGAATAAAATAACTAAGTTGATTTAGGACTCGCGCGTTAAGATGAACCCGCGTCTATTTTTTTCCGGTTGACATGTTCATCGTAATCTATATATAATATATATCATTACCACTATACAAACCATAATGCATACATTACAACAACCATTGCATCAATATGTTGCAAATTATATTTATACAAGATTTTGGCTAAATTAATTAGATTATTATAAATAATAGTAATTTACAAATAAAACAACACAACTTTGAATGGATCAAACCGATTGATTATGGTAAGATAATGAAACCATTATTTGATTAGGGTACAACCACTTAAGCACAATTTACAACCATACATGCACACAAAATATATTGAATTTGGTAAGGTAATGAAACCATTATTATTTGATTAAGGTACAACCACTTAAGCACAACTTACAACCTATATTTGACTAAGGTACAACCACTTAAGCACATGTTACAACCAATGATGTTGTGATTAAGTTGTAAAATTATTAAAGTATTTAGGTTAAAAGTAAGATAATAATTAAAGACAAAAAAAAAATCAAGTGGGTACAACCAATTTTGCTAAAATTACAACTAATAATGCAATAAAATGTTATAAATGAATATATAGTTAATATGTAATTTTTTTTTTTTGAGAAGCCCCCAATGCATGAGTTACAACCAACTATGCTCTAACTTGTTGATAAATTATAATATGTAAATAATAAGTTAGAGGGTAGATTTTGTAAGAAACCAAAATAAGAAGGATTGAAAGTAATTTTATATTTGCTGTGCAAAACCATCAAACAAAAGAAAGAGTTCACCAGCCAATCAGACTGTTTTTGAAGTTAAAAACTTTGGGGCATTTTGTCATTTTCTTGGTGCCACTGAACTTTATCTTTAGTATATAAAGTAATAATATGTATGTCGGTGGCAATGCCACCAACTTTATGTTTTAAGATAGTATACAATATAATAGATATTTTTATGATATGTATCTAACATAATATATAAATATGACTATAATTTGCAAGTAATTTATTTTAAAATAGTATATCTATAAACGTGCATGTCATGCAAACTCATGATAATTTCGTTATAAGCGATGTTCCTTAAGACCATATGTTATATGTTTGTGGATTAATTAAAAAGTGTCCCACGTCACTGCCATGTAGACCAGTCATCAGTCGTGCTTTAATTAACCCACCCTTCACAAGCTTGTTATGGTTTAAGTTTAACTAAAAAAATTAAACAAAGAAAAAAATGTAAAGGTAAATTGTGATTAGTTACAAAGGAGGACCCCATCCCACTTTCAATAATCACGTCTGTTAAAGGCTTGGCAGAGAGGCATGCCCTTAAAGCCCCCTTGGCGCCCCACATGGCGTTTTTTCACCCACTTTTGCTGAAGAGGTGGTGGGTTAACGCCCACAACACATAGTCTAAGTAGTAAGAACAAATAACCATAGACCCAATTGTGGTTCTTTTCATAATTTTTACTTTTAAGTTTTGGGTATCTGCAAGTCTTTTTCCCAAGTGATCCAGTGAATGGTGACCGATTTAGGTTTGAGCTCGGAACCATAGCTCTTTGTTTGTAATGTCTACAACACGACCATCAAATGAACCCTCTTTTAACAGAACAATTCGATCTCGCCATTTCAGAGTCCAAAAGCCGTTCTGGGGTAAAATGCAAACGCTAAACATATAAAAATAACCTAAAGCATGAGCACAAAATCATTAAAATCAATTTACAAGTTTTAACATACAAATCCCCCTTATTTCATTCATTATTCATTCATATTCTCATGAGTAAAAAATATAAATGATCACAGTACCATCAACATCAAGTTCTGAGAGTAACCCGCAAGCCGCTCTGTTTATTTAAGCTCTCATGACAAAATGCTCAAAGGATGCATAAATAAATATAGCTAAACACAAATGACAATAAACAGCCTTTAAATAAAATAAACAAATCAAACTAATAACAATCTCATTTTGCTTCCTTCTTTAAAACAACACACCCGCCCTGAAACCGACAGACTCTTGACACTTGAAAGATGAACATTGCCGCTCGGTTTCATCTTCAAATAAACTGATTATTATGTGTCATGTGTTTACCGAGTTTCATCCTCAAGGTTGCGGAAACCAGCAGTGAGATCGTCATTTAATTTCTTAAATTTCCCAATCAGAACATCTTCTCCTTCAGCTGGATCCTCAAACTTTTGTGACCTATTATAATTCATCCAATTATCAGATTAACTGAATCCGGGCCCACCCACCATAATAGGAGTAAATGTTTAATTGCAACTTCACTTACACTAGGCGGTAAAATAGATCACCCAACCGATGTTTGATCAGCGTGTAAGTGATCTTCTGGCCATCCATTCCAGCTCCTCGCTCCACCGCCTGTTATATAAAAAAAAATCTTTAAAATTCTATACAAAAAGCATGCAGTGTTTTACACTTAACCTAGTTTTAGAATAAACATAAAGATGCTAAGAACTATAATTATTCTGAAATAACAATAAAAAACTAACTATTGAGTTTTTTACATAAAATATCAACCTGCTTTTTCATTTGTCCTGCCTTAGTTATGTATTATGCAGTTTCATAGTTCTCTACTATAATTTTTTCTTTATTATACTCCCCAATAAATATAAAGATCTAACATCCTTATATATAAAGTTTGCCCTCTTAAATAAAGATTATCATTTCTGAAAGCTGGTTTTTTTGCATACAAAATGACCATAACGGAACACGAAATCATCTTTGAAAAAGAGTGTAGATGTATCATCCCAAAAGAAAGGAACTATCAGTAAACTTAACCTAAATTTTTTCATAGATAAAATAGATGATATCCCACCTGATTGGCTAAATTGTAGAAATGGATAATGTTGCGCATCATCCATACAGATTTGTAGAAGGGGCAGAACTTATCATATCTATATCACCATAAAATAAAAGTTTAAATCATGTGCAAATATTAAAAAAATGTGTAATACAAATCAAGGGGGGAGTACATACGGTGTGAACGCATTTTGAGCAAGATAGTCTTCCCTCAAAAGTTTTGCAGTTTCTAAGGTAATTTTATCTGTTTCCGCTAACGCGTCTTTCCCCACCAACTAAAACAACCATAACATCATCCTTTTAGCAATATGCATATTATTTACAAAATTCTGAACATAAAAGTTGGAACATTAAAAAATATACCTGGACAATCTCATTGAGATCATCTTCTCTCTGCAGCACCTCACGAGCCTTTGTCCTGATGTCGATGAAATCTGAATCAAACTTCTCATAGAATGATTCTAGAGCCTGTAAAAGTAATTATTATTTAGTAGGGAAAACAATACAACAAGTTGCAAAAGCATAAAATAATTAATTTCAACAACACACCGTTGAGTACTTTGAGTAGGAGATAAGCCAGTTAACAGAAGGAAAATGTTTCCTTTGGGCAAGCTTCTTATCTAGACCCCAGAAAACCTAAGAAAATGTAGAAGATGTGTAACTTTTGTTTAGTGAGTACGAAAAGTACATAAAATATATATAAAATAAAATATAAAGAATTACCTGAACAATGCTGAGGGTAGCAGAGGTAACGGGATCTGAGAAATCTCCTCCAGGTGGAGATACAGCACCAACGATTGTCACGCTACCATCTCGTTCTGGTCCACCTAGACACTTAACTTTACCAGCACGTTCATAGAAAGATGCCAAACGTGCCGCCAGATATGCAGGATAACCACTGTCTGCAGGCATTTCTGCCTGAATTAAAAAAAAAACACATAATACTTCCATCACACATTCATCTTAGTCATTAGGGCTGTGAATGAACACGAACAAGGCCTTGTTCGCATCCGTTCATTAAGGAATGAACATGTTCATGAACGGTTCACGAACACTTACCGAACGAGATTTATTGTCCGTGTTCGTTCATTATGAAAATGAACATTTTCATGAACTGTTCATGAACACTTACCGAACGTAGACGAAGGCAAACGGATACAAACAAATGTTCAAGAACACAACCAAATGTTATGTATTCATTTAAAGATAGAGAGATTACGAAGAATCCACCAGAAATAAATAAATACTTAACATAATTAACACAAAAATTAAGAAGTTTGTCAAGCTTTAACACAAACTGAAATTGAAATGATCAAATGAGGGATGTTGTAACTATGGTTTCAAATTTTTAAAAACTAAAGCCAATAAAATAAATATACAACATATAAACGAACGAACGCAGCCTTTGTTCATGTTCGTTTATTTAACTTATCGAACGAAATTTCTTGTTTGTGTTTGTTCATTTATTAAACGAACGAACATAAATGAACTTCCCACCGAACGGTTCAAGAACTGTTCGCTGAACGTTCAGCTCGTTTACAGTCCTAATATCTGTTTTTTAATTCCTTTTTCACCGGTCAGTACTTAAAGCTTTCTTAGCTTAAACAACATAAGTTACAAATACAATGCAGTGGAATATAAGATAACAGAAAAATATATATTAATGTGACGAACAGAAAACAAAACAAGACTAGAACGATGTTGTACCAGTCGACCGGAAATTTCACGCAATGCTTCTGCCCAACGTGAGGTAGAGTCTGCCATCATACTTACATTGTAGCCCATATCTCTAAAGTATTCAGCTATGGTAATACCTGTATTTAAATAAAAATACAAATACATTACAACTAAGGTAATTCCTGAATGAACTTAACATGCAATTAAATTATCATGTTGTATTACCGGTATAAATTGAAGCCTCACGAGCAGCCACAGGCATATTAGAAGTATTGGCAACAAGTGTGGTACGTTTCATGACGGATTCTTCACGGCCATCAGGCAAAGTCATAGTCAATTGAGGAAAATCCATGAGAACCTGCAAAATTATTATATTATAAAACAATTAAGACGAAAGTGCATTTATAAATGAAGCAAAAATAATAACAATATATTCAGTGGATATACCTCTGCCATTTCGTTTCCTCTTTCCCCGCAACCAACATAAACAACAGTGTCTGAATTTGAGTACTGCATAAGGAACGGAAAATAGTGAATACAAAAACAATATTATATATACTATACATATGATATTTTGTCAACATCAAACACCTTTAGCCCCTCAACTTTACTAATAAACAACTTTAGCCCCTCAACTTTAATAATGACATGTTTAGCCTCTCAACTTTAATAATGACATGTTTATTCCCTTAACTACCTCAAACAACTTTAGCCCCTTAACTTTAATAATAATTAATAAACAACTTTAGCCCTCGACTTTAACAATGACATGTTTATCCCCATAAACTAAAACATCAAAAAACTTTAACTCTCGCGATTTGCTTATTTTTATCTAAGTTTCAAACCAGCTGCAGAGCGCGGGTGGTAACCCACTAGTTAATGTCTAATTAATCAAATGAGTCATGAAACAACTATTTACTCAGAATACCTTAGATAGAGCTTGACTAATAACCGTTTTCCCACAGCCAAACGCACCAGGAATGGCACACGTCCCACCAAGAACTGAAGGGAAGAGCGCATCAAGAACACGCTGATACATGGAAGAGATTATTAAGAAACATTACAAGCAAAAATAAACATGAATGTTTTAAATTTAATGATGGATACCTGTCCAGTAAGAAGAGGAGTATCTGCAGCAAGTTTTGATGCAACGGGCCTAGGTGTACGTACAGGCCAAGTCTGTGAAGTGCAAAGATAACAATTCACAACTGCTTTAATAATCGCTATAGAAACTTTAAAAAATATCGTCAAACTAAAATAAAGAGACGGAAAACCTGAAGCATGGTGTATTTCTTTTTGACACCTTGGAACTCAAGCTCCAAGACGGTGTCCTGTATAAAATAGAAAAACAGTTGATACTCTGAAATAGGTGCAGACGTGTAGTTTAAAGTACAGATGCCAAAAGGAGTTTAAAAGGAAAACCTTCAACGAGTATTGACCAGGTGGTGCAATATATGTTATCTTTCCCATCGCATCAGGAGGCAGAGCAATGCGGTGTTCAACTAAACTGTTCTCAAACACAGTCTGCACAGGTATGAGAAGATAATTAACAATTTATGGCAATAACATGTTCTGACAAAAGAGGATTATTTAAGTTTGTAATGAGGACTTACAGCATATAGATCTCCACCTGTTACAAGATCTCCTTCGCCTGGCATCATATCACATTCAAATTTATAAATATCTATCACATAAACAGTATCCGACTTCCAAAGTGAAAAGATCGAAAACTTTCTAAAGTTGTAAAATCACCTATTTTTTTAGGCTGAAATTCCCAAAGTATATCTTTGTCAAGTGCTGGGACAGATACACCACGAGGAATGTAGACATCACCTGATCTTTTTGCAATAGTTTTTAAAGGCCTCTGCACAGATATAAAAAAACTTTGTTTAGTAACTCTGGGAAAAAACAAATATAGTACAATACAGTTGAAACAGTATGTGCAAAGAAGAAGCTCGCAGACCTGGATACCGTCAAAAATATTTCCCAATATTCCAGGGCCCAATTCCACTGACAGAGGCTGCAAGTTAAAGCAAAATTTACTGCAAGTAAGTTTTAATTAATTTTAATCTCAAAGGGACCGATGATGTAATATACATACCTTGTGTGTCCTCAAAACAGGATCATTCACCATCAGTCCAGCAGTTTCTTCATAAACTGCAATACAATGAAAAAAATTCTCAATATTAAGAGCTGGAAGACACATAAGTGTATCAAGGTCAAGTTGAATAGCTAAATTAGTAATTTATAAAGCAAGTGAATTAAGATATATAGTACTCAATTTTTGTGACAAATGTCGGGGGTATAAACCAAAATACCTTGGATTGTAGCGGAATTTCCTTCCAAACGGATAATTTCCCCGATAAGGTTGTCGTGTCCAACACGAACAAGTTCATACATAGCAGCCCCAGCCATTCCATCTGCAATCACAACAGGCCCTGATACCTGCCAGATTCAGTAGAACATAAAATGAAATGTGGTTTTTTCTCAAAAAATAATCAAAATTAGTTATCTACTTAGAAACATATCACATAAGGTATAAACCATGCCCACTCCCCAATTTCAGAAAATAAATAAATAATAATAATAATAATAATAATAATAATAATAATTAAAAGAAAGGAAAGAAATACAAGTGCTTATGACAAGGGAGCATGTCCTAGGAAAACCAACACAACCTTACATGCGATATAAAACAAGAAAATATAATTGATAAGCACACCGATACGTAGTCAGGATAATTAGTGATCCCACCTGTAGATGTTTGAGAAATTTACCAACACAACCATCAATTGTTTAACTATCACTTAATGATTAAGACCTTCACTAATTTATAAGTCACCGAGAGATCCTATTGCTAGACATTTTAGATTAAAAAAACGTGCAATTTATCAAATCTCAACTTATCCAAGCAAAAAAATATGTGTCCTCTCTAATGAATATACAGTGGTTAAAAAACCATATCCAGATATATTATCTTGCAGAAGGACCAAACAGCTTTAATGACTGTGCATTTATCATCGTAATCATTGAGTACACCTGAGAATAGCATTCAGCGAAAGTACACAATGCTTGAAGACATGTCTTAAAGGCCAACGGCCCAATACGGACACCCATGTTTCCATTTATGCCATAACCCAACAAACATTGGATTTCTTAATTATTTAATAATACCTTAAAAGAACATCTGATGTTCCATGACTTTTCAAAAAGGCTTTACTTTAAAAATCAATGAAGCAACTGAGGGACAATAAGATGAGTAAAAAAACTGATTTGAGATATGAATGTTAGGAATTTTCTAAACGTAGGGGATGTTCATGATTCAGAGCAGATACATTATAGAACTTTGAATCACGTAGAGTCATAGACATGATAGCCAAATAAAAACTAAGAGGCATTTATGTCATAATTAAGCTTATTTTGTAGTCTCTGAAGCAACTAATTTACAGGCATACAATTATATAAGGTATGTAAATACTCAAATTGCTTTGAAAATGACATATCTTTATCAGGAAGAAGAAAATCCAAACAGTTACAGAAGGTTGTTTCAATCATGTAACAGAAAAGGCGCACATGGTAACATAAAGCTTCACTTTTAACATATTCTGATTACAGATTATATCACAACCGAAAAAAGTGAAGTAGATACCACAATTCCACAGCCACCCAAGAATCTATAAGGTTTTGCAATCATGTAACAGAAAAGGCGCACATGGTAACATCAAGCTTCACTTTAACATCTTCTGGTTACAGATTATTTCAACAATTTAAAAAAAAAGTAAAGCAGATACCACAACCACCATAGAATCTATAAAAAATTGTAAACTAAAAAAGTCTAGACCACCTTCTCGAGTCGATTTATCATTAAAAAATTGATGATCACAAAATCTATGATTCTCATGAACTTAATTATAGGTCAAAATCACAGTATTATGATTCATTTCCCTATGAAACATAGAGTCAAACCACTTGATCACTAATTAACCCTACCACAGAAGCAAAATTTAAACATAAGTGGATCAGACAACAATTTCAAATCATTTACCCTAGGCATAGAGTAAACCACTAGATCGATTAAAATGTTACACACACATTATCAAAATCCACATGATGCTTAATCGAAAACATTCTTATGAATCGAGTATACATACAATCCAATTAAATCAATGAAAAATGAATCGGATCGAGATCGAAAACTGCAAAAACGCAATCCGATCGAACGGAAAACTAAACGAATCACGTAATTTCGTAACAAATAAGTGGAAGGAAAGAAATAGATCGAGAAATTTGACCTTGCGGACGTAACCGCACTCGCTTTCCTTCTCGGAATCCTCGAAGGTGGTCAATCGAGCACCATAAGCAGACGGCATGATGACAGAGAGATCAGGAGAGATGAGTTAGGTTAGGGTTTGATTGAACAATGAGTTCACAGAAGATGGTGGTATCAAGGGGATAGACGTGTATACAGAAAACAACAACAACGTGAATAATGTAGATGTGGGGTATACTGCTGGATCATGAATCAGTATGTCTTCATCGGGTACCGATCATGTGCGACGCGGACACGTATGCACCAGATCTTTGCCCACTAACACGTCGCCACGTCACCGCTGGATGCCTGGGTCGTTTTGACTGTTTGTTTTGTTTTGTTTGGTTTTTTTATGACAAAAAGGTGTGGATTATTTTTATGACAAAAACGTGTGGTTGGGTAACGATGGTGACAAACCCACCGACGGGCGTTCGATCTTGAGACACACCTCGGTTTTTATCCGGTTGTTATTTCAGCGAGACAACTCGTGTGGAAGTAGTACGGTTTTCGGGGAACGCCGTAACCAAGTCTGACCAATTCAGTGCGGGCCCGATTAAGACAACGTAAGTCTAGGCAGATCTTGACTAGGGCCGTTGTCTTGGCGGTGTGACATTACATCACTCAAAAAGAAATTCACCGTTTAATAAAAAAAATTGAATATGGGTCCAGATTGAAACAAAAATAACCAGTTTGAGGATTAAATTTTAAATGGATCAGATCATGAATTATTTTAAAATTTTAAAAATGAAATATCAGATCCAAACTTATGGCTCAGAAACAAACTAATTTGAGGCTTAAAGTTAAAATCTATAGTGAATCATTTCAAATCCAAATGGAGGTTTAAGCTAGGAATGTTTATTTGGATCATTTCATTATTTTCAGTAAACATTTGCCGTTAAAAAAATAGTTTCGGGACGCCAATGATCTCTAAATCAGGTGGTGGTAGGCTTGCATTTCTCTTGGGAGATGCAAGTTCGACCCTCACTTGCTGAAAAGTGAGGCACTGGTGGGTCCGAGAGTACTCCGTTTGGTCCAGTGGGTGCCCCAAGAGTGTTCGGGATTGATTCTGTTGACCGTTCAAAAACCAGATCATTTAAACTTCTTTAAGATTCAACCGGGCTAGATTACATTTTGTTGGATCAGTTTTATGTTTCTGTTTATTCATTTTTATCTGAATACATTACAATAAAATTAATAATCAATCAAACCATACAATCTAATCCAAAAATGTCCAACAGTGAACACCTTATACGGGTTCAAATCTATCTCATATACCAACAAAATCAAACCTACTTATTTCAATAAAAGAGGTTTAATTAAAGCTTAAAAGGCATACAATACAAATACGTGCCAATCAAACATACAACTGCATCTCAGTAAATTCCTGGTATGACCCTATATGGAACCTTGGTGCAATATGTCTTCCAGTATTTCCCGTACCTGCACGGGCACACGCAAGCCGAATTCATTATTAGAAAATACTATTTCTTAAACAAAAAAGAAACATGAGAAACTTACTTTGAACGACATCTATCATCGTCTCTTTTAGCTCGATCAAGCAGTAGGATTGTGAGAAACGCAACATAGAAGTATGGAAGACACTACAAAAATATAAACTAGTGTTTATGAAGACTGAAACATCATTTTTTTAGAGTGCAACATCATAAACATGTTTCAGTAACTTACGTTATCAAAAAGAGCGGGTACTGTCCAGAAAAACACTGACATGATTTCAGGTACATAATGGAAATGACGAGCAAGGCCCCACCTGCAACAACAACAACCTCATCATCACCTTAAGGGAATGGATATAAGATTAGGAATGGGAATGGGGATTGTTACTCACCACCCTGAAGTCAAGAGAAGGCTGGTCTTAGTCTCTCCTTTGGTTGTAGTGTATGAAGCAACTATCTATATACCAAAATGATTATGTATTAGTATTATTAATTTTATTATACACAAATTATTTTTGATAAATTACCTTGCTCGGAGCTTTCCCCCACACCAAGGACTTGCCATTTGTTCTACGGAATTCTTGCCTTTGTCGGTCACAGTCATAATTGATGTATATGCACAGAATGCCTGCTATTAGGATGGAAAGTGCCAGCTGTACCCAGAAAACAAATAAAATGATATCACTTTCTAGATTCTACACCTATATTTTTCACAAAAAAACTGTTGCAGATTTTCATCAACAAGAAAAAAACAAACCTGGAGTCCAAGATTAACGGGATGATTGACAAGATACATGCCAGGGGAAGTATATATAGAAGGAACCCAAACCAAGCATCCCCAGCAGATATAAAATCCAGCTGCAATAATAATATAACATAAATGAAGATCTAAAAATATTACAAAAAAGTATGAAAAATATGACAGCAAAATGCATACACACGTACCTCGATCATGTGCGATATCCATTGTGTTCCAATACCCGGCTTCCCACCAGAAGAATTTTGTAATGTAAACCAACATCAGCACAGTATTTACAAGCATAGAGTCTGATACTTTCCCATTTGTTTCATACTGGATAAACACGTTGCAAGTTTATCAATCCATATATTACAACTAGAAACCCACACGTGTATAATTTAAGACTCTGAACTTAGTGATTTTGGACTGCATACCTGCTTTATGCAGTACGTCACAGCAAGAACGGCCCATGACATCATCCCAAATCTGCAGTTTGTGAAAACTTTGATATCAAAGTTTTTGCCGATTCGAGGGTACAGTTCCATGCCCTGTGACACCAACAATCGCAACATATACTCATAAAAATTAATTACTTGAGCAAACATAAATCAGAGCAAAACGTAAATTTCAAACAGATTCATGTGATTGGTACATTTCTTTAAATAGATTCAAAGAAACGGAAATAACTTATATTAAGAAAAAGATACAGAAATTTCAGAGATGCTCACCCAATAGAAATCGAAGATTATGTTTCCTGAAGAACCAGAATCAGTGGAAGAAGGTGCCACATGACCCTGTACATCAGCTACAATAATTAGAAGAATAGATAATATAGTTTATTAATATGTTACATTATCTGGTCCATCTCTCATCGTTACCTTTATGTATAAGAATACACAAAAGATCAAGCTTCCAAAAATGAGTGCAGAATATATTTCTCCCAAATGATCATAAACAACCGTTGGATTAAATATCCCAAACCTGAAATTTTAATAAGAATTAAGTAATATCAAAAATCTTAATTCAAATATTTAGACAGTGTAAATAAGAAACTAGTATCCATAGTTACATACCACCAAAGGCCAATATATGTAACTAGTGTCACCACATATGCTAACACACCATTAGCCTGCAACAAGAAAATAAACACCAAACACGCTTTATTACGTTAGCACGGGTGGAGGTCAAAGGTAATGCTAATAATCCATACTATAGTGTATAAACATTGTTTGTTTGGTACCTTATATACAGGCTTATTGCCTGTAGGAGATATCGGGCCCTCGACTCTTTTCCCAGGTAGCCAGAGCTGAAGTGCAGCTTCAAAAAGCGCATAACACGCAATAATCTTCCACGCAATAGCAGTAGGTCTAGGCCATATGTTAACAAATCCCTCAATCCCATTCTCCTTTAGATAATTAAATGTGTTTAGTATAGAACCATCCTGGTGCACCATTGTGTACCATCTGCAAACACAAATTAACTTTCTTAGTACACCTTTGATGCACAAACTGCTTTAACATATCTACTATTAGATCAGTTATACTTGCTAGATTAATTTACTAATGAGATCCTATAGTGTTCGTTAACTCAATTAGGCCCATATTCAATTGTAATCCTGTACTGTACTGAGCTAATGAAAGAATACCTAGTCGCAGCCCGTGGATGTAGGATTCACACCGAATCTGAACCACATAAATTCTCATGTTAATCAATTGCTTTCGTGTGTGCGTGTTGCTTCGATACCTAACACTTTTTATGAAGAAGATCTAATTCATAACAGTTTTGTTTTGCCCTAATTAACTTCAGAATCATAATTAACATAATACATCATACGCATAACATTAGCATTACTCAATGATAGTTAGAAAACAAAATCAGCAACTAATGATGCATGCTCTCATGAATCCAGCAGAACAAATTAAGATCTAAATTAATCACACAGTACAGCTACTGTTTGTTTCAATAACTGTAATTCTGGATCAAAACACAAAACCTAATTCGATAAACAGAGAGTAACTAATTACGAAATCAAGTTGTACACAATTATAACATGCATCATATGTATACAGTCTGTAACTTAACAGATGCTAAATCAGAGAGAGAGAGAGAGAACAAATCTGATTCGATAAATAGTAAAATAAACTGCAATCGATTGAATGATAGAGATCTGATTGGTGAAAGAGAGCTTACAGGAGGATGACAAAGGGGGGACACGTGGAGAGAAGAGTGATGACGGAGAAGTAGGTGAGAAGTGGAGAGTGAACCATCTCCTTCTTCTTCGTGAAATCTGGTTCTGGCTTTGCTGCAACCATTGTTTAGCAGAAACGACTGCAATGGCGAGTGTGTGTGTGTGTGTTTGTGAGAGAGACGAAGACTTCGATAAGAAAGGCCTACTTTATGAGTTTATGGTCTAGATCTCTAACGTATGTTTGTGCCTTGTTGGGTGTACCTATTGGCACACCCAATTGACTATTTGCACACCAAAAAGACATTTTTTGTCTTATATGCACACCCTGCAGTGTCGAGCTGTGGTCAAAGAGTGGCGGTTTGGTTCGGTCAACCAGACAAAAGACTGACGGGTGTCTGACGGGTCTGTTGACCGGACCAAAACGCCGAGCTTTGTCCGCGTTTTGGTCCTGTCAACCAGACAAAAGACTGAGTCTGGTTAACGCGGCCAAAGCTCGGCGTTTTGGTCCGGTCAACAGACCCGTCAGTCTTTTGTCTGGTTGACCGGACCAAAACGTTACGCTTTGGCCACAGCTCGACACTGCAGGGTGTGCATATAAGACAAAAAACTCATTTTAGGTTTGGCTATCTACACACTACTCATTTTAGGTTTGGCTATCTACACACCAAGTGTGTAGATAGTTTGTGCCTTGTTTTATTGGCAAACGATTAAATACAAAGGGGTGCCTTATTCACACATACCCTATATCTTATTTTCACATCCCCTATTGTATACGGGCCGTATACAATTATACGGCTCGTATAGAATGTTTTTTAATAGGAAAATGCGCAGAGAATGTTTTTTTTTTGTTTTATTATATACGGCCCGTATACAGTTATACGAGTCGTATACATGTGTATACGATTTGTAAAACGTATACGGCTCAATTGATTTATTTTTGTGGGTTTTTGATGTTAGCACATGTATACAGGCCGTATAACTATATACGGGCCGTATATATTGGCGTTTTTTCAAGTATCACGTTTTATTCCCGTAAAAACACAATCATTCTAGGGTTTCTAAACTCTTCATCACCTAAGGTTTTCATCAGTCCGTTGATGAAAACCTTAGCGATCGCAGAGATCTTCGTGTTGGTTATTTATCGATTCCGAGTAACTAGCAGAAGAACCTGACACAAACAAGTTCTCCACAGTTTGTTATTCAGATCTCTGTTCGGTCATCTTTCCAAACTACAACACACGATACTTTTAATAAGCTGTCATAGTTGTCAAATTCGATTTCAACAAATCTTTTCATTTTCCTTCAATTTCTAAAACATTCTCTGTTACATGAAGACGTGTCGGGTTCTTCTACTAGTGGTATTTTACTGAAGTATTGAAGATTGAGGCGGGCATTGTTTAAATCTGAATATAACTAGCTGTTACGTGTATCAGCGTTGTTTATCACCCTGTGTGAGCATTGGAAACCCGACAAACAGTCTTGACAACTGTGACATTTTATCTATCTATGTGTGTCACATCCATCCTGTTATTGCAATCGATATGATTAATTTTTTCAGATTTTTTTCAAATTAGCGTTGTTAACTACCAAAAGAATGCATACACAAATAGTTTTAGTGGACGAAGCAAAGAGACCGTTGTGTATCTGAATCAGGTTCTCAAACAAACACTACCAAAGATGGGTTGGTGATAAATACCAGAGCTGTTATCTCGGTTGTTCAGTACTCTCCTATATCAACTTGAACGGGCTGATAATGGCTGATGGTTCTTCGTTGAGGAAACCAAACGTAGACGGAGATGATAGGCCTGGTAACCGGAAGAGAAATTAATTGTATTTTTTTAGTTGCTTCTCTTGTTAAGTTTCTGAACCAACCGAAATCCACAAATTCCAACAGTTTCTTCATAGATTCCGTCCGGTTTCCAAACTCTTTCACACAAAGTTAATATTCACTGTGGTGGATGCAAGCATAAAGTTAGAAAAATACTCAACTTGAACGGACGATATGTATCAACAAATTGTGAGTGGGAATATGGCTATGAAGAATAGTATGGATAAACAATCACCGGTACGGGTTTTTCTGCTAGTTATTCGGAATGTTTCGAATCATCACAGAAGACGTGTCGGGTTCTACTGCTAGTAGTATGAGTCTGAGTCCATTGTGGTTCGTGAATGTTTTGAATCATCACAGAAGACGTGTCGGGTTCTTCTGCTAGTAGTATGATCCAAAAATTCCGTTGTTTAAATCAGAATCAGGTTCTCACGACAAGGATCGTTCTAATAGATTAAAGAGAATAACCCCTTTTTTACCATTTTTACCCATAGTATACGAGCCGTATAATAATATACGGCCCGTATACAACCATCGTATACATTGTATACGATCGGTAAAAATATTTTTTACCAATGGTATACGACCGTATAAACCATATACGACTCGTATACATATGGTAAAAAATGGTAAAAACCTCTTTAATCTATTAGAACGATCCAATAAACGAAGAACAAAGCCTATTTTCAAAATGACATCTAGCATTACTAACAGTTCAAGTAAGTGTCTAAAATTTTGAAAATTAAGGTTTACCTTGTTAGTTTCTCAAACACTACTAAACATCTGCTTTCTGAATCTGAATCAGAATGTTAACTTTTTAGTTGCTTATCTTGTTAAGTTTCTGACCCAACCGAAATCCACAAATTTTGTCACTTTGTGTATTGACGAAGCTGACAAACACATTGGTATTTTCTCAAAATGTGCAAACTTGAAGAATCTCACATTAAAGGAGTATGCAACAACGGGATCAGATGGTTTGAGTATCAGCGGAAACTCGTTTGACTAATCTCACACTTGAAAATGACAACTTTGTTATTTCTGTTGTTCAGTACTTCCGAGATCTGACCGAACCGAAATCCACAATTCTTTTACTCATAAACCCTTGAATCCCAACGGTTCATTTGTAACCGTAAGGATGATGCAAATTTGTATGTAAAGATCTCTACACAAACTCTTCTACATCTTTTAACCAGTTGTCCATCACTTAAGACCTTGAAAAGATTTGTTGAAATCGAAGCATTCACGAACCACAATGGACTCAGACTCATGTTCAAGTAAGTGTCTAAAAATCTGAAAATTCAGGTTTACCTTGTTAATTTCTCAAAACAAAGTCTCGTTTCTTCATCTTCATCTTCAAGAACAATAATGAACAGATGATGTCAGATAATACTTCATTTGTCGAGAAACCATTATCTTGTGATACATGAACGTTGTATTCTTGTCTTTCAGAAGAGTTTGTATTGAACCAAGAATACTTCAAACATTCTATACCTTGCAACGTATAGAGGTGCAAGAGAATGGCAAGTTATTTTCAGTTATTTCTGTTGATCCACACATTCCATTGTTTAAACAGAATCAGGTTCTTAAGACAAGGATCGTTCTAATAGATTAAAGAGAATAAACCAATTTTTACCATTTTTTACCATAGTATACGAGCCGTATCAGAATATACGGCCCGTATACGATCCGTAAATTTGTTTTTTACCCAGAGTATACGGCCGTATAAACGGTATACGGCCCGTATACATATGGTAAAAAATGGTAAAAAATTTATTTCTTTCCTTTTTTTAGATGCTTCTCTTGTTAAGTTTCTGAACCAACCGAAATCCACAAATTCCAACAGTTTCTTCGTAGATTCCGTCCGGTTTCCAAACTCGGTCATTCCTTGTGATACATGAACGTTGTATTCTTGTCTTTCAGAAGAGTTTGTATTGAATGGCGAGTTATTTTTAGTTATTTCTGTTGATCCACAAATTACATTGTTTAAATCAAAATCAGGTTCTTAAGACAAGGATCGTTCTAATAGGTTAAAGAGAATAAACCATTTTTTAACCGAGAGTATATGAGTCAGGCGTTGGAAGGATTGTAGTAGTAGGACATTGGTACCACTGTGAAAATTGCATCAGGAAGCTCAACTTGACTTGACATTGGTACCACTGTCAAGTATGTCGGGTTCTGCAAATATTATCTTGACAGTGGATCGAGTGATACGCTTATCTATTCTGGTCAAGGTGGGCATGGTTTGTTCGGGAGTAAAATTGCATCAGGAGGGGAGAGAGTCTGATACAATAAGGATGTTGGGAATTAAACGCATGTACGTGACAAAATAAGGATGTTCGCATAAACATATATTCGTTTCATAACCTCCTCCTATAAATCAACCACAACTGACAAAGAGCCTGTATTAGAAGCCATCCTATGTCTTTTACCAACCGAAGAGGCAGCAGAAGACGTGTCGGGTTCTTCCAACATTCACGAACCACAATGGACTCAGACTCATACTACTTGTCACACCCCGACCGCGTAAAACAACAAATCGCGGCGGAAACATCGGGGCGTGTTGCAACAGAATTAATGTTTCATAACCATGGATACCAAAAGTGTTTCGTTTTATTAAACATTGAATAATTACATCGTCTGGAAATCTAAATACACAAATTAGACATAGTCTATCATTATTATTGAGTCACTAAGGCCTTGTCCAGTCCTATGTGAGCATGCATCTTATCAATCGATATCATCCAACAATACCTGAAACATATGTGAAAACGAGGTCAGCAAAGAAATGCTGGCGAGTACATAGGTTTTGTGAAAATAAGATTCATGACTTCTGTTTAAGAAAATGTTTAGTCATGAACCTTGTAATTTGCTTTGTCTTTGTAAATCATTTGAAAAATAATAAGTTTAGGTGATATGTATAAATAAGAGAATAATGCATGATTAAATGAATAACCATGTAAAATGAGTTTGTATAAGATAAGTTGTTTGTAAATAAATGTCTTGTGAAAAGTATGTTACTTGTATAAAATGTTCTATGTCTCTAACTGAAATGATTCAAATAACGCTACAATATGTAATACCATACAAACACTTATATATAGGAAGTATCAGCGGCGTATCCACCATGCTTGTATCATATTCCACACGCATTGTTACTTAATCACTTAATCCAAACCAAACCACCAAAGTAATGTTCATGCCCAAATGTAAATCATGTAATATGTATAACCAAAATGATATGTATGGCTAGTGAAATGCATCAACTAAACCATAGGTGAAACGCACAAAACAAAGTATTGAAGTAAAACTTGGTTTAAACCAATACTATGTTTCGTGTAAATGCATGATCAAATGTAAATCATGTACAAATGTTTACCCAAACGTTAAAACTTGTTCTTGTTCTTAACAAACCCTTACCAAAGGGTAAGTTAATATTTTAATTGTGAAACTACTTTATGGTCGATTCTCTAATAACATTCAAACCTTCTTGACGCGTTCCTCGCTCCATCTCGCTCTCGCTCTCGTTCTTAACAAACCCTTACCAAAGGGTAAGTTAATAATTACAGATTCAGTCGCTACCCACAACCCCCACACATAACAATGGGTGCAGCAAATAACGGGATTTGTCAGATCCTATGGTACCATAACCTAATACTGGTCGGCTTGATCATTGCTAATGAATGTCATCGGTCATGTAAACTACAACCAACAAGTTTGTTCACTTTTTGAAATTTTTATTAGTTTTTGAAATCATTGTATTCGTTCTTGAAATCATTGTTAGCGTTCTTGAAATAATTGTTATTGTTCTTGAAACTACTTTGTAATTGTTATTGAAATCATTGATAAAGCATTTAGCACATATGAGTCACCCCAAAACAGTTGAAAACAGTAAAAGAGGGGAATAATGTACTCGCCTGATAATGCTTGGAGGTCTTGAACAACAACCAAACAAAGCTAGAGGGAGCACGGAATCAGTCGGCAATCTAAAACTATATAAATAAACCGGACTTAATTCGGGAGATCGGATAGAATGAGGCTTGGTAAACCAAATGAGTATTGGAACTCATATGATATGGTTTAACAAGGCCTACATACTACATTGAGACTAACCTAAGTGCTTTCGACCCATCGCGACCCATTAAGGTAACATATGCTACTTTAACGCGTCGTGCGCGTGAAACGCGTTCAGACCGTCTAACTAGTCCTATGACAAGTGTTATATGCCTAAACATGTTACATAATCAGTTATGTGACAAAAGTTTAGGTTACATATGCTTAATTACCAATTATACATGAAAAAGGGTATTCTGGTAATTTACCTAAGGCATATAAACTACCTATCATACAACTACTTAAACGAAGCGACCATAGGGTATAACCTCGGAAGGTTATTCCCTACCTACTATGGTCACCTAATGTATTTGGTCGGATCCTAATGATCGACCAAATGGGTCGGGTTCGAGGTATAAGCGATTTATTAGATCGCTTACCCTACGACCCTAGACAACGTGGTAATCAGTAGGCATAGTCCCAAGGGACTATAACCAACGTGATTACACTCACGTTGCGAAGTTCCTACGAACTTCGCATTGACCATAAGCTGGTCAACGCTGAAAGTCAAACAAAGTTTGACTTTCTGACTCGAAAAGCAATAAAATAAGGAAAAGAACGAAAGAATACTTACCCAGGGTCCCCGAATGCTAATCCCGATCTAAGAACTCAGGTATGAAACAATGGTTTCAACTTAGAGCTCTCAAATCAGAATTCTTGTGGGTTTAGAAGCAATGGGGGGTGGGGTATTTATAGTATTCGGTCCACCGTTAAGATCGTTTCAAGGAAAACGTGCCTTAATCTTGCCCGTACATGTGTCGGGACCTTATGGTGACTAAAATTCCATCCTTATCAGCTGACTAGATAATTAGGAACTTGTGGTTGTGGGTTAATCTGCTGAAAACAGGCTGTTAAGTACTCTGCATCTGGTCTGAACATGGCTAGCGCACCGCTACACTAAAAGTGTAGCGCACCGCTAGGCCATAGTTTGGCAGAATTACACTTTTAGTCCCTGTCATGCATTCAGCCCATTTTCGACACGTTTAAGGCCCGTTAACCCCATTTCAAAGCTCTAAAATGAAGTTAAAGTATAGGGAACTTAAAATATGTTCAAAAATATGTCGGATGTCGGTTCGTTTGGCCGTACGAACGCGATGTTCGCTTAATTACGACGGAATGCGCATAAGCGCGAAAAACGAACCAAATGACGCGACGAATGGATTTTTCTTATGGCGAACACTAAAATAAAATATTTTAGTGCTTACATAAATTTTTGGATGTCCGGATGTATTCAGAACGTAAGTTATGCGCGAAAATGCAAACTTGTGCACTTTTTGACGCTTTTAGTCCCTGAATGACACAAAAGTTTGTTTTAGCACACCGAACACCTCAAAGCCTATTTCTAAGCTATGTAAAGGATATTTATGGTATGTTTAACTTATGGTCATGTTCCAGAAGGTCTGTTACAGTTCAAATTGGCATACTTTCGCAGTTTGTCAACTTTAGTCCCTGTAAGCGATTAAACTTTGATTTCACCACACCAAACCTTCCAAAACTTATATCTAAGTTATGCAAAGGTTATTTAAGGTATGTTAAGTCTATTTCACTATTCCGGAGTGTTCGTTGCATTAAACTGGTTATATTTACGCATCGGTGCGCGTATAACCTTCCAGAAAGCGATTTAGAGTTTGAAATTGAACAAGAATTGATATGTGCAAATGATACACATATTTTTACAAATCCCAAGTATGAAATATAATATTTCATTGGTTTGGTATTTGTTTGATGGCCGTGGAGGCACATGTGTTACAGTCTCCCCTACTTTAGGAAATTTCGTCCCGAAATTTATTTAGAGGAAACTTGTGAGAGCTTGAAAACATGAAGTTGAAAAGATCGAACAACATTGGTTAGGGTTCTTGAACTTCTAGTAACCTTAATAACATTATGTTTGCAATGTAAGAGGGATACTTATATACAAGTATATGAAGTGTCATTGGTGCGTCCACCGTACCTCCATTACATTGTTCACGTTTCGTTATTTGTCGTCACTATCGGTTCTTACACATGATAAATCTTACTGTGGTTTCCGTGCACTGAATTTTTATAATTATGTACGCGTCCATAATTACCCAATTCTTTGCATAGTTGACACAGTGTATTCCATAATGTGTAGAGGAAAACCATATGAATGAACCTGTGATGAGCGTGACTGGACCACCATAGGGTCCTTTCAGCTGTATCATCACATGCTATTCTTAACCAGATCTTGAATCAATCTTTAACTAGACCACTCAAGGGTCTCTCATCGAATCATGGAATGGTACCATATAATCCCAAGGGTCTTTAACTACAACGTAGAAGCCCATTAAGGATTTAAAGTAGTACCTTTTGAATATCCTACTATGAATCCCTCATATAAAGATACGAAAGATTCTATGAGGATTTGAAAATTGGATCACACAAAAACATAGAGGAGAACACATAACACATAAACACATAATCGCATAATTGTATAATCGTTTAATCGCAAAATCGTTTATTCGTATAATCGTTTAATTTGTTATATTTGGACATGGGTATTTAAAGCATACTAGGAATCCATTCCGTGGATTTCATTTGGTACTTTAAACATTACCAAGAATCAAACTATAAAGATAGAAAGATTCAAAAAGAAAATTCGATTTCGATTATTAGGAACCGAAGTGTTCGAATTAAGGTACATAAGGAATCCAATTAAGGACTCTGATTTGAATGATAATCATCCACAAGGATCTAATTGTAAAGATAAAAAGATCCCATATGAATTTTAGAAGTTGAAGATGTTTTGAAACCTTGCACTGGATGTGCTTAGGTCAAAACATGATGTAAAATGCTTATGAAGTTGAGATGCTTGATATGTCAAGGCGACATATGAAGCAGAATTTTGAAGGTTAAGTCAATGTATGAGGAAAATATTTTTGAAAACTATGCATGGGGTTCTTTTAAGAAAAATGTGTTTAACGTTTTTGAAACCTTATATATAATACTTTTTGAAATCATAAAGTAGGTGTATTAGGTAGATATATTTACAAAAATGTTTTAAAATCATGCGAGATGAATTTTGAAATTATGTATAAGGTTTTTGAAAGACATGAATGATGCTTTTCGAAATCATGCACTTGATCAGAAAATGTATTGTGTTAATATTGTCTTCAGACTATATGAAATATTTTGAAATTAGAAAGGTTGGTTTTGATAACATGGCCAATGTTTTTGAAATAACATAGACAATGCATCTAGAAAAATTGTTTTCAAACTATATGAAATGTTTTGAGATCATGAAGATTGTTTTGAAATACTTGTACTGTATATGTTAAAAAATCAAAACGGAATGGGTATGAGATTTGAAAATACCCTTAGTTATCTAACCAAGGATTTAAAGGCACAGATGTGCGAAAAGCACGATTACTCATAATGTCACTTAATTTTCTGTACTTTGTTTCTTAGAGTGAAACGAGTACTTTAAAATTTTCGAGGGAATCATGAGCGATCATTTGAAAGAGAGAAATAACAAGAGTAGTTTGTAAGGTACATAGTTCCTTGATGTAGGTATCATAGGAAAAGCCATACACACATAGCAGGGGGTTGAGCTGGTTGGTTGGGGACTGCTTTACCATTGTGAGCGACCATGGCGAAGTTCTGAGAAGCCTTTCGCTTCTTTGACTTCTTAGGGGATCGTTCATCCATGGTCTTTGATTCCTCGATTGGTTTATTGGCTGATGGTGTTGTCGCCTGACTAGGTCCTGCCTGTCTTGGTAACTCTTGAGTGGCTTCATCCTGGAGATGATACATGGCAGTAGCTAATTCAACAGTCTTCAGGACTACTTCGCCTATTCGCTGAGCGAATTTTGGCTGCTTGCTCAGATATCTGGGCGTCATCGTGATGAAGAGACATTCTTGAAGAAAAAGAAAGGCATAGGGAGAAACAGGTGAAAGATTATTGGACAATCAAAACAGAATGATAACGCATGAAGATTGCGATCATTTGTTTGTTACCTAAGGCAAACAAATGAGACGGTGACTGATCAAAGTAAATGGGTCAAAAATAATGTATCGCGAAGACATGCTCGCCTATAAGTGAACACTCATCCCAAGAATTCCCAGGTAAGCACAACTGGTCTCGCGTCTGATGAGATGTATACGAAGTGCTTGCCTAGACAGAAAACCCAGAATACAGGCATTCACCCTTCCAGTTTGCACGTGTTCACATTATTTAAAACCCAAAACCTTGATGAAGTTTTGAAAACTCAAAGAGGTTCAAAACCATATAATAGAGAGTTCAAAACTTTACAATAGAGGGTTCAAAACCTAGTAATCAATCATCCTAGAACAGATGATTAGTTTTCAAAGCGGTTTTGAAATTTATGTTCTTGTTGTGGTTGTCACCTAAGGATAGGTGACAGTATTGTTTTTTGACTAAACGCAAGTAATCTCGCGTTAGGGTCCTAAGAAGGTTATAGACTAGGTCAAAGCATTACTAATTACTAATAACCTAATTCCCTATAACCATTGGCTCTGATACCATCTTTTCTGTCACACCCCGACCGCGTAAAACAACAAATCGCGGCGGAAACATCGGGGCGTGTTGCAACAGAATTAATGTTTCATAACCATGGATACCAAAAGTGTTTCGTTTTATTAAACATTGAATAATTACATCGTCTGGAAATCTAAATACACAAATTAGACATAGTCTATCATTATTATTGAGTCACTAAGGCCTTGTCCAGTCCTATGTGAGCATGCATCTTATCAATCGATATCATCCAACAATACCTGAAACATATGTGAAAACGAGGTCAGCAAAGAAATGCTGGCGAGTACATAGGTTTTGTGAAAATAAGATTCATGACTTCTGTTTAAGAAAATGTTTAGTCATGAACCTTGTAATTTGCTTTGTCTTTGTAAATCATTTGAAAAATAATAAGTTTAGGTGATATGTATAAATAAGAGAATAATGCATGATTAAATGAATAACCATGTAAAATGAGTTTGTATAAGATAAGTTGTTTGTAAATAAATGTCTTGTGAAAAGTATGTTACTTGTATAAAATGTTCTATGTCTCTAACTGAAATGATTCAAATAACGCTACAATATGTAATACCATACAAACACTTATATATAGGAAGTACCAGCGGCGTATCCACCATGCTTGTATCATATTCCACACGCATTGTTACTTAATCACTTAATCCAAACCAAACCACCAAAGTAATGTTCATGCCCAAATGTAAATCATGTAATATGTATAACCAAAATGATATGTATGGCTAGTGAAATGCATCAACTAAACCATAGGTGAAACGCACAAAACAAAGTATTGAAGTAAAACTTGGTTTAAACCAATACTATGTTTCGTGTAAATGCATGATCAAATGTAAATCATGTACAAATGTTTACCCAAACGTTAAAACTTGTTCTTGTTCTTAACAAACCCTTACCAAAGGGTAAGTTAATATTTTAATTGTGAAACTACTTTATGGTCGATTCTCTAATAACATTCAAACCTTCTTGACGCGTTCCTCGCTCCATCTCGCTCTCGCTCTCGTTCTTAACAAACCCTTACCAAAGGGTAAGTTAATAATTACAGATTCAGTCGCTACCCACAACCCCCACACATAACAATGGGTGCAGCAAATAACGGGATTTGTCAGATCCTATGGTACCATAACCTAATACTGGTCGGCTTGATCATTGCTAATGAATGTCATCGGTCATGTAAACTACAACCAACAAGTTTGTTCACTTTTTGAAATTTTTATTAGTTTTTGAAATCATTGTATTCGTTCTTGAAATCATTGTTAGCGTTCTTGAAATAATTGTTATTGTTCTTGAAACTACTTTGTAATTGTTATTGAAATCATTGATAAAGCATTTAGCACATATGAGTCACCCCAAAACAGTTGAAAACAGTAAAAGAGGGGAATAATGTACTCGCCTGATAATGCTTGGAGGTCTTGAACAACAACCAAACAAAGCTAGAGGGAGCACGGAATCAGTCGGCAATCTAAAACTATATAAATAAACCGGACTTAATTCGGGAGATCGGATAGAATGAGGCTTGGTAAACCAAATGAGTATTGGAACTCATATGATATGGTTTAACAAGGCCTACATACTACATTGAGACTAACCTAAGTGCTTTCGACCCATCGCGACCCATTAAGGTAACATATGCTACTTTAACGCGTCGTGCGCGTGAAACGCGTTCAGACCGTCTAACTAGTCCTATGACAAGTGTTATATGCCTAAACATGTTACATAATCAGTTATGTGACAAAAGTTTAGGTTACATATGCTTAATTACCAATTATACATGAAAAAGGGTATTCTGGTAATTTACCTAAGGCATATAAACTACCTATCATACAACTACTTAAACGAAGCGACCATAGGGTATAACCTCGGAAGGTTATTCCCTACCTACTATGGTCACCTAATGTATTTGGTCGGATCCTAATGATCGACCAAATGGGTCGGGTTCGAGGTATAAGCGATTTATTAGATCGCTTACCCTACGACCCTAGACAACGTGGTAATCAGTAGGCATAGTCCCAAGGGACTATAACCAACGTGATTACACTCACGTTGCGAAGTTCCTACGAACTTCGCATTGACCATAAGCTGGTCAACGCTGAAAGTCAAACAAAGTTTGACTTTCTGACTCGAAAAGCAATAAAATAAGGAAAAGAACGAAAGAATACTTACCCAGGGTCCCCGAATGCTAATCCCGATCTAAGAACTCAGGTATGAAACAATGGTTTCAACTTAGAGCTCTCAAATCAGAATTCTTGTGGGTTTAGAAGCAATGGGGGGTGGGGTATTTATAGTATTCGGTCCACCGTTAAGATCGTTTCAAGGAAAACGTGCCTTAATCTTGCCCGTACATGTGTCGGGACCTTATGGTGACTAAAATTCCATCCTTATCAGCTGACTAGATAATTAGGAACTTGTGGTTGTGGGTTAATCTGCTGAAAACAGGCTGTTAAGTACTCTGCATCTGGTCTGAACATGGCTAGCGCACCGCTACACTAAAAGTGTAGCGCACCGCTAGGCCATAGTTTGGCAGAATTACACTTTTAGTCCCTGTCATGCATTCAGCCCATTTTCGACACGTTTAAGGCCCGTTAACCCCATTTCAAAGCTCTAAAATGAAGTTAAAGTATAGGGAACTTAAAATATGTTCAAAAATATGTCGGATGTCGGTTCGTTTGGCCGTACGAACGCGATGTTCGCTTAATTACGACGGAATGCGCATAAGCGCGAAAAACGAACCAAATGACGCGACGAATGGATTTTTCTTATGGCGAACACTAAAATAAAATATTTTAGTGCTTACATAAATTTTTGGATGTCCGGATGTATTCAGAACGTAAGTTATGCGCGAAAATGCAAACTTGTGCACTTTTTGACGCTTTTAGTCCCTGAATGACACAAAAGTTTGTTTTAGCACACCGAACACCTCAAAGCCTATTTCTAAGCTATGTAAAGGATATTTATGGTATGTTTAACTTATGGTCATGTTCCGGAAGGTCTGTTACAGTTCAAATTGGCATACTTTCGCAGTTTGTCAACTTTAGTCCCTGTAAGCGATTAAACTTTGATTTCACCACACCAAACCTTCCAAAACTTATATCTAAGTTATGCAAAGGTTATTTAAGGTATGTTAAGTCTATTTCACTATTCCGGAGTGTTCGTTGCATTAAACTGGTTATATTTACGCATCGGTGCGCGTATAACCTTCCAGAAAGCGATTTAGAGTTTGAAATTGAACAAGAATTGATATGTGCAAATGATACACATATTTTTACAAATCCCAAGTATGAAATATAATATTTCATTGGTTTGCTATTTGTTTGATGGCCGTGGAGGCACAGGTGTTACACTACTCACCCTCCCCTGAGGAAAAGTTTTCCCGACGACTCAAGAAAATCCACAATCAATGTATATAGGTGCAAGAGAATGCCGGGTGATATAGTAATTTTCAATAATGTAGGAAGGATTGAAGTAGTAGGACATTGGAATCTGGTTCTCAAACAAACCAACAAAATCCTGATAGAGAAAAAACATCAACAACCATTTTTTCTTTTCCTTCAATTTCGAGAACATTCTCCCTGTGTATGTGCTTGTGCTGTAGAAACCGGTGATGAATTTGTATACACAACTGAACGTTAATTGATATTGTTTTAGACAACAACAGATAATGAACGGATTGTTGGTGGATAACGCAAACAAGTTCTCCACAGTTTGTTATTCAGATCTCTATTCGGTCATCTTTCCAAACTACAACACACGATAAGTTTAAACTTTATAGTGTGTGATTTGACCAGGAAATGATTGGAGGTGAAGGTTCAGTGCACGAAAAGTTTCTTACGAAATGTACGTGACAAAACAAATATGTTGGGAATTAAACGCATGTCCGTAATCCCGCGTTGATAGCTTCCGTTTTATTCAGACTCCTTACAACTCTCATCAAACGCCTCACCCTTCCTTTTATTCTATAAATATTAAATAAAAAATAACACCATGCCCGTAATCCCGCGTTGATAGCTTCCGTTTTATTACAGTCATACGACACGTTTTCTTGTTCTTCAATCTTTGTTACTTGTTGATGTTTTATTTTTTTCTACTTTTAGAAAGTTTTGAGCACCTCACGACTCTAAAATATTTGAAAAATCAACAATTAAGTTTCATACGGGTCGTATAACAGTATACGGGCCGTATAACAGTATACGGCCCGTATACACGTTCGTATACATTGTATACGACCAGGCAAACTTATTTACATATGGTGTATACGGGCCGTATACACCATGTGTAAATAAGTTTTCACATGTGTTAATATTAGGACCCAATACAAATAAACTTAACATACTAAGGGGCTGTTTGGCTAAGCTTATTTTAGTGACTTACTTATTCCTCTCACATAATAAGCTAACCCAAACACCTTTTAACTTTTCAAAAAGTCAATAAGTAAATAAGTCACTAAAATAAGCTTAGCCAAACAGCCCCTAAACATAAAAATGAAAAGTAAAAAAGATAAGGTGGCATTTTTGTAATTACCATCAACTATAAAAGTTACTATACAAATGTGAACTCAACCAAAAATACCTAAAAAACACAATTTTTTTTAATATATTTTTATAAAAAATCGCTATATTTTGTTACAAAAAAAATAATAAAAAATATTAAAAAAATTTATTTTGTGTGTTTTTTTATTTTTTTTAGGTTTTTTGGGGGTTTAGTTTTTAGCATTTTAGCTTGGGTGTGTGTGTGTGTGGGGGGGGGGGGGGGGGTTTAGGTTTTTGGGGGGTGGGGAAGGGGGGTTTAGTTTTTTTTTTTTTTTTTTTTTTTTTTGGGGGGGGGGGATGCGGGTTAGGTTTTTTAGATACATTTGTAGAGTAACTTTGCTAGTTATAGATAATTACAAAAATGCCAACTTGTTTTTTTTAGTTTTCCTTCAATTTGTATGTTTAGTATGTTAAGATTATTTGTACAAGAACTTTCCCCTTGTTTTATTTTCAAAATGTGTGAATTATTCGCGAATGTCGGGAGATTTAGCATACGTTGTCTTAACCGGGTCCGTGTTAGATCCCAATTTAAACTCCTCAATGGGAAACTCCTGTCACCCAGACTCGAACTTGAGACCTGGAGGGGAAAACTCACCCGGACCCAGCATAGGTGAAACTTAAATACCGGTGACCACCACTAGAGACTAGTGATGGTTATTAGCAAAAATATAGTGGTGTATTTAATATTAATTGATTCTTCTTTTTAACGTCAAATTTGGATTATTGACGGAACAGACAACTCACTACCTAATGATCTTTAAACCTTTCTTACCCTATATATTGTCACACCCCGAATATCAGAGCATTGGCGTGACTGGACTGGTATCTTCATTGCACAGCGGAAGCAAATAAGCCAAGTCTTTTAGAAAATGAACGCCCACTAAGTACTCGAATCTCCAATGGTTCTCCTATTCCAACCGTGCCATAACTTTGAAAAGTAATATGAGAAAGAAACATGCGAAAAAGTCAACATAAAGTTGAGCTAGTTCATAGTTTGTTTGCAAAAGATTTGAAATAAATCTTTCTGAATAACCTGTTTTTGAAGTATTGTTGAGAAAACGAATTTAAAATCATTTTCTGGTCATGTTATACGGAACTTTGTGTGAAAACATGGTATGTATCTTGTATAAATCAAGTATTTCTGTAGGTATCTTGTATAAATCAAGTATTTTTGTATGTATCTTGTATAAATCAAGTATTTCTGTATGTGTCTTGTGTAAATCAAGTATTTCTGTATGTATCTTGTTGTTAATGGGTTGCAAGGCCATTAACATGTGACACGACATAGGAAGCAACCAAACCATAGGCATTTTTCTAGTTGTCGATTCACGACTGAGACATAAAAGCACTACTCGGTACTAGTTTTCACCAAGAGTGTGGTTGCCCGGACACCAGTTAGATCTAACCTTTTGTTCTGCGGTCTAAGTATGTACACGATTAATGGTGCTTATGGTACCCTATTCGTGACGCGATTTCTCGTATCATTCCTTAAACGCATCATACTTGGTACTAGTTATCACCAAGAATGCTTCTTGTTTTTGTATCAATCATATCATAACACATGTATTGTAAGCTCTTGTATTTGTATTTTCCCGTAGTTTAGAAAACTAGAATTTGTGTGTATGCATATTTCGAAAAATACGCTTGTTTGAAAAACCGGTATAAAGCATAAGCTTTTTGTAAACCATTTGTGTCTGTTAAAACTTGCTTGTAAAATGGTTTATGAATATGTAATTCTTGTATGCTTTGCAAAAAGTGCATGTCTTTCCACCCCGAAAACATTTAGAAAAATGTAAAACCGTAAAAGGTGGGGTTATGAACTCACCTGAACATTCCTGTGCAAAGCTAGCTATATACGACTTTGTAATGTCGTTTCCAAGATGAGACTTGCTTGTATGCATTCTACAATATTCCTAACACGGAATATCTTATAAGTTTCTAATTTAAACGTAGCTAAACTACGTGTCCCTGTTAATAAAATTTCGTTCTCGAAATTTAGACTACGTTAACTCCTTAGAGTTACGTTATGCGCAAGTAAATACGAATAATGTCAAAGGAAACGAGACATACTGACACAGTCACCAATGTGACCAAGTTAACAGGGTTCCAATAGAAAAGGAATTTCAACCAATAGAATTCCAAGTGGACGTTTACAATATGCAAATGAATGTTAGAAACAATAACATTCGCTAGGAGAAGCTTAGAATCAACAAGCCCAAACAAAATAGTTTTGCATGAAACGCTCGATCATGATCAGCCCAAGCTGCAAGTTCTACCGACGCCACAAGGTGTCGTAGTGAATGAAACAATTCAATAATAGCGGTGATTGAACAAGTATCACCTGTGTTTTGCATCAAATGCTCAATCATAATTAGCCCAAGCTACAAGTTTATACTGACACCACAAGGTGTCGAAATCAACAAACGACTTAATGGAGTCGTAGACCAAACAAATCTACTACGACTCAGAACAATGAAACGCTTGTTAAAACGAATTCGAATATGATGTTTCCAATACATCATATAGTGTCTTGAATTGAATATGTGTAATGAACAACAGCAGCCAAGCATCGCCATCATTGTGACCGTCGCCCCTGGTTATCGTCGCCGGCTTGACGCCGGCCGCCGCCTGTCTAATGGCTCCACCTCCTCTCTCTCTCTCCGAAGTCTCTATCCCTCTCCTCCCTGCTTGCAGCCGTCGCACCACCACCGGACGGTGGTGGTGGTGCTCCGATTGTCAATCGAAGAAGAAAAGGGGAGGGGGTGCTGAGGTGCGTGGTCGAACGGCCGTCAATATCGGCGCCGGAGTATACTCCGGTGGCCAGATCTTCGTGAGGGGAGAAGAAGAGAGATGAGGGTGACTGGAAATTTGTATGTGTGTGTTTGATTGTTAACGAGAGAGGATGTTTGGCTTTGTACAATGACTTGAGAATTTTGAGTTCTCTGTGTTTGTTGTTTGTTGCCTGGATACATGACCGAGAGAGAGAGGGAAGGACCCTTTTTCTTTTGTGTGTGATTATTGTAAGATGATGAAAGGTTTTTATAGAGAGTTTATGATTTTTGAAGAGATCTTGTGTTCCTAAATTTTGAGACATAATCTTTTGCAGAGATTTTATATGGATTTTGCAAGATTTCAAATCTTGTAGAGATCTTGATAAGATATAATACATTAGGTGTAGGTTTAGGCTTGTGGGTTTTGGGCTTGGGCCCAGGGCCCACAAGCCCATCTCATGTGACCCGATATCGTGACCCAAGCTCCATAAGCATAAAATATTCGTGTAACATCCATATTTGTCGGTGTCGTTAGTATTTCGTACGGTTTCAGATCCTTATCATTTATCGTTTAGCAGGTTCTCTGTGGACCGTCACGCGCGTACTGTAAAGTCGATCAGGCGTTCCTAGGCACTCCAAAGGCCTAATTAAGTTTATTCGTGTTGTAAACACTATTTATTGTCGCGTTAATCACGTAATTAAGAGCCGTAAATCCCCGGTTGTCACATTCTCCCCCTGTTAATAAAATTTCGTCCTCGAAATTTAGACTACGTCAACTCCTTAGAGTTACTTTATATGTAATTAAATACGAATAATGTCAAAGGAAACGAGGCATACTGATACAGTCACTAGTGTGATCAAGTTAACAGGGGTCCAATAAAAGAGGAATTTCGACCAATGGAATTCCAAATAGACGTTTACAATATGCAAATGAATGTTAGAAACAATAACACTCGCTGGGAGAAGCTTAGAATCAACAAGCCCAAACGAAATAGTTTTGTATGAAACGCTCGATCATGATCAGCCTAAGCTGCAAGTTCTACCGACGCCACAAGGTGTCGTAGTGATAAAAAATAATTCAATAATAGTGGTGATCAAACAAGTATCACCTGTGTTTGAAGTCAAATGAAAGCGCAATAATAAATCGAAGCGGATTAAATCTAGATCAATAAATACTTACATATATGTGTGATACGAGGCATGTAGATCTAAATCATGATTGATCAAAAATAATTCAATAATATGCTGAAACCTGTGTTTGAAGTGAGCTATAGGTTTTCATATAGCTCTGAAGTCAAATGATAACCTATAGCTCTGATACCAAGCTGTCACACCCTGGCTTTTGCGGAAGCGTGGGTTTATTTGGTGTGACTTCTTAATACCATAGCAACAATCATAACAATGCTGTGTGAAAATAAAACACTTGATGATCATCCATTCATTAAGTTTAAAGTTACCACAACATCAATGTTTTAAAATGTCGACACATAAAACAAGTTACAACCAAGACATGATTAAAGCGTGTTCATATGACACAACAAAAGACTTGAATAAAAACGTGGTTTAAAGACATGTAACCCGTCCAGGTAAGGGTTACACCTCCTAAACCTGGATGACATCATTATTCCCTATGCAGCTTGACACAATTGCACACTTCGCCAGATCCACTAATTTCCTGAAATACATGTAGTTTGAAAAATCAATAAAAGTTGAGCGAGTTCATGTAAAAGTGAGTATGTATATAAATCGTTAAAGTACGTCTCAATGTGTAAATGTCCCTGGTATGTAGCAATTAAGGAAAAAGAGATCACCAATGGGTTGCAAAGCCACTGGTATGTGTGAAGTGATGCAGGAAAACTCAAACCTAGCAAATTTGTACCGGGCCTCGGCTGTAAGACACAGTCACCTCTATGGGTCACCCTGACCTCATGGGTGTGGGCTCGCTACACCCAAATAGATCTATCACTCATGTCCCTCGGTCCTACGACAAGGATTAATGGCTTTAAGTGTTGTACCCACCACTCACATGATCTGAACGTCCCAACCCTCCTTAAGCTAACCATACCATGTATAAAAATGTCCTTAACAATTGTAACATGTATTTCACCCCCGAAGTTATAAAACTGAAAACAGTTAAGAGAAAATGAGGACATGAACTCACAGAAGTGCGTATCCTGTAACGTCAACCTCGAACTCGATCGGCTGCGTGACGACCTACACGTACTAATGTCTATTAGACGAACTGGCCGTGCCTTGGCTTAGGGTTTAGTGTTTTGAGTTGCGTTACGTTGGTATTATACTTGTTAAAATAATATTAATTATTTTAACTTAACTTTTGTATTTAGGAAAATAGTTAGGCAACTATTTCGTATTCACACTTCTTAATTATTTTATAAGTGTATTTCCTTCCCAAGGATGGGGGTATTTATACATGTACACTTGTAATCCGAAAAATATATTTTAAGTCTCACTTAGAAAAATATATTTTAATCATTTGTCTAAAACATCTTAATTCCAAAATCTATATATTTTTTCCCAGAAATATTATATTTTACTTCATAATTTTTCCAAAATAATATTTTTTTTACCAACAACATACGTACAAGAGTATTTTTCCGAAATACTATATAAGTGACGTCCTAGCGTTTCGTATTGCGATAATACTTGCGTAACTCAAATATTTATTTTGTGAGAGTTTTAGTATTATTTTGGAGTCGTAATATCATGGCGTTATAAGTTATATTATTTTTACCCTAAAATAATATAACTGGTAAGCAAATAATCACACAAGAGTTTTAGTATGAAATATACATTCTAAATATATATTTATCAAATTTTATTTACGAAAATTAACCTCCGGTATTTGGTAATTTTTATAATAAAAATCATGGCGAAGTTTATTTCGAAAATAAAGTTAAAAATATATTTGTAACACTTGCTAGAAAAATATTTTCTAAGTGTTGAAATTTTTAGAAAAATTTCGCCAGAGTTTCCTTCGTAAATGGAGGCGTCCATGCTTACTAGCATATCATTTTCTTTCGTAAAATCATTCAATCAATCATCAATTAACAACATACAATCTCTAATTACCAAATTTGTCAAAAACAAGCATAAACCATGAACTCATGAACTTGAAGATTTATAAAAACATGTAGTAACTTACTAGCACACTTAGTAAGTTTTGTTATCTTTAAAAATGTGATTAGTTTCTTAAAAACTTTATTTTTAAAGAGTTTGAATATTCACAACTTCTAGTCATATTTTCTAAAAATATTTCTTTGTAAAATTTCTTCTTACACAAGTGTTTCTGCACTTGTTTACCCACTAGAAGTGTGATTAGTTTATGTAAGATCCAAGTTTTATCAAAACTTATACCTTTCACTTGGTTCTTTCGAAAAACCACTCATAGATCTTTAGATCTATAAGATTATAACCCACTTTGATCTTTATTTTTCAAGAAAACATTTTATTTATCCAAGTTCATAGTTTATGTGTGGATGATTTCATCATCCACATACCTCTAACTTTCACATCTTGCTAGTTCATGTTCTTAAACATGATCTAGCAAGTCCATGTGATGAACTATATCATTTCAACTAGCAAACAACATACAACAAGCATAACAACACAAATACATCATGATTTCATCATCATTTTAACACTACTTCATCACTTTGTTAGTTTATGTTCAAGGCTTGTTTACGGTTCTTTAGAGTTCTTGATATTTCACCATTCTTTTTACTATTAACCATCAAAAATATGAAGAAGATGAAGATCTAAGACACTTACTACTAGCACAAGGCTAGGGGAGTTCAAGAGTGTAAAAGTGATGGATAAAAGGAAATGAGAGCGGTCCTTGAGCTTCCGAACACACCAAGCTTACTTGTAGGATCTCTAACACCTTTGAATATGTGTAGCTTGCTTGAAGGAAACTTGAAGATGGTGATGGTGGTGCTTGGGTTTTCGGCCGAACATAAGGAGAAGAGAAGGAGAGAGTGTTTGTTGTGTTGTGAGTTTGTGAATGAGATGATCATGACCTTTGTGTCATTTTATAAACCAAGTCCACCATTAACCATTGTACATTATGTCTCTTAATCCACTACCATTCAAATAAAATATTGAAAAGAATTATGGGGGTGTCCCCACTTCCCATAACCGGTTCGAAGGGGGGGGGGGTATGGGGTTGGTTTTTAATTGATGGTTACTAATTTAGTTAGTGATCTAGTTAAGTAACAAGTGTTTAGTTAATGGTTATGGTGTGTTATATAATATATAGTGTGTTAAGGTGTTTGGGGACCCTAACTAGCTCAGAAAAATAAAAACAATATGTTTGGCAATATTTTTGTGTTCCGGGTAGAGTCCGGTTGTTCGGTTGGGTGTTGTCCGTTAAAGTGCTAAATTAATCCATAAAGTGTCTTTTATAATGCTTTTAGTGACACATTTAATTCCCAACACTTTGGAAAGTATCTAGGACTAGTTTGCCAAGTTTTTGCACTTTACTAGCATCATTAAATGCTGAATTTTGTGTATTAAGTGCAGAATTCTGCATTTAGAGTGTGTTTTAGGCACTTCCCGGCACTATAACTATCACCTAGTGACGCAGTTTCATGGTCCTCACTTCCTTACACTCCCTACTAGTGTAGTACCCTGTCTCTGGCTCATACTGGCCTCAAAAATATTGTCTGTCTAGGTGTTGGCATTGTCAGTATGTTTTCTGGGTTATCCGCTCACTGTGCTAACTGTGCTTTATGCATCAAGTTTGTCACTAATGTTTGTGTGTAATAAATAGAGTGACAGTATAAAATGTGATGCATATGTATGTATGTAACAGAAAACAGAAAGCAGTTTAATCACAGTTGTAATCAAGCACAGTCATTAAGCACAAATTAAATATTAATTAATTGTACGGATACCTGTAATTGTGAGGGTTGTCACATTCTCCCCCCGTTAAGAAAATTTCGTCCCGAATTTTTTAGGTTCTGCTTCTAGTTGCAGGGGTCTTGGGAAATAAATGGGGGTATTTCTCCTTCATACGATCCTCACTTTCCCATGTGAATTATGGTCCATGTCTTGCATTCTATCGAACTTTGACGAGCTTGACACTACTCCTGCGTGTTTTGTTAACTTTCCAATCCGTGACCTCAACTGGTTCTTCAAAAAAGTGGAGCGTGTCGTCGATATGAACTTCGTCAGCAGGAATGACCACTGTCTCTTGTGTTGGACTCTTTTTCAGGTTTGATACATGGAATGTATCATGAACGCCATTAAGTTCAGCAGGTAAGTCCAATTTGTATGCTACAAGCCCAATCCTTTGCAGGATTCTGAATGGGCCAGTGTAACGCGGATTCAACTTCCCACGCTTCCCAAAGCGTGCCACACCCTTCAAGGGTGAAACTTTTAACAAAACCATATCCCCAACTTGAAACTCCAAAGGTTTCCTCCTTTGATTTGCATAGCCTTTCTGTCTGTCACGAGCCGCCTTGATGCGCTCTCGGATCTGTGCAATCTTGTCTGTCGTCTCTTGGACTATTTTGGGACCAACAAGCTGTCTATCACCCGCATCAGCCCAGCATAGCGGTGATCGACACGTGCGTCCATAAAGAGCTTCAAATGGCGCGGCTCCAATACTTGTGTAGTAGCTGTTGTTGTACGAAAATTCGACCAATGGTAAATGATTATCCCAGCTACCACCCAGATCCATTACACATGCTCTTAGCATATCTTCCAGTGTTTGAATCGTTCGCTCGCTCTGGCCATCAGTTTGTGGGTGAAAAGCAGTACTTGGATTCAACTGTGAGCCAAAAGCTTATTGGAAGGACTGCCAAATCCTTGACACGAAGCGTCCATCTCTATCAGAGATAATCGAGAGAGGCACTCCATGTCGTGCAACAATCTCCCTCATGTATATTTCAGCAAGTTTACTCGTGTTGTCTTTCTCCTTGATTGGCAGGAAGTGCGCAGACTTTGTTAGACGGTCTACTATTACCCAAATTGTATCGTGGCCCTTGGGCGTCTTTGGCAATTTCGTTATGAAATCCATTGAAATCTGTTCCCATTTCCATTTGGGTATTTCAGGTTGCTGTAGAAGACCTGAAGGTTTTTGGTATTCGGCTTTTACTTTGGCGCAAGTTAAACACTTACCAACGTATATCGCTACATCGCCTTTCATCCTTGGCCACCAGTAAAAGTCCTTTAGGTCTTGGTACATCTTATCCGCTCCGGGATGAATCGAGTACCGTGACTTGTGAGCCTCATCAAAAATAACCTTCCTCAAACCACCAAAAAAGGAACCCAAATTCGTTTCATAAAGCACAAAGTTCCTTCCCCATTTGGTACCAACTGCTTTTCCATCCCACGGAGATACTCGTCCTCAATATTCCTTTCTTTCAAAGCGTCTCTCTGCACGGCATGAATGCGCAAAGAGAGGTCTGTCTGGACGATCATTTCCAAAGCCCTAACCCTTATGGGCTTAATCCTTTCCTTTCGACTCAGGGCATCGGCGACCACATTCGCCTTCCCTGGGTGATACTTGATCTCGCAATCAGAATCATTCAACAGCTCTACCCAGCGTCTTTGCCTCATGTTAAGCTCTTTTTGATCAAATATGTGCTGTAAGCTCTTGTGATCAGTGAAGATTGTGTTGGGTTTTAACAAGTTTATCAAGGTAATTTCATCCTTATGAAATAAAAACGCAGCGGAAAATTGTTATTTAAAAACATGTTACTTACTAGATATAAAACTCATTTTATATGTAAAACCCAATCCCGGATCCATATACGAACATGCACGCTATCAAAATAAAACACAACCATAGAGTGTTTAGAATACTACCTTCCAAGGAGTAATGGATATGAAGAAGATGATGCTTCTTGAATGGTTGCCTTCAAGTGTAGAAGACATCAAGCTTGTATACCCCAAGCCTTCCAACAAACACCTTAGTTTTAGCTAGGATTTGAACACTTGCAACTCACTTGAAAAATCCCCTCTTGGAACCAACCCCTTGGCCGAAATTACGAGAGAAGAGTATGGAGTTTTATGCACTTGAAAATCAAACTTGAAAAACCCTTATGCACAACCTTATGTTGGCCGATTTCTAGAGAGAAATCTCTAGTGTTTTTCAAGTCATCCAAGTCTTGCAAGTTCTTCAAGTTCATCTAAGTATTTATAGAACCATGAGAGAGAATTGCCACCCACCTTGTGTAACATCCCTATTTTTATCATATAATAATTATAGGTTTATTTAAATTATTAACCACTAGTAACTAATTTATTTTTAATATAAATATTCAACCCAAATAGTTTTAAACATTATTTTATATAGTTGGTTGAAATATTATATTAATTAAATGGCTTGTATATGAGTGCCCTTTCTAATAAAATAATAGTCTATAAAAATTTATACTATTAGACAGGTAACTTACGGGTAGGTTGACCGTAAGAAATATGAAGTTCTTAGACGGGCCTAGGAACCGTATAATAATTAAAATATAAAATACATTGTATTTTGAACCTACTCTGTTTTTAATGAAACTTAGACCCAAATGTAGACAAAAATATTCTCGTTCTGGTGATATATTTATTATTTTATAAAACATTATATTTTAAAAGTTATACACGCCAAATGAGTAAAGTAATTAAATAAATACTAATAAATCAAATCCCACAACTTGAAAGAATCTAATTTGTGTCCCATCTATTTCGTGGCCCCTTCCCAAAATTCATGTTTTATATTTTAAATATAATAAAAATAATTATTGAAAGTTATCTACAATTGAGAAAGGACTTACGTGTCCCATTCTAAATTTTGTATGTGGCCATTTTAGATATATATGTGGCTTATATTGAAAGCTTCAAAGACTATGTATGCAGCAATTCAATAATCAAATGGCTACGTGTAAGCTCCAAAATTTCTGGAGGTTCCTATAAATAAGGGTCGCCTCCTGTACTCAACATTTGCTAAACTTCTTTCTTTTATGTCCATCTCTAATTATCGCCAACTCTCTCTCTCTCTCTAAAATATTTATTATTTAATAAATAATAAAGCCATGCTCATTTTAAGTGTTTTAACTCCCGATCACCGCTACCCTTTCCGATTAATCTGAGCCTCATAACATATGTCAGGGCTCTGCCCGACTAAGTTGTTGGGGTTCTGTCTCGTGATATAGGGACAAGGTTGATTTAGGGGTACTATACTTAATATATAAATATATTTTTAAATAGCTCAGAAGTTATACCCAATATTCTACCTGGAGACTTTTTAGTTGAACCCTAAAGTTACAAAGTAGTTCTATTCTCTTTTCTCATCATTTTATTCCCTTTTGTTCCAAACCATAAACAACTCTCACCAAAACTATCATATTTTTATTTTATTATGATTATTTATATTTTGTCTAACAAATAAACCTTAATTGAGACACCCAAGTAATTCTGCATAAACCCTAAAATTTTCATAACAATCAGAATCAGGATCAGGGCCCCTAAAACTCAGGGGGGTATTTCCTACTTAACGATTATCCTCTTAACTCGTCAGATTCGAAATTTCTCGTTCCGTCAAGTCAGCAAGCCTACACACGCACGTGGCAAGCCTATGGCCAATTTGTGTCCCTTGCGCACCGTAAGGGATGAGGCTTACGGTGCGCAAGCGATGTAAATTTTGTGTATAAATAGCAGAGTCTGGGACTTGATTTCTGGCGTTCGTTCGACGAAAAAATTCGTTATATACGCTGAATTATAATAAAAACACTATCAAAATCACTAATTAGTATAGCGGGGTGCTGCTACGATACAGGGTATTAACTCGATCGCTGCTACGATTCAATGTCCGATTGATAGAAACTATCCGATGGATGTTTAAGCGCTATCCTTTGTCATTAGTCGTGATTCCGACAGGATGTTTGAGTACCACCCGAATTCGGGGAATACTCTGTCATTCGTTGAGAATCCGATGGATGTTTAAGTGATTGCACTTTGTCATTCGTTGTGTGGGTTTTAATCTCGTGAGTTATCGTAATTGCTGTATTAAGTTACCTACCTAGTTCGTGTGCACTAGGTTACAAGGATAAATCAATAGGCTAAACTCTGCCTGTATAAATCTGCAATATATCAAGGCTTATATGTGGATTAAACTTTGCCCGTATGAATCTGCATGCTTATAATGTGAGTCATTCTCTTTTTATCAAATTTGTTTACAAAAGCATGTTTATTTTCAAAGTTATAATTACAGTGATTAAGTTTATGTAGTCACCAAATTACAGCCGGTATGTGGGGTATTGTGCACATTACTATTGTTTTTATCAATTTAGGTGGGTGAACCTAACTAATGATACTCGTTACTATTGTGTGAACGGACTCAATAGTAATATGACCACCTTCACCGAAACGAGTCGAGTAACAAATACTGTGGGTAATTGGTTGAAATAAACATTGTAATATCTCTTAATACTGTAAATTATAATAAACGAGTCGTTTTTATAAAAGAATGATTCACTCAGTATTTCCCGCTGACAAAACCTTTTTCAAACATGTTTCAGGTAATTATAGTAGATTGGAGTAAAAGATGGATACGGCACTGAAAGACTTCAAGAAGTGGCTTATTTTATTAATTAAATCAAATTAAGAAATATTGTTTTATATAATTGGGTTTATCCCTTATTAAAGCTACCATTGTAAAACATGGGTTTACCCATCAATTTAATAAATAAAATCCGGTGTTTTCTAAACTCTGATATTTTTCCTAACTCACGGTCCTGATGAAATATCCGCTGCAACGTTTTCAAAATAATCACCGGTACCACTGGGCTGTTCGCGATTCCCGATTCCGTCCAGGGTGGGTCGGGGGCCGTGACACCTTGACCAATCATGTGCCAACTTACACATGCAAGTGCATGAAACCCCATTGGACCAAAATGGTCTTGGTTAGACCACCCAATCAAATCTTCTCTAGCACATGCATTTGCATGCATTTCTATTGGACTAAGATTTTTAGGGAAGAACACCATGGGGGGGGGGGTGGCGGCCTTGCTTTATTTAAAAAAAATTCTTTTAAATAATATAAGTCTTGTATTTTATAACTTTTATAAAATATAACATCATATGTTCACAAGACTTTGTTCAACTTTTATTAAGTTATTTAACCCATTAAATAACAAAATAAAATATTCTCTTAAAATAAATTATCCATATAATTTATTAGTTTGTCAAGTGCAATTATTTAGAAAACCAATTTCTAAATACTCTAAGTGTTAATATTTATTTGTTTGATCATATCACAAATAAATAATATAAGTGTTTGTCTAGCTTGTATTTGGGTATGACTTGACTTGGATCATAACGTACTAGCCACATCAATTTAATATGTGTCTTGGGCATACAGAGTCCAACAATCTCCCACTTGCACAAGATACATAGAAGATTGATGCAAGTAGTAAATGACGCCTAACTACGGTTTACTACCCCCAATACGTATGACTATATGTGCCATTCAATAACATCGTCCCCTTCAAGTCCCTTACTTGAACATGATTTAGGTGAATCTATCATTTATCCTTTCGTTACAGATGTCATGTCAAATCCAGAGACATAGAGTGATCACTCTCTGTTGATTTAACTTTAGCAGGCCTTAGACATCTTACTCTCAACGAATAAGAGGAACAAATCTCATCTTGACTACATACGTCTCTCACAATCACCTTGTACCACACCTGAGCTTAGCCTTATGTATTGTCATATTACTAACAGCGAAGAAATAAGTCAAGGTACAATATTTGGTGAATATCAAGACCCAATATGTATCTCAGGTCTGAGGATACTATGATATTCTCCTTTACTCAAATTTACTTATGATCAATCACAGATGATTCCATGCAGTAATATTTGAGAGCGAGTCGGTCCAATATTTGTATCCCACAAATATCTATGAACTTTGGCAGCAACACCTTGCTTTATATTCATACCTAATGAATATCCACCAATCCAAATTCATAATAGTCTTACATTCATATTTGTTCCCACAAGTATGATCGACTACGGACATTTAGAATAAGCAACTTATTCACGGATTTAAACATGCTAAAAAGGAACATAACTCAAAATACCATAAAGAGTTATATTAACAATTGTTCCAATATCCAAATACAAAATAGATCAAATCCAATCACTAGAATATCGAAGTCCTTAGGCACAAGTATGACCCTTCATACTTTGCCCGTTCAAGGAGCTTCGTGAATGGATCCGCAATATTTTGATCAATGTGAACTTTATGAATACATATCTTTCCCTTTTTCAACTTCATCTCTTATGTAGTTGAAATTCCGCTCAATGTGCTAGTCTTTTGATGTGCACGAGGTTCCTCCATTTGAGCAATCGCACCATCGTTATCACAAAGATCTCTAGGTGTCCTGAATGGTATGGACTACCCCTAGATCGGCAATAATTCAAGTGGTAGATCCATATGAATTATCTTGATCAATGAAGCGGTGATGTATTCTGATTCTGTAGTGGACAATCCTACCCAAATTGTGATCGAGAACCATCTCGATCAGTTTGGAAACTCGTATCCATGTAACCCTTTACAACAAATTCCGAAACTCGCATCCCTGTAACCCTTTACAACGAGTTCTTCTTCACCAGATCCATATATTAGAAATATATCTTTAGTCCTTCTAAGGTGTTTCAATATATTTTTAACAGTCACCCAATGACCGTTACTAGGATTTCCCTGGTATCTTCTCGTCATGCCCAAAGCGCATGACATGTCCGGTCCAGTGCATATTATTACATACATAATGGATCCTATAGCAGACGCATATGGGATTCCTTTCATTCTTTCTTTCTTGCTCATCCTTTGAGCTTGGACATTGAGACGCACTCAATATTGTCCCCTCTTGAATAGGTACCAAACCTTTCATAGTGTTTTCTATCTTGAATCTTTTCAAGACTTTGTCAATGTATGCACTTTAGCTTAAACCTATCGTGCGCCTTGATCTATCCTTATAGATTCTTTATTCCCAAAATATAGGCGACTTCATCAAGATCCTTAATGGAAGAACAACTTCCAAGCCAAGCTTTTACACCTTCCATGGTTGGAATGTCATTCCCAAATAGTAGAATGTCATCGACATATAGTACTAAGAAAGTGATGATGCTCTCACTAGCTTTCTTATACACACAAGCTTCATCAACGTTCTTGATGAATCCATATTCCCTAATCTCTTCATCAAAACGGTGATTCCAACTTCTAGATGCTTGTTTCAATCCACAGATTGATTTCTTTAACTTGCATACTTTGTCAGGATATTTTGGACCGACAAAACCTTCAGGCTGAACTATATAGACATCTTCCTTAAGATATCTATTAAGGAAAGCCGTTTGACATCCATTTGCCAAATCTCATAATCATATTATGCAGGTATGGCAAATAATATCCTTATTGACTTTAGCATCGCGACGGGCGAGAAGGTCTCATCATAATCAACACTTTGAGTTTGAATGAAACCTTTTGCTACAAGTCTCGCTTTATAAGTATCCAAGTTACCATGCATATCCGTTTTCTTCTTGAAAACCCACTTACTTCCAACTACTTTGGAGTTAAGAGGTGGCACAACCAATTCCCAAACTTGGTTGTCATACATGGATTGCATCTCTACGTTCATAGCTTCAAGCCATTTGTCATAATTGGATTTTGACATTGCAGCATGGTATGTGGTAGGTTCACCCGAATCTACCACGTAGCATCCATCTATGAAAAATCCATATCTTTCAGGTGGACTACTGATTTTGCCAGATCTGCGAACGTTTTGTGTGTATAGATCAACCACTTGATCGTTTTCAACAACCTCTTGTTGAGTGCTAGTATCAACCAAACGTGTATCGGCTTGTGGTTCTCGATCCTTATCAAGTTCCACTGTTCTACTAATTCCTTCCACAAGGAAGTTAGCTTCCAAGAACTCAGCCTTTAGAGCAACGAATACCTTTTGCTCTGTTGGATCGTAGAAATAATATCCTATACATCTTTAGGATATCCTACAAAGATACACTTAGTAGAACGTACTTTTATTTGGGGTGTATTGCTTCACAGAAGCTTCACAACCCCATACCTTCAAATATGATAATGATGGATCCCTTCCATGCCATATTTTAAAAGGTGTCTTATCCACTTTCTTGGTTAAGACCACATTTCATATACGGGCCATTGAGAGCAAAGCGTAACACCAAAATGATAGAGATAATGTGCTCCTAGCCATCATAGATCGAACCATATCCAAATAGAGTTTGATTCCTCCTCTATCGAAACGAAGAACTTTACTTGAGTTGATTTAGTACTTCACCTTTTGAAGGCTTTGAACATTTCAAAACTTCAACTTTGTGTCTTAATAAGTACACATAACCATAACTACTATAGTTGTTGGTAAAAGGTAATGAAGTATCTTTCACCATTCCTAGTCATTGGCTTTAAAAGGACCACATACATCCGAATGTATGATACCTAATAAATCTTTTGCCCTTTTTCCACTAAAGGGTTCCTTAGTCATTTTGCTTGTAAACAAGATTCACATGTATCAAATGAACTAATTTCATTTGTCTCCAAAAGATCATTCTTTCAAAGTGTTTACATGCGACTTCTGTTTTCATGACCAAGGCGATAATGCCAAAGATAGGTTTCACTCAAATCCATTTTGAGTTTCTTGGTGATTTCTAGGTACATTTAACTATCAAATGATGTATTCTTATGAACCAATTCATAAATACCATTTGAAAGCATAGCTCTAAAGTAAAACATGTCATTTATCGAAATATAAATGTCATTGTTTACAAACTTTAAGTCAAAACCATATTGTCTTATAAGGGAAACTTTGAATAATGTTCCTAGTCAAACTAGGAGCATTCAAGACATTTTAAAACAATTTCCAAACCATTTGGAAGTTTCAAAACATAGTCTCCTTTCTTGTAATGTTTATTTCTTTTGAATCTTTTGCAACGAATTGCAAACATGAGTTCCACATCCGGTATCTAATACCCATGTGTTAATAGAAATAACATTAAGGTCAATATGTATTATTAAGATTGTTCCTGAGGTTTGCCTAGCATCCCTCTTGTCTTTCAACTCTTTGAGATAGGTTGGACAATTCATATTTAAATGCCCTATCTCACCACACTCAAAGCATGGATCGTTCATGGCAACCTTTGCCTTCTTCTCTTTTGGTTTCGGTGGTTTCGCTTTAGTCTTTCTAATCATTTCCCTTTAAATTACCCGTTACCATTTGCAACATTTGCTTTGGTGTCGGGGTGATGCCCTTTCTTGTTGCCATCCTCATTGATCGTTAGAATGGGTAAAGCCCCTTTTACCCATGTTGAGCCTTTCGAGGTGATCAATGTGGCTTTTCATCTTAAGTACATAAGATGAGACCGATTGGGTTTCCTCCATTCTACATGCATGAAGCGCTCGAACCGTTTCGAAGCGTTCTACCCTTGCATATTGTAGGAACATTTCCTTCAATTGGGTAATCATGTCGTATGCTCATGATGTTCAAAACCTTTTGAATCTCAGGAATCATAATTCCTAACATGAGGCAAGAGGTTTGCGTAGTATCCTTGATATACTTAATCCAACCGTTGTAGGCATCCTTATCTTCCATGAGATGTTCATCGGGATTTAGGATCGTTTTCAATGATAGGTTACGGACGGTTTGGGTAATATTGTTAGCGGCCATCTACAAGATTTAACAAGGTTCAATTTTAGTATTTTCGATATTATTATATTTTAATCATTAATACCCTTTTATGTCTCATAGACAATTAATAATTAAAATCTAGAATCCAACGTTACATTTAAATATTGGTTAGGTGACCTTTATCCCTCTATTTAAATTAACAATGTAGTCAACGTTTGACAATTGCAACTCTTTGCAACTTCTAGCCATATGGGATCGGTTAAACATCTTTATGTTTAGTTGGCATGTTTAATCCCATCAACATCTTTGTTCCCCATGTTTCGGTGACCCTAAGTTCATGGTTTCCAAATCAAGTCGTCCAACTTACACACACGTGTGAGTTTATACACATAAGTGGTTAGGTGACCTTTATCCCACAAACATGGTAAACCCACCTCGAATATACAAGTTCCCTCAAATATGGTTAGGTGACCTTTATCCCACAAAAGAGTTCTCAAGTGATTCGAGTGTTGTATAAAAGGATGGTGTTTGACTTGTTTTATAAAGGGATTTTGAGTTTTCAAAATTCTAGTTTAGAAAACTTTATGTACCATACATTTGCATGCATTTAAATCCTTGGTACTTTAGTGAAAATAAATTTTCAAGGTTCTTTTTAATAAAACACATTTTATTATAAAATCATTAATTTTTAATAACCTTTTATTAACCAATTTTAATGATCTTTTAAAGAACCAATTTTAAGCTTGTTGTTGATTATTAGTTTGTTAAGCATGCATATCCAAATATCATCAAACAACAAAATAAACAACCACACAAGCACAACACACATATCATTAGGTGCATAACCATAGCCAACTATTTTGACCACATTTGTTAGCCGAAACAAGTGTGCCAATAGGTCCTTCCTAAAGGGTGAATATTGACACAAATAATGTGTCGTTGAACTCCCACCTGATCCCGCATCCGAATGCTTCAAGTCTCCATCTTGTGTTCTGATTTCTTCACATTCTTTGGGCTTCCAAATGTCTTTTATATTCAGGTCCAAACTCCTTTAGACTTCAAAATGTGTTTTGGTTATCGGGCTAAAATCCCGTTAAGAACTATGAAGTCCTTTTGGCCCGAAATTAGCCAAAACCAAAATCGCATTTTTGTGTGCATCTTCTTTTACAAAAAAATATCATAATACATTTTTCTAGTAAAATAAAATGCACCTAATCTATTTACTTACATACCAAATGAAAATAAATAAATTACATATTTCACAAATGGAAGAACAAAGATAATTAATTATTACAACCCATTGAAATAATCAAATATAAATCACAAACACAAATATTCAACATATTCACACAAGGTCATGGCTAGGTTATGAACATCAAAATATATATATCCACATATATAAAATTCAAGAAGCAAAAATGGTTTCCTTTTTTATAACCTACTTTTCGGTCAAGAATGAAAAAAAAAACCGAAAAAGTGGGTTTTTGTCCAAACAAACAAATCATCCAAATGACATAATTTTTCAAGATACTTTTATGCATGTATTAAAATAATCTTGAAAAACAAAAGGATAACCATATATAAAATTTCGGCCATAGGGTTTTAACCAAACCCGAAACCCGAAAATTTCATATCCTATGAAGCATGCATTCATATAAGCGGCTCTGATACCACTGTTGGGTTTTAACAAGTTTATCAAGGTAATTTCATCCTTATGAAATAAAAACGCAGCGGAAAATTGTTATTTAAAAACATGTTACTTACTAGATATAAAACTCATTTTATATGTAAAACCCAATCCCGGATCCATATACGAACATGCATGCTATCAAAATAAAACACAACCATAGAGTGTTTAGAATACTACCTTCTAAGGAGTAATGGATATGAAGAAGATGATGCTTCTTGAATGGTTGCCTTCAAGTGTAGAAGACCTCAAGCTTGTATACCCCAAGCCTTCCAACAAACACCTTAGTTTTAGCTAGGATTTGAACACTTGCAACTCACTTGAAAAATCCCCTCTTGGAACCAACCCCTTGGCCGAAATTATGAGAGAAGAGTATGGAGTTTTATGCACTTGAAAATCAAACTTGAAAAACCCTTATGCACAACCTTATGTTGGCCGATTTCTAAAGAGAAATCTCTAGTGTTTTTCAAGTCATCCAAGTCTTGCAAGTTCTTCAAGTTCATCTAAGTATTTATAGAACCATGAGAGAGAATTGCCACCCACCTTGACCAATCATGTGCCTACTTACACATGCAAGTGCATGAAACCCCATTGGACCAAAATGGTCTTGGTTAGACCACCCAATCAAATCTTCTCTAGCACATGCATTTGCATGCATTTCTATTGGACTAAGATTTTTAGGGAAGAACACCATGGGGGGGGGGGGGGGTGGCGGCCTTGCTTTATTTAAAAAAAATTCTTTTAAATAATATAAGTCTTGTATTTTATAACTTTTATAAAATATAACATCATATGTTCACAGGACTTTATTCAACTTTTATTAAGTTATTTAACCCATTAAATAACAAAATAAAATATTCTCTCAAAATAAATTATCCATATAATTTATTAGTTTGTCAAGTGCGATTATTTAGAAAACCAATTTCTAAATACTCTAAGTGTTAATATTTATTTGTTTGATCATATCACAAATAAATAATATAAGTGTTTGTCTAGCTTGTATTTGGGTATGTCTCGACTTGGATCATAACGTATTAGCCACATCAATTTAATATGTGTCTTGGGCATACAGAGTCCAACAGATTGTACATCGCGTACCATACAAATAATGTCGCCAAATCTTCAATGCAAATACCACCGCGCCTAACTCCAAGTCGTGCGTGGTATAATTTTTCTCGTGAATCTTCAACTGGCGTGACGCATATGCTATAACCTTCTGGCGCTGCATCAGCACGCAACCCAAACCTTGACGCGAGGCGTCACAATATACCACGAAGTCGTCCGTTCCTTCGGGTAGCGATAAGATTTTGTTTTTCAACAACTGAAACGCTTCTTCTTGCTTGTCTCCCCAATCAAACTTCTTGTCTTTTTGTGTAAGAGAGGTCAGAGGTTGAGCGATCTTGGAGAAATTCTCAATGAACCTTCGATAATAACCAGCCAAACCTAAGAACTGTCGAATCTCGGTTGGCGTCTTTGGAGTCTCCCAATTCTTGATTGCCTCGATCTTTGTGGGATCAACATGAATTCCATTTCCATTAACCACATGAACAAGAAACTGAACTTCACGCAACCAAAATTCGCACTTCGAGAACTTAGCTCTGATACCAATCTGTGATTAACAAGCGTTTGATTGTTCTGAAGTCAAATGATACCAATCAAAAAGGCACAATTACACTTTTCAAGTATCAATTCTCGTTTCTTTCTCAGAGCCTCGATCATAGCGAACTAGGATTCTCTCTCGAGTCTAGACTATGATCACTAGGGCTCTCACGAAAACATTTTTACATTGCGCACACACTAAACGTCCAAATCCATGGTACAAATATTTTTACAAACAAAAAGGCACAATTACACTTTTCAAAAATTATATTTTAGTCTTAGAGACTGAGGGAGGTTCAGCCTTAGAGGCTGGGGAGGTTCAGTCTTATAGACTGAGGGAGGTTTAGCCTTAGAGGCTAGGGAGGTTCAGTCTTAGAGACTGAGGGGTTCAATCTTAGAGATTGGGGAGATTTAGTCTTAGAGACTGAGAGGTTGGTCTTAGAGACCAGGGTAGTCTGAGAGGCTAGGGAGTTCAGTCTGAGAGGCTGGGAGGGATAGTCTGGGAAGACTAGGAGGATTGCTTGCTTGCATTAGTGTGACTTACATGTTTATTTGATTTTATGTTGATATATGTGCATATACGTGGTTGTGTTATAGACACCATGCCGTCATCTTCGGATACTGGAGTATCGGACACTTTGGATCCTTTAGCGATCGTGTCAGACGATGAGATTATGTCAGGGAGTGATGTGTACACGTCAGACACTACTAGCACGGATGAGGATGATTTTCAGCCGTTTGTTATTCCTGATTTTGGAGATGATGTTCCTATTGCTGATGGCCCTTTCGGTGGGGACCTACCTCTTCTTCAGGTCCCTGCTCCCCTACCGCAATTCCTCTCGAGGATCTGCCTCATGATGAGTTCGCTGACGATGACATCGACTTGTTCCTAGAGGGTCCCCCGGAGGGTGACCAAGATGGAGTGGCCCTCATGGATGCCGATGTCCCTTTTGCTGATGATCCTGTTGTCGACCCTGTTGTTCCTTTGGCTGAGATTCCTGCCGATGTGCCCATTGCTGATCCTGTCATTCCCGTCGAGGAGGCTCCTTTTAATCTGTTTGGTGCTCACTCCTTCGAGTCTGTAGCCTCCGCTTCACTGCACGCCCAGGGCGTACAGCTCTATTCCTCTGATTCCGACAAGGCGATGTCTGTGGCGCCCCTCGTTCCCCTCGACGTAGACCCAAAGCCAGAGGTCGAGTTTCTACCTGATGAGCCTGCTCCTGTTGGTCCGGAGCCGGTCATTGCTTATGACCCCATTGAGGCCCCAGTTGTTGCACATTTACCAGACCCTGGTCATGACGATATGCCAGACATAGCACCACCTGTCATTGTTGCGCCCGTCGAGTTACCACCGATTCCTGATGCTCCTGTTATTGATGCACCTGTTTCAGCCCCTGTGCATGCTGATCATGCACCGTTTGCCCCTCACGTTGATCCTCATTACGCCGACACCCTCAACGAGTGGATCGACGATGACTACCCACCGTATGTGCTACCAGTCACACCTCCTGTAGCACCTATTTCTACACCTACTGAGATTCCATTGTTTCCCCCACACACCACTGACGTCCATCGCACTGATCTTCCCATCACATTCCTCCAGGACATACCGCCACCTCGTCCTGGAGAGGGTTCATCGAGGCAGCCACCTGCTTTCACTCCTTCTGTGTCATCATCTTTTCCGTTTCTGTCACAGTTTCCTCATGTTGCACCACCTACTGCACCATCATTCGTACCACCGGGCGAGCCGTTTTTGTGGACGACGCCCCCTGTTATGCCATTATCTGACCCGTACCACCCATTTCATGTGGGGTACACTACGGAGGATATACTTGCGTCGCTGCAGTTACAACAGGACGCACTGAGCTGTCGTATTCAGGAGTTGGAAAGAGCTCCACGTCCGCCTTGTCACTGTCAGACCCTCTTTGCAGCACCACACACTCCCCGTCCGCTTTCCCCTGATTCAGACGTTCGTTTCTTGACATCTGAGCAGCAGATTGCATATTTGCTGCGCGTCTGTCGTGCCTTAGAGGAGGATTGGGTGCACATGCGCCGGTTGCTTTTCTCTTATCTTCCTCCTCCTCCTCCGCCATCAGCATATATATTTTTGGTTTGATGCAGGTCGATCATTTTGGTGAGAAAGTCGCGATTGGGCCAGCTTGCGAAGACTTTTTGGGAAACAACACTTTTGTACATGATTTGTGTAGATAGATTGTATTTTTGGGAGTGATGTAACCCCATGATCTTATTTTGATATGTGATGTACTGTAAAACGTGTAAAAACAATATTGTGGTCGTGGTTAATGAAGCTCAATGGCAACGTTCTCACTACATGCTTTGTTGAGTTATATGTTTTAATTTATAACATGAGATGTTATGTGCTTGATGGATGTTACTGTATATGTATATTTATTATACTTACTATGACCTGACCAACATGATCATCTTTTAGAAAATGCCTCCAAGACGCAATGTACGCATGCCTACTACCGAGGCGGAACTCTAAGGGATCATTGCCGCAGCTATAGCACAGTATGCGGCCACCCAAGCAGGAACAAGCGGGTGTATCTCGAACAACAACGGCAATAACAACCCACCCAATGGTAATGTCCAAGTCGCTTGAGACATATTACAATACATTTGGATATTTCTAGCACGCCCGCTAATACCATTTGTAAATTCAAACGTATGTGTAGGGTGCACCTACAAGCAATTCCTCGACTGTAAGCCCGTGAATTTCGACGACACTGGAGGTGCTGTTGCATTCGTAAGGTGGGCTGAGAAGACAGATTCCGTTCTAAGAATGAGCAAGTGCGAGAACGTTGCCATTGAGCTTCATTAACCACGACCACAATATTGTTTTACATGTTTAGTAGTACATCACATATCAAAATAAGATCATGGGGCTACATCACCCCCAAAAGTACAAATCTGTCTACACATATCATATACAAAAAGTGTGATCTCTCAAAAGTCTTCGTATGCTGGCTCAATCGCGACTTTCTTACCAAAATGATCGACCTGCATCAAACCAAAAAAATATCTATGCTGATGGCGGAGGAGGAGGATGAAGATAAGAGAAAAGCAACCGGCGCATGTGCACCCAATCTTCCTCTAAGGCACGACAGACGCGCAGCAAATATGTAATCTGTTGCTCAGATGTCAAGAAACGAACGTCTGAATCAGGGGAAAGCGGACGGGGAGTGTGTGGTGCTGCAAAGGGGGTCTGACAGTGACAAGGCGGACGTGGAGCTCTCTCCAACTCCTGAATACGACGGCTCAGTGCGTCCTGTTGTAACTGCAGCGACGCAAGTATATCCTCCGTAGTGTACCTCACATGAAATGGGTGGTACGGGTCAGATAATGGCATAACAGGGGGCGTCGTCCATAAAAACGGCTCGCACGATGGTACGAATGATGGTGCAGTAGGTGGTGCAACATGAGGAAACTGTGACAGAAACGGAAAAGATGATGACACAGGAGGAGTGAAAGCAGGCGGCTGCCTCAATGAACCCTCTCCAGGACGAGGTTGCGGTATGTCCTGGAGGAATGTAATGGGAAGATCAGTGCGATGGACGTCAGTGGTGTGTGGGTGGAACAATGGAATCTCAGCAGGTGCGGAAACAGGTGCTACAGGAGGTGTGACTGGTAGCACATACGGTGGGTAGTCATCATCGTCGATCCACCCGTTGAGGGTGTCGGCGTATCGAGGGTCAACATGCGTGGCGAATGGCGCATGGCCGACAACGGGTGGTGCAAAAATGGGTGCATCCATAGCGGGAACATGAGAAATAGGTGGTAACTCGACGGGCGCAACAATGACGGGTGGTGCTATGTCTGGCATATTGACATGACCAGACTCAGGTAAAGGGTCTGGCAAATGTGCAACAGCTGGGGCCTCAATGGGGTTATAAGCAACGACCGGCTCCGGACCAACAGGAGCAGGCTCATCAGGTAAGAACTCGATCTCTGGCTCTGGGTCAACGTCGTGAGGTGTAACAGACATCGCCATGTCTTAGTCGGAATCAGAGGAATGGAGCTGTACACCCTGGGCGTGTAGTGAAGCGGACGCTACAGACTCGAAGGAGTGAGCACCAAACAGATCAAAATGAGCCTCCTCAATGGGAGCCTCGACGGGAATGACAGGATCAGTAATGGGCACATCAGCAGGAATCTCAGCCAAAGGAACAACAGGGTCGACAACAGGATCATCAGCAAGAGGGACATCGGCATCCATGAGGGCCACTCCATCTTGTTCACCCTCCGGGGGACCCTCTAGGAACAAGTCGATGTCATCATCGGCGAACTCATCATGCGGCAGATCCTCGAGAAGAACTGCGGCAAGCGGTAGAGGAGCAAGTACCTGAAGAAGAGGTAGGTCCCCACCGAAAGGGCCATCAGCAATAGGAATATCATCTCCAAACTCAGGAATAGCAAACGGCTGGAAATCATCCTCATCCGTGCTGGTAATGTCTGACGTGTACACCTCACTCTCTGACATAATCTCATCGTCTGACACGATCGCTAAAGGATCCAAAGTGTCCGATACTCCAGTATCTGAAGATGACGGCATGGTGTCTGTAACACATCCACACATATGCACATATATCAACATAGAATCAAATAAACATGTAAGCCACAATAATGCAAGCAAGCAATCCTCCTAGTCTTCCCAGACTACCCCTCCCAACCTCTCAGACCGAACTTCCTAGCCTCTCAGACTAACTCCCTGGTCTCTAAGACCAACCTCCCGGTCTCTCAGACTAAACCTCCCCAATCTCTAAGATTGAACCATTCAGTCTCTAAGACTGAACCTCCCTAGCCTCTAAGGCTAAACCTCCCTCAGTCTCTAAGACTGAACTCCCTCGGTCTCTATGACTGAAATATAATTTTTGAAAAGTGTATTTGTGCCTTTTTGTTTGTAAAAATATTTGTACCCTGGATCTGGACGTTTAGTGTGTGTGCAATGTAAAAATGTTTTCGTGAGAGCCCTAGTGATCATAGTCTAGACTCGAGAGAGAATCCTAGTTCGCTATGATCGAGGCTCTGATACCAATCTGTCACACCCCGAAATTATCAGAGTATCGGCGTGACTGGACCGGTATCTTCATTGCACAGCGGAAGCAAATATAGCTAAGACTTCTAGAAAACGAACGTCACAAAGTACTCGACTCTTCATGGTTCTCCTATTCCAACCGTGCCATAATTTGAAAAGTAACCTGAGAAAGAAACATGCGAAAAAGTCAACATAAAGTTGAGCGAGTTCATAGCTTGTTTGTAAAAGATTTGAAATAAATCTTTTGAATAACCGGTTTGTGAAATAATAGTGAGAAAACGAATTTAGAAATCATTTTCTTGTCAAGTTATATGGAAACTTTGTATTTGTAACGCATTAATGCCGTAAAACCATGTATTTGTAAACTCTTGTTTTTGTAATGTTCGTATAACCGTCAATGCCCACCCTGACTTTGACTCCACGCCCGCAAAAATCTTATGCTTTGAATTTGTATAAAACATGGTATTTAATTTGTATAAATCAAGTATTTCTGTAAGTATGTATGTCCCTGGTATGTAGTAATAAGGAAAAAGAGATCACCAATGTGTTGCAAAGCCACTGGCATGTGTGAAAAGGTGTAGGAAGACTCAAACCTAGCAAATTTGTTACCGGACTTCGGCTGTAAGACACAGTCACCTCTATGGGCCGCCGCGGCCTCACGGGTGTGGGCTCGCTACACCCAAATAGATCTATCACTCTTGTGTCCCTTGGTCCTAACAACGAGGATTGATGGCCTTAAGTGTTGTACCCACCCCTCACATGATCTAGTAGTAAACCATCCTTAAGCTAATCATACCATGTATAAAATGTCTGTAATAATTGTAACATGTATTTTACCCTAGCCTCTAAGGCTGAACCTCCCCAGCCTCTAAGGCTAACTCCCCAGTCTCTCTATATTATCACCAGACGATCCCATCCCTAGTTATGAAAATCATTCCCATTTCAATAATACGCATTTGTTTTATAAAAACCGGTATATTTAGTATGATCCATTCGTAAACCATTTGAGTTCCTCGAAATCCGTTCGTAACATAATTTAGAAATATGAGTTTTCGTTTGTTCAAAACTTTGTATGTTCTTGCAAAACATGCATGTCTTTCCACCCCGAAAACATTTATAAAAATGTAAAACCGTAAAAAAAAAGTGGGGTTATGAACTCACCTGGATTGCCTTGTGCAAAGCGAGCTAATTACGACTTCGTGATTTCGTTTCCAAGACTTGACTTGCTAGCGTGCATTCTACAATATTCCTAACACGGAATGTCTTATAAGTTTCTAAATAAACGGAGTAACTAAACTACGTGTCATCGAGCTCTACCGAATCGTTAACCGAACGATTCAACGGTAAGTTGTGACGTAAATGGAAACGATTAGGTCATATTTGATAAGTGTCGTTTATCGTCGATAATAACTAACAAGTCTTGAAAAGACTTGATTCTCGAGATATTTGAAAGCAAATAAATATTTATCTCAAAATATATAAATATATCGTTAAGATCGTTTGTTGTCCCGAGAAGTCGTACGTGTATAAAAGAATATTTACACGAAAATAATATATAACAAACTCGTATTATATATCGCGTTTCGTATGATCTTTGTCAAAATATTCGTATATGCCGTTTCGGCGTTTGAAATAAATATAAAAAGTTATATTTATTTTATAAAATTATTATCGAGTTGTTGGATGTTTGAAATAAATAGATAGGTTATATCTATTTTTATAAAAGAGTACAAGCCGTTTGATGTTTAAAATAAATATACAAACTATATTTATTTTTATAAAAGAGTTGGTGTTGTCTGCTATTTTAAAATAAATATACAAACTATATTTATTTTAATAAAAGAATCGTCGTGTTGTTTGATATCCGAAATAAATATATGAATTATATTTATTTTATAAAAGGAGTCGTAATATTTGTTATTCAAAATAAATATATCGACTATATTTATTTATTTATTTTTTTTATAAAAGAATTGTCGAAATCTCGTAGTTTAGAATAAGCATAATAACTACACTTATTATTGTAAGTAATATCCGAATCGTCGTTTTCGTATATCATAACGTGTTAACGAGAATTATACAATTGTTTTTATAAAAGATTATTTAAACCCGATAACTTTGTGTTATAATACAACGAAATTATTTTACGGATTTTCTCGAAAAACGGGTAGAGTTTCCTCTGTTTTTTGGACGCCCCGACAACACAAGTTGTCGTTAATCTTTCAAAATCCAATCAATGTTCAATAACCAATATAAATATCATTTGTAAAAACGGCAAAATATAAAGTAAATACTAGTCTGTTCGGTTGGAGCTCGATATCGCGTATTTAACAAAACTATATAAAATAAAACAACGTTATTAGTCGCGACTTAAACATTTACCATCTTTAGTGTCGAAAAGTCGTACCGCCTAACTGAGTTGACCGAGTCGACCCGGTTTGACCGAGTCAACCCGAACCACGAAATTTCTGACCGAACCAAGCTGACCCGTTGACTGACTTTGACTGTTGACCTGAGCCGAGACGTAACCGAAACCCAAAAACTGAACCGTGACTCGAACTTTCTGAACCACGGCTGACCCGAACACCCGAACCAAGATCTGAGACTAACCGAAACACCCGAAGCTGAAAATCTGAGCTGAAATAAAAGAAAAATCTGAAACAAACCCAAACCTGTTGAACCTCATACGCGACTGAACCGAACCACCACTGAGTTAACCAAACTGGCGTCTTTAACCGAGATCGAGCTTTGAACCGAAGCCGAACCTTACGAGACCCGAACGAAAAACAAATCTGACTTGAAACATCACGATCATCATCATCGGACCTCAATAAACGTCATCCAACTTAAAAAAAAATGGAGATGAACAAGGGAGGAGTGGTCTTACCATGAAACTCGACGGATAATGTCAAGGACCGCCGGATAAATGAACCGACCAGTGGTCCGAGTCTCCGACCGCCGGTTCTCTCTCTCCTTCGTCTCTCGGTCTCTCTCTCTCTCTCAGACTCTCTATCTCCTGTTTCGTCACCGTGTCAGTCGTTGCTCACCACCACCACAACGATGGTGGTGGTGGTCCGTATCATACATCGCAGAAGGGGGGGGGTGCTCGTCGGAGGTGTCTCGCCGGACGACTAACCGGCGCCGGCTCCACTTGTGGCCGCCGATCAGAAAGAACAAGGGTGGAGGAGATAGATCAATGGGTGTGGTTTGGAATGATCTCAAGGTGAAGAAGAGGATCAGACTTCATGTTTTGTTTGAGGATTTTATGTGTGTTTAGAAAATAGTTGTAGATAACAAATGAGAGGGAAGGATAAGGGTGATCGGCTGTTTCAAATGAAAAGAATTCTAAGGTTTTAACCCTTATATATATAGGGTTAACTCTTGTTTAAGTGGGCTTGGAATCCAACTAATTAGTCTTAGAAAATAGGATCTGTTGTTCACAATGTGGACCTAGAGGTGTACAAAAAAAACTGATTACGCAACTGAAACCGAAAAAAAAAACGAAACCGGTTGTTGGAAAAACCGGTTTTTTTGTAACCGGTTCGGTTACTAACCGGTTGAACCGGTTATAAAACGGTTATAAGTTGTTAGTTGGATATCGGTTTTAAAACCGATTATATAAAAAACCGGTTTTAAAACTGGTTATATGTAAAAACCGGTTATAAAAACTGGTTAAAACCGGTTAACCAAAAACGGATCAATAAAAACCGGTTATAAAAACCGGTTAAAACCGGTTTATGTCGCTGATGTGCAGAAAACGGTCATATGACCGTTGGGACTAGAAAGTGGCCGTTTTTTTTGTTTTTTTTTTGTCAAAAATTCATCTCCAATTACTATAAAAGGGTGTTGGGTGTTTTGGTTCAATCACACCATTCTCTAATCTCCTAAATCTCATAAAAACGCTCACTTTTCTTATTCGATAATTGTGAAAAAAAACATGGCAAGCTCTAGTGCTCATGATTCGGTCAATGTTGGCGAGTCTACAACCGACACGGTTGTTCGTGTTCTTGCAACGAAGCGCAACCCGGAAGTTTGGAACCATTTTGATTTGTGCGAGATGGCGAGCGGACCGAAAAAAGCGCGTTGTCATCATTGTAATAGTTTTTACGCCGTTGGGGCAAACACCACCTTGAAACAACACATCGAAAAACCGTTTTGTAGGGCGTTGAAACAACAAACCGCTAGTGGTCAAGCTTCCATGGCAAGCGACGCTACTTTGTTCGCCTACAATTTCGATATGGCAAGGGAGGAAATGGCGAAGTTTGTAATCCAAGAAAGTTTGCCGTTCAACCATTTCGACAACCAACGCTACACCAAAATGGTTCAAAGAACTCTCCAACCGCGATACACTCATGTAAGTCGCGCTACTCTTAGGAGGGATTGTTTAAAAATGTGGAAAAAAAGCTAAACTTGAATTAATTTGTTATTTTGAAAAATTAGAAACCGGTGTTAACTTGACTAGCGACGTTTGGTCCGCACCGCACGGTTCACCCGACTCGTATATTTGTGTCACCGCCCATTGGATTGAACCGGCGACGTGGCAAATGATGAAACGCACCATTTTGTTTAAACTTTTTGATTACCCTCACACCGGTGAAGCTATATATAAAGCTATCGACAAATGTATTAAAACATACAAATTGGAAACAAAGATTTTTTCGATAGCTTTTGATAACGCCTCAAACAACACGCTTTCGGTCACGCATTTAAGGTTAAAGTACACTCCGATTTGTGAGGGTATTTTTTTCCATAGTCGATGTGTGGCACACATCATAAATTTGGCCGTTCAAGACGGTTTAAAGGTTATTGAACGACAAAAAGAATCTTTCAAACAAATGTTACGTCATATATATAGTCATACGCAAAGGCATTCAAAATATATTAAAATGTGTAAGGAAGCGGGTCGAGTATGCTACGGACCCAATTGGGACGTCGCTCATCGATGGAACTCGACTTGCACCATGTTTGAAAAAGCTATTTTGCAAAAAGAAAGTTTAATAGAATTTCATAGCCTTTTGGCGAGTCGTGGAAAGGTTTCGTCTTACCACCAATCGAATTGGGGGCTTATTGAAACGGTTACACAAGTGCTTCAAGTTTTCAAAACATCAACAAAGACTTTATCGGGGGTTTACTATCCAACTAGTTCATTGGTACTTCACAATTTGTTTAAAATGTGTAGAAAATTAAACGAGTTGTCGGGGAGAGGTAGACCATATTGTGATATGGTAGATACGATGAAGGAAAAACTAAGAAAATATTTTAAAGAACTACCCGCGGTTTTCACTTGTGCCGCCGCTTTAAACCCTTGCTTTAATATTTTTGGAGCCGGTTCTTTGATTGAAAAAATTTCAAACGAGTTGAATTTAAACACCGTAGAAGAACCAAACTTTGGCGAAGCCGCAAAAACACGTTTTAATGAACAACTTTCAAAAATGTTTGATGTTTATGTAACAAAATATGGGCATATCTCGTCACACATTCACGAGTCAATGAGAAATGCCGCTTTCGGCGAAGGTTCATCAAATATGGAAGATGACGATTTGTATGTTTACAACTATTTGTATGATGAATCGAGTCAAATGCAACGTGGTAACACTAGTAGTAGCGAACTCGGTCGATATGGTGGGTCGAACTTTCTACGAACAATGACTTCACAAGACTTTAAAATTTTTGATTTGTTGGGTTGGTGGAAAAGTAAGGAAGAACAATTTCCGATCTTAGCCACAATGGCCCGAGATTTACTAACGGTCCAAGCTTCCACGGTAGCTTCGGAAAGTGCTTTTTCTATAAGTGGTAGGGTGATTTCGATACGGAGGACTCGACTAACACCAAAGGCGGTTGAGATGTCGATTTGCTTGAAAGACTACTTGGATGCGGCGGAGAGATGTCAACACATACGCTCACTCGAGGGTGAATTAGATTACGAAGCCGAAGTGTACGAAGACGAGGTTCGAAACGAAATGACAACCCCAATGACCGAAAAAGAAGCCGAACTAGATGAATTACTCCGCAATAGTTCGAGTTCGGGTTCGGCCGAAGAAGATTAGACGCGGTTCAAGATATATTACTATTCTCGTCCCACTAAAAAAATATATATACTAGTGTGGACCTTCGTGCGGATTAATATTTGAAGTTTATGTATGAAGTTTATGTATTTTCGTTGTTACGCTTTAGCGTTCGTACCGTTCTTATTTCTTTATGTTATGTTTCCGTTTGTTCGTAGACTTAATGATATTATGTTTTGACTTTTTACAATTTGTATTTTATTTTTTTTAAAAAAACTGCTGTTTTTTTTTTTAAAAACAGGCTAAAAAACAGCATTCTGTGACATTTCCTGCAGACCGGTTTTTTTACCGGTTTTTTTAACCGGTTATAGTAAACCGGTTATAAAATCAGTTAATTTAATCAGTTCGGAAACCGGTTATTATACAAACCGGTTATAAAACCGGTTATAACCGGTTGTACCAGTTATTAATTTTCGGTTGCTGAAACCGGTTAAAACCGGTTACGGTTAAACAAAAAACCGGTTTTCAATTGATCCAAAAAAACCGGTTCGGTTAAAAAACCGAAACCGGTTTCTCAAATTAACCGATTTGTACATCTCTATGTGGACCATGTGGTTGAGTTTCAAGGGTTCTGGTTTGATTTTAGGGTGATGATGGGATCTGTTTAGGATGTTGAGTAGAAAGCAAGGAAAATAAATTAGACATCAACACTCCTAGCCTTTTAGGTATGGCTCAAAACATTTGTTTACTGATAAAGTGATAAAGGTGCATGGCATCATATCAATTACTAAAAGTGGTGGTCTTTAGAATTTAATATATTATTAAGGTTTGAGTGTTGTCTTGTGTTTTGGAGACACAAAAAAAAAATATAACATGGTGGTGTTTGATGGGGAAATCGAGATGAGTGGGGTTGTTCATGCATCATGATTCATGTATGATCATGTATGCTATTTACTTGATAAAAGTTAGTGGATAGAATCTACCAATTCATGTGATACGTAGGAATGAGAAAGCAATTAACTATATTTTTTTTCTAATACACTTAATGTATACATATAATTATATACAACCACACACGCACTCTGAATCCGGTTAGACATTCCTAGACACTTCAAAAGCCAAATTAATTCAATTGTGTCTTAAACACTATTTGTTATAGTCATAATGTCTGTTTTGCGCGTAATTAGGAGCCGTAAATCACCGGTTGTCACATTCTCCCCCTGTTAATGAAATTTCGTTCTTGAAATTTAGACTTGTAACACCTCGAAAATTCACGTCCTATAATATGTTGACACGTGTCATAAAGTTTGAACGTGTGAAAGAATGTTATAAAAGGACTAAAGTTGACAAACATGGAAAGTATGTGATTATACGGATTCTAAAGGTCAACAGTGAATAAATATACTTCATAATAACCCTACACGATGTTTATAACATCAAACGAATAAATCATGGATCATACGAAGCTAAAAGTGAGTAATTACAAACTACAGGGGTAAAATGTGTCAACATGTTTAAAGATATACCTCTGAGTGACCTTTTGACAAACCCGAAGCTTTGTAAATGCTAATTATGCTCACTAGAATGCACGATTAAAATTTCATAACGTTTCGTTATCGTATGAGAAAGTTATGACCAAATTCGTGTGCGAAGGGTTAAAGTGTTAACGTAGAAAGTTAAGGCTTTTCGGGTTAATCGGAAGTGTAAAAGGACTTGGCAAAGTGGGTATAAGTCCTAAAGCCTATGTGGGTATAGTATAAGGGGTCAAAATGCAAGTTAAAAGCCACCCTTTCAATTTAACCAAAGGTCAACTTGCAAAACAAGAAAAATCAAAAATCAGATTTAGCAGGCCAGGCGGCCCGCTTTGGATGTGGTTAAACGGGACGCGGGCCGCGGGCCGCGTCCAAGGCCCAGATACAGAAAACGGGGACAGACCCCTGTATTCGCGGAAAATCGTCTTTAAACCGAATTTTTCACATGGTGGGCGACCCCTAACTATACTAGAGCACTAGGGACATGTGTATGGGAGTTGTGGTGAGTGCTAGACTTGGTTGTCAATCACTTATGGTGAGTGATTTCATTATAAAAGGCCATGTAGTGCAACATTCATTCTCACACCTTCATCTGCATAATTTGATCATTCCTGGAGCTCTCAAGCAGGTCCAACTGATCTTAAGTCGTGCATAGGACCCTTGTAAGTGTTCTAATCCTTCTTTGTTTGAGTTTAGCTTAGTTAATTAGCTAAAAGTCAAACCGTCGTAATTACGGTTTGACTTCGAGATTAGTCAATAATGGCTCAGTCATATCTCGAATTAAAAGAAGTTATGAGTTGGTATTTATGTGGGTAATAAAACCTCAAAAGGGTTTCCCCTGATCACCACTCTAACCAGGTCAAAAGTCGGGTCAAACTTTTAAGTAAAAAGTCAACAGGAAGTTTAAAATGTCATTTATGCATAATTAGCTATCTAGAACATATATAACCTATTTGATCATTGTTATAACTTAGTAATAAGTGTAAGAACATGTCCAAACATGTTCAACCCGACTATTTCCTGTTTAGACCCGGTTCGGAACCGAAAGTCACATAGTTTGACTTTCACTTTGACTTTCAGTTCTGACCCGTTTAGGCATGTTTTAGAAATGCCTCAGAGCTTTAATTGGATTAGGATACATGTTAGAACAACCCTCTGTGATTATACACCTTGGTTCACTAGTTATCCAATTAATATGCATATTTCCGTTAATTGCTCATATGTTGACCGTTATGCCCTTATTACCTTAAAACGTGATTTATGAAAATGTAAAAGTGTAGAAACCTTAGTTACTGATATATAAACTTATTATATGCAAAGTTTGACATCAGTTTGACTTGTAGATTAAGAGTTATGCTCATTATCGCAAAATTTATGCTTTATGTTAATAAAACGGCGTAATTAGCGTATAGCCTATTCAAACATACTTTTTGATATCAAACTCTTTACCCACTGATGTAATATATTATTTTGGGATTTTTAAATATTTTTAGTTAATTTTAGGCTGAGCATAACTAGTAGTCGTAGGCTTAATCCGGTAATTGTCGGTTTTGCCCTAACGGCCATAAAATGAGTTTTTACATATCTAAACGACTCCAAACCTTTTTCTACTGATCACATATGATAAATAAATTATTTTAAGCCTTTTGGAAATATAAAAATATCAGATTTAAGTATCGGACCCGGAAATGGCTTTTAATCGCCTTATTTAGCGTTTTTAACGCATGGTATGTATTAAAATTATATTGAACATACCCGGGTTGATACCTACTGATATTTTAGGCAAATTAGAATGTTTTAACAGTAAGCAAAGGCTGATTAACTCAGACTTCGGTTTTGAGCTTTTCGGCTTATGTGAAATTACCAAAATGCCCCTACGGTGCATAGTTGGTTATAAATGATAGATTTCACACATATACTTTATCCTACTGTTATAACTTATCAAAATAAGTATTTTTGCTGATTATATCAGACCTGTAAATCAGGTAAATATTTAAACTCTTTTACAACCTTTAAAATGACCAAACTACCCCTACGGGGCATAGTTTGTGTTTAAATTCGTTTCGGGCATAATGAAAGACATCTTACTGATGTCACAACATATTTGAGGCATAATTAACTTAGGAAACCTGTATATGGCTCTCATGAATACCCGTCACGCTTGTTACGCGTACGGTTCGGTTTATGTAACAAGTTTACATAAATTAGCCAAAACGGGTCAAACCTTATTGGTTTTATCTCAAAATCCAGAATGTGTATGAAATACCCATTTAAGACAAGTCTTCAAACTTGTCGGGTCTAAAACACATTCTATTCCGGTCTTCGCTTAATCATGCGTCTGAACCGTATATTCCCTTAAGACTAACCGGTCTAAGCTTAAGCTAAATTAAAGACCCGTTAGCATTCTAATTGATTATTTATACCATCATTCCAGACTAGAGCATTTCGGTAAATGGTACCTACGCTTACTTAAGTGAATACGGCTGAGTTATTAGATTCTTGCTAATTAAGACAGGAGCTAGCTCAGGTAAATACTCTTAACTTATTTTCCCTATACGGGCTTGGAATACGGTATAATGATACCGCTTGGTCGGGTATTGAATGTTTAATCGGATTGTGATTAAATTATTGAGGTAACCCGGTTTAATATGTATTGTTTGAAATAAAAGCCTTTAGGGGTTAATGACCATGTCCCGGATATCCTTGACATCATTGTATTATAAAATGGCCACGCCTTAAGCACGGGGTGTAGGCATACACTGAAAGTTGCTTAAAGGGAAACGGTATCTCACTCTCTTGTGGGCTTATACTTGTGGTGTGTCTGTTAATCTTGACTCGGTTTCTACATCGGGCCCTGAACGTACAACGAACATGTAAATCTGTATACAAGGTTATAAATATAATTGTTCCAAGTATAAAAGGTTAAATTTTGCCTCTGTGCATTTTAATCAAATTATGAAAGATATTTTGTGCCACGTGCATCCAAATCAATTTTCTTAAACTCTTTTCAAATGAGTCGGTTGAGTGTATTTACCAGTGAAAACTGACGTATTTTCCAAAAGGGTTAGGTGACAGGTACTGAACGTAATTGGCTGGAAGCTCAGGGCGCTAATAAGGAATCTTGCAAGTTCTAGGAGTCTAAAGTCTGTTGAACAAATGATATGTTTTAAGATCCGCCTGTGGATCCTTTACTTTCCGTTGTAATACTGGATATTACTTTATATTCGGAATGAAATAATATTTATCTTTTGCTTCCGCTGTGCATTTATATAATTGTGTTGTTTAACTATTATGTTGCCAACCGCGTCACGATACTCCCCACCGGGCCCACCGGTGACACGTGGAAAGTCGGGGTGTGACAAGACTACGTTAACTCCTTGGAGTTACGTTATGTGTACCATTGTCTTAACACACGATTGTGTTAAGACTGCTGTAATATGATAAATCAAAGCGGATTTAAAGCAATTCTATAAATAAATAATTAAATCCGTGCATGAGGCATGTAAGCGAGTTTAGCGCAAGTTTCAAATAAGTGAAAATACCACCACAAGGTGTCGAAATCAACAATCAATTTAATGGAGTCGGATGCCAAACAAGTCTACTTTGACTCGGAACAAATGAAACACTTGTTAAAATGAATTTGAGTATGATGTTTTCAGTACAACATATGGTGTCTTGAATTGAATATGTGTAATGAGCAAGTTCAAACAATTGAACTTGGTTAAGGCGCAAGCCAACATTAAATACATGTATCGACAAGAAAACTTTCGGCATGGTCACAACGAAAAACCATGTATGTAACTTGAAAAGAAAGAAATTTCAAGAAAATGTGTTGACCTGATAACAAAGGAGCCAACAGTTACAATAATGCGGGTCATTCGAATCACAAATCAATAATTAGATTTAGCGAAATAATATTTGAACTTTGGTGAAACGGTTATTCGAAATGAAACCACATGCGTAACAAACGATGCATGCATAACATTTGAATTTTCAAGAAACAAAGCAATGAGTATTTGCTATAATGAAAGAAGTTATTGTGATGCAATGACCATTAAGAGGAGTAGAGATGTGAAAATCTACTCGCTAGATGCAAAAGTCGAAATCTCGATTAACGTTTAGTGGCACGGATTAAACCTGGCTCTGATACCAATCTGTCACACCCCGAAATTATCAGAGCTGGTGTGACTGGACTGGTATCTTCATTGCACAGCGGAAGAAAATAAGCTAAGTCTTTTAGAACATGAACGCCACTAAGTACTCGTATCTCCAATGGTCCTCCAATTCCGACCGTGCCATAATTTCTGTAATGCAACCTGAGAAAGAAACATGCGAAAAAAGTCAACATAAAGTTGAGCGAGTTCATATTTTGTTTGTAAAAGATTTGAAATAAATCTTTTTTATTAACGAATTTAAAATGCAACCGGTTTTTTATGTATTGCTGAGAAAACGAATTTAAAATCATTTTCTTGTCAAGTTATATGGAAACTTTGTATGAAAACATGGTATGTATCTTGTATAAATCAAGTATTCTTGTGTAAATCAAGTATTCTTGTATGAATCAAGTATTCTTGCATGTATCATGTATTCTTGTATGTATCATGTTTTCTTGTATAAATCAAGTCTTTCTGTATTTATCTTGTTGTTAATGGGTTGCAAGGCCATTAACATGTGACACGGCATAGGAAGCAACCAAACCATAGGCATTTTTCTAGTTGTTGATTCACAACTGAGACACAAAAGCACTACTCGGTACTAGTGTTCACCGAGAGTGTGGCTGCCCGGACACCCGTTAGATCTAACATTTTGTTCTGCGGTCTAAGTATGTACACGATTAATGGTGCTTATGGTACCCTATTCATGACACGATTTCTCGTATCATTCCTCAAAACGCATCATACTTGGTACTAGTGATCACCAAGAGTGCTTCTTGTTTATGTATTCATCATGTCAAGTATCAATTCTCGTTTATTATATCAAGTATCAATTCTCGTTTATTATATCAAGTATCAATTCTCGTTTATTATATCAAGTATCAATTCTCGTTTATTATATCAAGTATCAATTTTCATGTGTTCGCCCCAAGTTTAAAAATATGTAAAAGATTAAAAGTGGGGACACGAACTTTCCTGTAAACATTCAGTAACATGTTTTTCACCCCCGAAGTTATAAAACTGAAAACAGTTAAAGAAAAGGGGGAGCATGAACTCACTTTTCTGTAAACCATTTGTGTTAGTTAAAACTTGCTTGTAAAATGGTTTAGAAATATGTAATCCTTGTATGCTTTGCAAAAAGTGCATGTCTTTCCACCCCGAAAACATTTAGAAAAATGTAAAACCGTAAAAGGTGGGGTTATGAACTCACCTGAATATTCCTGTGCAAAGCTAGCTATATACAACTTTGTAATGTCGTTTCCAAGACGTGACTCGCTAGCGTGCATTCTACAATATTCCTAACATGGAGTATCTAATAAGTTTCTAAATAAATGCAGTAACTAAACTACGTGTCATCGAGCTTTACCGAATCGTTGACCGAACGATTTGACGGTAAATTGTCAACTTAAAAGAAGCGAAGAAGTTATACTTGTTAACTCATTTTTGAGAAGTCGTAAGTTGATATATAGTACGCCATTTAGGCGTTTGAAATAAATATAAAAAGTTATATTTATTTTATAGAAGTATCATCGAGTCGTTCGACGTTGAAATAAATATATACTCTATTTTTGTAAACGAGTACGAGTCGCTTTGAAGTTTAAAATAAATATAAAACTATATTTATTTTTATAAAAGAATTCGTATTGTTTAATAAATATACAAACTATATATATTTTTTTTGTAAAAGGAATTCATGTTGTTTGACATTTGAAATATATGTATAAACTATATTCGTTTTATAAATCGAATTCGTGTTGTACGATATCTGAAATAATGAGGGATTAGGGTTAGGTCTTATAAATGAGTTAATGCAAGTTAGTTGGGTGTTGGAGGCCAAAAATCAACCAATCCGTGAGCTGCCAAGACCTGGTTGCGGATCGTCGACTTCCGCGGGTCACACAAGCCGTCCAGAATCCTGTCGTGGGTCGCGGGCTTGGGTCCAGCGCACAATTTTCATTTTTTGTCAATTATGGTCCCTTAACTTAGGTATTAGGTATGGTACAAGGCATATTATGTATAAATAACATACATTTTGGCGCTAAACTCACATAAAGGTATAGGTTAAGTCTCATAAACAAATAACCAACTATTTGCACGCGTAGAATGTCCAAGGTTATGTATTTTACGTTAGTTGTTCGTATGATAGGAACATGTTTACGAGGTTAACGAATATTCATCAAATATGTGTATGATTCCAACGTATAAGTATGAATAAACAATGTATATTTCACATAAAACGATCAATATTATTATGATCAAAGTCTTGGATTCACAACGATTCGAAGCGAAATACGATTACAAGAGAAACAAGTTTCCAAAAATAGAAATACAAGACAAGCTTTCTAATTAAGGAAAGTTACAAAAAGCGAGGCGTTACAGTCTCCCCTTCTTTAGGAAATTTCATCCCGAAATTTAGGTGCAACGAACAGATGCAGATATTTAGTCTTCATATCACTTTCGAGTTCCCAAGTAAACTTTGCGCCACACTTTCCTTCCCATCGTACCTTAACGATAGGAATTCGACTGCGCCTCAATTGCTTGACTCCGCAGTCCATGATCTCGAAAGGTTTCTCCACAAAGTGCAAAGTCTCGTTGACTTGAAGATCTTCGAGCGGAACTTGAAGTCCTTCTTCAGCTAGACACTTCTTCAAGTTTGAGACATGAAAGGTAGGATGAACATTGTTGAGCTCTTGAGGTAGGTCCAGTTGATATGCTACCTTGTCAATCCTTTCGAGAATCTTGAAAGGACCTACGTAGCGAGGAACGAGTTTTCCTTTCTTACCAAATCGAACTACGCCCTTCCAAGGGGATACCTTGAGAAGTACAAAATCACCTACTACGAATTCCAAAGGTTTGCGACGCTTGTCAGTGTAACACTTTTGTCGGCTCCTGTCTTTCAGCAAGTTATATCGAACCTGTAAAATCTTGCCCGACGTCTCTTATATAAGCTCGGGACCGGTGATTTGAGCTTCTCCGATCTCGTGCCAACAAATAGGCGAACGACACTTAGGACCATACAATGCCTCGAATGGTGCCATTTGAATACTCGCGTGATAACTGTTATTGTACAAGAAATCGATCAAAGGCAAGTGTATATCCCAATTGCCACCAAAATGGATTATGCAAGAACGAAGCATATCCTCTAGAGTTTGGATAGTACGCTCGGTTTGACCGTCAAGTTGAGGATGAAAAGCAGTACTAAGGTTGAGATGAGTACCCATAGCAGTTTGAAATGTTTGCCAAAGACGGGAAGTGAAGCGACCATCACGATCAGAGATGATTTCAATGGGAATATCATGACGACAAATGACTTCGTCCGTGTAGATACGAGCCAATTTCTCGACTTTGTAATCTTCACGAATGGGAAGAAAGTGAGCAGATTTGGTCAATCAATTAATGATCACCTAAATACTATCATGACAAGACGAAGTACGAGGAAGCTTAGTAATAAAGTCCATCACAATGCTCTCCCATTTCTAGATAGGAATTTCTGGTTGTTCGAGCAAGCCAGAGGGACGTTGATGTTCAGCTTTAACCTTGGAACAAATGAGACACTTCGAAACAAAGGTGGCGATATCTTTATTCATTCCAGGCCACCAATAAGACGTATGCATGTCGTGATACATCTTATCAGCACCAGGGTGAATAGAATACCTCGATTTGTGTGCCTCATTCATCAGAAATTCTTGAACGTTATCACGATTAGGAATCCAGACACGGTCGAGGTGGTAAAGAATACCATCGGATTTAGTTACAAGACTCTTTTCAGCACCACATTGCATCTCGTTGCAGAGGTAACCCTCGTTAACAAATGCATATTGAGCTTCACGAATGCGGTTTTGAAGATCGATGATGAGTTGGAAGCAACGAACACTCTTGACATGAGTTTTTCGACTAAGAGCGTCGGCCACAACATTCGCCTTACCTGGATGGTAGAGAAACTCGCAGTCGTAGTCGTTTAACAACTCTACCCAGCGACGTTGACGCATGTTCAGTTCCTTTTGGTCGAAGATGTGCTGAAGGCTCTTATAGTCGGTGAAGACCACACACTTAGTACCATAAAGGTAGTGTCGCCATATCTTCAAGGCAAAAACAACTGCACCAAGTTCAAGGTCGTGCGTAGTGTAGTTTTTCTCATGTATTCTGAGTTGCCTCGACGCGTAAGCGATAACCTTGTCTCGTTGCATAAGGACACAACCAAGACCAAGGTTCGAAGCATCGCAATACACAACGAAGTTGTCGTTACCATCGGGAAGAACAAGGATAAGAGCATTGCAAAGCATGTCCTTGAGTGTTTGGAAAGACTTCTCTTGTTCAGGACCCCAAACAAAAGGTTTATCTTTTTTAGTCAAGGAAGTGAGAGGAACAACGATCTTGAAGAAGTTAGAAATGAAACGACGATAATAACCAGTTAGACCAAAAAATGAACGAATTTCAGATGGCGATTTAGGAGCAATCCAGTTCTTTACAGCTTTAATCTTCACAGGGTCAACGTGAATACCAAGGTCGTTGACTGTATGACCAAGGAATTGAACTTCTTTTAACCAAAATTCACACTTGGAGAATTTGGCGTAAAGACATTCAGCGCGTAAAAGCTGAAGGATAAGACGCAAGTGTCACCCGTGCTCTTCTTGAGTCTTGGAATAGATGAGAATTTCGTCGATGAAGACGATCACGAAACGATCAAGATAAGCCTTGCACACGTGATTCATCAAGTCCATGAAAACCGCTGGTGCGTTGGTCAAAGCAAAGGGCATAACCACGAACTCATAATGACCATAACGCGTATGAAAAGCGGTTTTGGGTATATCTTCTTCAAGGACTCGAAGTTGATGATAACCAGAACGGAGATCAATCTTGGAAAAACAAATTGCGCCTTGTAATTGATCGAAGAGATCGTCAATGCGAGGAAGAGGATATCGGTTTTTTACTGTAAGCTTGTTGAGCTCACGATAGTCAATACACATCCGAAAATATCCATCTTTCTTCTTGACAAACAGAACGGGAGCACCCCAAGGAGAAGTAATAGGGCGTATAATGCCTTTATCAGGAAGCTCTTGAAGTTGGCTTGATAGCTCTTGCGTTTCCGAGGGTGCTAGAAGATAAGGATACTTTGCGCCAGGTAATAAATCGATGCCGAAGTCAACAGAACGAGAAGGAGGCGGACCAGGGAGATCATCAGGAAAAACGTCGGGAAAGTCACAAACAACAGAAACATCACTTATGCTCGAGCCCTTATCCTTTTTCTCCACAACATGGGAAAGAAAGGCGAAGGAACCCTTACGCAAGTGTTTGTTCGCTTGAGTACACAACATAAGCTTGAGACCTTTAGAAGGTTTCTCGCCATAGACGTCTAACGAATCACCATTAGGAAGTGGAAGACGAATGAACTTATCGGAACAAACGACTTCAGCACGAACTCACCTAAGCCAATCCATGCCTACTATGATGTCAAAACTACCCATTTGCATTGGTATGAGGTCAATTGGAAACGCATGATCATTGAGATTCAAAGAACACTTAGAAAGGACGGAATTCTCAAAGTCACCCCAAATGTTTTGCATCTTTCGTTATTAAAAGGAGATGACCCTTGTTTTCTTCTCTTATTAATTTGGCTCATTTCCCTAAATCACATTATATTATATTATACTCTTATACAATTAGTAACTTAGGGTACCACCTTGGGTTACACCCCTTGCATAAATGAATGTACCCTTTCAAAAAAAAAAAACCCAGTTACTTGCAACTTGCGTCACTTCGTTTTATGTAAGCACCGATTAAAACCAAACTTAAGGTTGCAACGTTTCCGAATTTTATGCACCGCTTCACCCACAGCTTCCATCCAATGTATTAACTAATAATTATTTTTTCATACAACATGAAAACAACAACCGGAGATACAAGCATGCTAAACAACCAGGGAAAAAATCATGATCCATCAACATGCTAACCAAACCAACGCGCCGTTTGAAAAGAAATAACTAAACTGACACCGAGACGTCTTCTCCATCCACTGTTTCCGTCGTTGTTTGCCACCGTTTCAAACCATGTATAAACTTCACCGTCACAAAAATTATACCCATCGGAATTCCTATAAAATAGCACCTGCAACTACCCATCGGAAATAAATTGACAATGATCGATGATGGATGATAAGGTATCAGATTGACGAACATCCCATCGGAATGCAACCTGCAACTACCGTCCTCTTTGCAATCGCCTATCGATCACCCAATCATAGAATCCGCCATGACTAGATCTGATGGGTTTTTTTGTCCGACGCAAACCAATGGCGATGTGTTTGGTGGTCACCTCAACGCCTATGACCACCGAGGAAAGGGTATCGCCAGAGAAACCTCAATCCTCCACTCTCTCTCTCTCTCTCTCTAACGACGAAGATGCTGGTTGTGTTTGGCATCCGAGTCGGAATAGGAGGATTCTCTGATGTGGTTCCAACGGTTTCGTTGGCCAAAGAATATAGAAAGGAAACCAGGAAGCAATTTAGAGAGAAACCAGACAATTTAATTCATAATCTTCATAAACTTCACTCAAATAAAATAATAGGTGCCATTTTATAGGCTTACAAAAGCATGAATACTAGGGGTGTTCAAAACCGGATATCCGAATTTCGGATATCCGAAAATTTCGGATACCTAATTTCACTATCCGAATCCGTATCCGATTTTTCGGATATCCGAAATTCGGATACCCGAATTTTCGGATATCCATTCGGATAGCGAATCGGATATCCAAACTCAGAAAAAAAATATTTTTAAATCAAAATTCTAACACAACCAGTTTTCTAACATAACATTCACAATCGAAGATATCAACAACAAAAAGGCAAAAAAAACACAATTCCAAACTAGCACCTGAAGAAAATAGAATCAAAAAATAATAAGCCCAAGTGTAGTAGTGTACAACATGTATGCAGTATGTTTTTAAATTCAAATTTAAAATAAAATATTAATAAAAAGAAGGAATAAAAATCATCATCTCAAAACCCCAATGTCCTGTGAATAATGTCATCGTATGTTAAGCAAATATATTCATTATTTCATACAAAGCTGGTGTAATCAAACTGAGGCTGCTAAATAATGATTAAAGAGTATTGCAGAAGTCGATACAGAGGGTTCAATGTAACTCGTTGAAGCAGAAGATTACATGGGGCGATTGTCAAAGGAACGATGGAGAATAACGACCGATTCACGACGAACGACCGATTAAGTGCTGTTGAGACTCGAGAAGGAGAGGAACGATCGATTGAATAACCACCGCTGTGAAGATGTCTGATGGTCATTTGGGAGAGGGGGCGTTGAGTTATGTCTAGGGTTTACAAGGAAATGGGGAAAGATGGGTATTTATATTTAATAATTAAAAAAATTAAAAAAATAGTATTATTTAGTATTTCGGATATCGGATATCCGAAATATCCGAAAATTATCAAAATCGATATCCGAATCCGAATCCGAATTTTCGGATATCCGAAATTCGGATATCCGAATTTTCGGATATCCGAAATTTCGGATATTTCGGATTCGGTTTCGGATTCGGATTTTTTTGAACACCCCTAATGAATACACTAATAAACTAAACCTACTAACTAAACATGAAAACTAACCCCAAGAATAACGGAGTCAACTAACCCACTACAATTGAAACCCACTACTAAAGCATAAAATAATAAATAAAACATAACTCTAAATGAGATTAAATAAAACCCAAGTCGAATTGATGCATTTGGAAGAACCTCACGTCTTCATGCATGTAAAATTGGCACATATCATTCTCATAATCGATTAATGATCTGGAGGTTGCTGGAAATGACTTTGGGAGGCATACGGATCTGCGACGGTAGCGGCAAAGTCACAAATTTTTTGAATTCATGGATGGTGGTGGGGTTCTTTTACGGTGAGTGAGAAACTGGAAAATTGAGACTTTTTATTTGTTAATGTTAATTTAGAAATATATATTTTTTTTTGTCATGTTGTGTGATAGGAGTCTAGGAGAATTTTTTTCAAACATATTTCTAACATTTCATTTTTTTTTTGTTTTATTGTGCGATAGGGGTATAAGAGAATTTTTTTTCATACAAACTAGTTGATTTTCCGTCCGCGCGTTGCGGCGGGGACCTAATGTCTGCGAAACGCGTATCAGCAACGGCAAGCAGATACCGAATATCAAAACATAAATAAAAATGACGTGGTAACGATAGTCACTTCGTCCTAAAAAACGATTTTAAATAATCTAATATATAATAATAGGACTCACACGTCCTACACGTTGGAAACTCGGTTGTTTTCAGTTTAGTTATTACGGTACTAACACGTTAAAATATGGATGAGCTCAGTACAGGTAACGGCACCAAAAGTACAAATCCGGAAAATCATTGGAATTAGGTACCGGCATCGAAAATGCTCGGTACTATACGGTATGGTAGTTGAGGGTAAAAACCGGTGAATGCCAGTGCCGAACCGATACCGAAAATGTCAAAAGTCGGTACCATTCGGTACTGAAAATATAACCGGTTTGGTAAATTTGATACCAGTACCGGTACCCGATACCATTTGCTCATCCCCTTGATGATGTTACTATTCATTGGGTTGTGTATGAAAAGTAATCTAAACGGTGCAATTACTTGCGTTGCTACGTTGTTACAGGATTTGATGAGCTCGGTACAGAAAATACAGTTACCAAAAATCCCTAAAAGTAGGTACCCGTACCGAATATACCTGGCAAGGTACCGGTATTTGAGGGCAAAAGCCAGTGAATACCGGTGCCAAACCGATACCGAAAATGTCAAAAGTCGGTACCGATTCGGTACCGAAAATATACCTGGTTTGGTAAATTTGATACTGGTACTAGTACCCGATACCATTTGCTAATCCCCTTGATGATGTTAGTGTTCATTGTCTTCAAAATTTAATACATAGGTAATACTGTTCATGGGAAGGTTCATTTGAGAAGAAAAAGAACAAAGGGTAATTTTGTAAAACATTAAATAGTCTTTTTACTTATCTCATTTATTATCATTTTTTACTAATTAATTAGTCATAAAGACTAGAATCCTCCACACTAACTTTTTTTGCCTACACAGATCAAAAGTTATCTTACATATTTCGAAACACGTTGAAATTTATCCTATACAACTCGTAATTTATCCTACACAACTCGTAATTTATCCTATACTTTAAATTATTTTATTTTATTTTTTTGAAAAAATATATATTTTGAAAATAACTTACAAAAAAATTAATTTAGTTAGCTATTAAAGAGGAAGAGTACAAATTAATGACCTATGTAGATTTACCATTGTACCCTTATAGTAACATTAAATAATTATATTAAATGAAATAAAATAAATCATTCTTATTTGTTGAAATTTCTTCTTTTTTATTCTTACAAAAAATTTCTTCTCATTTGAACCCTCCACTACTACTACTACTGTTCATTGTCTTCAAAATTTAATATATAGGTAATTTCTAACATTTTACATTTTTTTTGTTTTATTGGGTATTCAATTTTCTTACCCCTTATTTTTCCTGTTTGCATATATAACATTAACTACAATTAAGCAAAAAAAATTATAATATAACATTAAATAAAATTCAGTTTGGGGGATGTTCAAGGCATAAGAATCGGATCTGGAGGTTTGACTGTGTCCTATCTTTTTTATGCAGATGATGCTCTTATTTTGGGAGAGTGGAGTAGGGATAATATGGAAAACACAGCTCGGGTGTTAAGATGTTTTTATTTGAGTTCTGGCTTAAGCTAAATTTACACAAATCGAATTTGTTTGGAGTAGGTGTGTGCACAATGAGGTGGACAACTTGGCCATCATTTTGGGGTGTAGAAGAGGGGAATTTCCTTTTGGTTATTTAGGCATTATGGCCGGGGCGAGTATGAGCAAAGAAAAAAATTAGGAAGGGGTGGTTAAAGTGGTAGGAGTTCGGCTCAGTCGATGGAAGGCTAACATGTTATCTATTGGAGGAAGGGTTATGCTTATAAAATCGGTATTGGAAAGCTTACCGGTTTAGTTTTTCTCCTTATATAAAGCTCCCAAGGTGGTTATTGAGAAGCTTGAAAAAATTATGAGAAGATTTCTTTGATTCGGGTCAAAAGTGGTTAATAAGGTTCATTGGGTTTCGTGGGAACGAGTTACATTGCCTGAGAATACGGGTGGGTTGGGGCTCAACAAGTTAGAAGATGTAAATAATGCGCTTCTTTTTAAATGGGTGTGGCGTTACAGAGAAGAAAGTGAGAGTTTATGGAGGGAGGTTATAGACAATTGTCATACGAGCAAAGTATGTTGGTCCTCTATGCTGTGTAACAGATACTTGACGGGATGTTGGAAAGCTATTGTTAAACAATGCGATTTGATCAGGTCGAACAGAACGAATCTTAGTTTTTTAATTAAAGGGTTGGTGGGGAATGGTTCAGAAAATCATAATTTGGTATGATTGTTGGTTGGGAGATACTCCTTTTATGTTTAAATGGCCGTCGTTGTTTAACTTAGAGAAGTATAAATGGTGCACAGTAGAAGATAGATTGAAGGGGGTGGGTCATGGACGAGGGGTTCGGTGGCAATGGAACAAAGATCCAGATTCTATGCAGGAGATTGCAGAACTATTTCATTGTTGTGAGTTCTTGTTAGGAGTCACCTTGGGAACCAGATCGGACTGGTCTTGGACCGGGATGGATAGAAATGGTTTTTTCAGATAAGGCGATTAAGAAGGAGCTTGCAAAAGATCAAGATATGGGATTTTTCAGATTGAAGTGGATAAATTGGGTTCCTCTTAAATGTAATGTACATGCTTGGAGAGCGGAAATGCATAGATTACCTACAAAGATGGAATTACAAAAGAGGAACATCGTAGTAGAGGAGCCGGTTTGTGTTCTTTGTGAAGATGGAGGTGATTCAGTCCTACACTTGTTCACAGAATGCAGGGTAGCCATGGAAGTTTGGCACAGGATCGGGACTTGGTGCCGGTTACCGCCGATTTTTGTTTTTGATGTCCGGGATTTATTATGCTTATACAAAGACGTACCATGGGGTAAGCAAGGTAAACGAATTGTTCAACGTATTATCATTGTGGCTTTGTGGTGTATATGGCTAGCACGTAAAGAGAAGATTTTCAATCAAAGAAATCTTAAGGTAGTGGAGATCGTTCATCAAATAAAGTCAATAACGTTCTTCTGGTATAAAAATAAGTTTGGTTGTAATAGTTTGGTTTGGAATGATTGGTGTATTAATCTAATGTACATGTTGTAGTCGGTTGGCTTCCGTCTGCGTTTTGCAGGCCGGTTGTCCTTTTTTAATGAAGTTAAATGTTCAAAACAAAAACTAAAATTCAGTTTTCATTAATAGTTGCCTGTCAAAAAAAAAAAAAAAAAAAACCACTCAAATTCAGTTTTCATTTATTGTGTGCCTTATTTTTTGTAATCTAAAAAATTTGCGATGGGATATAAATTTTTTCACTAATTTGCACTTGATCACATTTATTTCGTTGTAATATTAGCACCACAAATTGCTAATATTAAGTTATAGGATACAACTTAAATTACTATGACACATGAACATAAAGAATGATATATGATGGGGTATGGTATTAGACCCAACCCGAATGACCGGACATATATATTACTTATCGCCTTTTATTATAATATTTATTATTGTTGCGTACTAACCCGCGAAGCCTAGCGCATTGTAGTGTACACTACACTAGGTTGTGAGCTTGTAGAGATAACCCCTAACTGGGTCTGGCCCATTGAGGTTAGGGGAGGCCCATGTCTCCTACATAAAGAGGTGTTCACCTCATTATTAGGGCACAAGATATGGAGCCACCACACTTTTGTAGCTGTAAATAGGAGATTCTTCTCTTACCAGCAATCTCTACATCCCCACTTTCATCTCTTCTCCATGGCAGATCTAGGTTCAAGAGGAAGAACAGGGTGTGATTCTCCATCCTCTCAGAGAAAGCGGTCTAATCATCCCGGCGGTTGTAACACCTCGAAAATTCACGTCCTATAATGTGTAGACACGTGTCATATGTTTGCTCGTGTGAAAGAATGTTATAAAAGGACTAAAGTTGACAAACATGGAAAGTATGTGTATATACAAGTTCTAAATGTCAACAGTGAATAAATATACTTCATAATAACCCTACACGATGTTTATAACATCAAACGAATAAATCATGGATCATACGAAGCTAAAAGTGAGAGATTACAAACTACAAGGGTTAAATGTGTCAACATGTTTAAGTAATACCTCTGAGTGACCTTTTGACAAACCCGAAGCTTTGTAACTGTTAATTATGATCACTAGAATGCACGATATAAATTTCATAAAGTTTCGTAATAGTATGAGAAAGTTATGATCAAATTCGTGTGCGAGGGGTTAAAGCGTTAACGTTGAAAGTTATGACTTTTCGGGTTAACCGGAAGTGTCCAGGGACATGGCAAAGTGGGTATATGTCTAGAGGCCCTTATGTGTCAATATAGAGGGTTCAAAGTGCAAATAAAAGCTTGCTTGACCTTTCGAAAGGCCAAGAGATGTGATGCAACAACTCAAAAACGTTTTAGTCTGATCAGAGGGTCTACGCGGCCCGCGTAGACCTTAAAGACACCTTAGGCGGGCCGCGTCAGGACGCCAGATGCAGAAACTTCGACCAGCAGCCTGTATTCGCGGGTATTCGACTTGTAATCGATCTTTTTGCATTATGGGCGACCCCTAGGCACCCCCTAAGCATTAGGGACACATGTTGGTGGGTTGTGGTCAGTGATAGAGTTGTGTGTCAACTTCTTGTGATGAAAAATGAACTATATAAAGGCCATAAGTTGCAACTCATTGATCACACCTGCATCTGCATTCTTGGATCACTTCTGGAGCTCAAGCCTTCTCTCAAGTGGTCACTAATCAAGCTTAGGACTTCAGTAAGTGTTCTAATCCTTTCGTAATTAAGTTTTAGCTTAGAAGTCAAACCGTCGTAATTAACGGTTGACTTTAAGATTAATCACAAATGGTCCAGTGATTAGTCGAATCAAAAGTACCTTTAAGTAGGTAATTATGTGGGTAATAAAACCTCAAAAGGGTTTCCCCTGATTCCCACTCTAACTAGGTCTAATGTCGGGTCAAACTTACTAATAAAAAGTCAACAGAATGTTTAAAATGCGATTTATGCATGATTAGCAATGTAGAACATGTATAACCTGTTTGATCATTATTATAACTTGGTAATTAGTGTAAGAACATGTCTAAACATGTTCAACCCGACAATTTACTATAAAGACCCGGTTCGGAACCGAAAGTCACATAGTTTGACTTTCACTTTGACTTTCAGTTCTGACCCGTTATGGTATGTTTTAGAAATACCTAAGAGCTTTATTTGGACCAGGTTACATGCTAGTATAACCCTCTGTGATTATACACCTCGGATCATTAGTTATCCAATTAATATGCATGATTCCGTTAATTGCTCATATGTTGACCATTATGCCCTTTTCACCTTAAAACGTGATTTTTGAAAATGTAAAAGAGTAGAAACTTTAATTACTGATATATAAACTTGTATGCAAAGTTTGACATCCGTTTGAGGTATAGATTGAGAGTTATGCTCATTATCGCAAATTGAAAGCTTTATGTTAATAAAATGGCGTAATTAGCGTATAGCCTACTTAAACATACTTTTTGATATCAAACTCTTTACCCAATGATGTAATATATTATTTTGGGATTTTTAAAGATTTTTAATTAATTTTAGGCTGAGCATAACTTATAGTCGCAAGCTTAATCCGGTAATTGTCGGTTTTGCCCTTACGGGCTATAAAATGAGTTTTACATATCTAAACGACTCCAAACCTTTTGCTACTGATCACATATAATAAATAAATTATTTTAAGCCTTCTGGAAATATAAAAATATCAGATTTATGTATCAAACCCGGAAATGGCCTCTAATCGCCTTTTTAAGCGTTTTTAACGCATAGTATGTGTTATAACTATTTTAAACATACAATGGTTGATACCTACTGATATTAGAGGCAAATTATAATGTTTTAACAGTAAGCAAAGGTTGATAAACTCAGACTTCAGTTTTGAGCTTTTCGGCTTATGTGAAATTACCAAAATACCCCTACGAGGCATAGTTTGGTTATAATTACTAAATTTCACATAAATATTTTATCCTACTGTTATAACTCATTAATTTGAGTATGTTTGCTGATTACATCAGACCTGTAACTCAGTTAAACACTTAAACTCTTTTACAACCTTTAAAATGACCAAACTACCCCTACGGGGCATAGTTTGTGATTTAATTCGTTTCGGGCATAATGAAAGACATATTACTGATGTCACAACATATATGAAGCATATTAACTTAGGAAACCTGTAAATAGCTCTCATGAATACCCGTTACGCTTATTACGCGTTCGGTTCGGTTTATGTAACTAGTTTACATAAACTAGCCTAAACGGGTCAAACCTTATCGGTTTTATCTCAAAATACAGAACGTGTATGAAATACCCATATTAAGCAAGTCTCTGAACTTGTCGGGTCTAAATCACATTCTATCCAGTCTTCGCTTAATCGTGCGTACGAACCGTATCTTTGAAACTAACCGGTCAAAGCTTAAGCTTAATTAAAGACCCGTTTGGATTCTAATAGGTTATTATAAACATTCGTTCCAGATTAGGAGGACCAGTAAAAGCTACTTGCAATTTGCTTATTGTGATATATATTTTGCTCAGGTAAATACTTTTAACTTATTTTCCCTATACGGGCTTGGGTTACGGTATATAGCATACCGCTTGATCGGGCATCAAATCCTCCACCGTTGAGTGGGTAATTGAATAAATTTGATCGGCTCGTTTAAACAGTCTTGTTACTTAAAGCCTTTGGGGGGTTAATGACCATGTCCCGGATATCCTTGGCATCATTTTACGAAATGGCCACGACTTAAGCGCGGGGTGTAGGCGTACACCTGTCAGTGCATAAAAGAATATTGTGGTGTGTCTATTGATCTTTAACCCGGACTTGATCCGGGCTACTGAACGCACAAGGAACATGTAATTCGTTCACAAGATTATAATATTAAATAATTCTCCCAAGTTAAATAAAATGTTTATGCCACGTGCATCCAAACCAATTTTCAATCATTTTCTAAAATGAGTCAGTTGAATGTATTTACCAGTGTAAACTGACGTATTTTCCCAAAAAGATTAAATGCAGGTACTAAGCGAAATTGGCTGGGATTTGTCCTTAGCATCATTAGAAGTCTCGCAAGCTTAAGATGCCTGAAGTCTGTTGAACTATTGTTTCATGTTTTTATTTTCGATCCCTCTGTGGATAAACTTCCGAATATTGTGACATTGATATTACAATATTAAATTCGGTTGTATTATATCTTTTAAATTGCTTCTGCTGTGCATATTAAATATTGTGTTGTTTGACTATTACGTTGCCAACCACGTCACGATAATCCCCCACCGGGCCCACCGGTGACACGTGGAAATCGGGGTGTGACAGCGGTGATTCCGTGTTTCAACAATATATTAGAATTTTTGTATCTTATTTGTATTTGCAGATTGAAAAAGGAAAATGGCGATAAACTTGGTAACGACATGTATTTTAATCGACTAAATCTCATATTTGTTTAGAACTTAATTGTGCGAGAAGGCTTTTATATGTTCACGTTACAGATCTGACATTGTACGTTTTAGTATGTATTGACACTAAAGACATTCATAATCAACACCCCGCCGCAACGCGCGTGTTAACATTAACTCGTACATTACAATATACAACCAGTTTAATAAGGCTAGAAGGTATGGTGAGGCTCATCCCCAAGGGGATGGGCCGTCACGTCACCGAGAGTGAGGATGAGCCTAAAAAGGATGGACCAAGGGGGTGGAGGATGGGCCCACACTATTTATAAAAACAATTAAAAAATATAATTGATTTGATTTTAGAGAGAGAGAGTGAAGAGAGAGATGAAAGAGAGAGAGAGAGAAAGGTGGCCCGGCTTGGACGTCCTTGGGCAGATGGAGAGGACGGGACGGAGCAATGGGGGGCGGTGTGGGGGTGCGGCGCCGGGGCTCGCCGGGGCAGGGCCGGCCCCCATACCTTCTAGTCTAAGTAAGTTAACCGTGGTTTGAAACAACACATTTGTTACCTCTGTGATTTGCTTTTGCAAGCACATTTGTTACAATGTATTTCTTTAGTTGATTTAATAGGCATATCATAAGCCAAATATTGTTTCAACCGTTAAAATAAATTTGCATCTTATTCGTACATCCCCTCTAACTGCGGGCACAAGTTTTGACAAATCGTTGTGACAAACTTTGATCTGTAAAATTCTAATATTTGCAACACATACCCATTTGTTTTAATTTTCTATAGAAATATATTAAAATTAAAATGTTTAACCAATAACTATAATGTTTTAATTATATATTTTAACTAGATCAAATATTGCAAATATTATTAATGATTCCACTCAGTGTTTAACTACACAAGTGGTTTGTTAGGAAACTAATTATTTATTAAATATTTAAATTATAAGAATATTTAAATTCTTCTACTTTACATTAATTAAATTTCTTATTTACCCAGGCTTAAACCTAGACACAATACTTTATTATTTAGTATATTTATATGCGCATATATTTTAAAGAAAACAAACGTACATAAATATTCCGGTATAAAGAATGGTAGAACTCATTTGATTTTATAATAAAATCTTCATTTAAATTTTGAAAAACTAGACACAATACCTTATTATTTATTATATTAAAAAACACAAAATACATTACCAATCGTGTAATTTGGTATATGGACGAACATGATCCCCCACATAAAACCCATCTTCTGTAACTAACCAAAAACATCTTCCTGGTTTGCGATATTCCCTTTCTGTGCAATATGTATCACTTATATGTTCGGTATAAACATCAAAAAAAGCAATCTTTGAATTCCAATAAAAATGGGCATAAAATAGGGTCTTGAACGTGATACCCTCGCAAAAGCTCCAATTTTGGTTATCGTTTGTTGCAAGCGTGTGATTTCCAAGATCATCGTCGCCTGATTGTACATGAACTGTGATAGGATCCTTAATCTCATTATAAATATAAACAGTCCAATAGTGAAAGAAGCAAGTCTTTTTTGTTGTGTTAGATATCAGAGATGTGATTTGAGTGCTTCCAATTAGAGAGACATTGGTCGTGATAACAAGATAGAAGAACAAGAAAAATAAACTCTTCATTGTTATTGATGTGGGTATATTAGTACACGAGCATATAAGAAAACAACTCGGTTGTATATATAGAGAGAACAAACAAGATGGTAAATTAATTGTAAATTAATAATATTAACTTAAATGAATTGTCATTCTAAATTTGTGGATGCGAATTCTTTAAACAATCTAAAATATTTAGAAATTGTTTAATTTTTTTGTACGATAATGAAACTATGTCTTAACGTATATGTTATTTATCATTAATTAATTCTATGTTTTAACGTATATGTTATTTATTATTAATTAATTGCCTAAATTTATTAAAGTTTACCTTCTTAATGTTGGTGGAGAATATTTTTCTAGAACCCTTTTGTTGTTTGGCATTCTTGATAGTTATACACTATTTTTTTTCTTTTTGTTGTGAAACCATATATTTTTGTTTATTTTTTTGATAAAGTGCATCGCCCAACAAAAAAATATAAACCACAAAGAAAAAAATTACACCGTTAAGGGGCATCCCCGTATCATTCTCAAAACATGCTTTGGAGAGTTAAACCATATTTGATAAAAAGGAAAACTGAATATAGTTACATTTTTTATTTTTTTATTTTTTTGTTGTAGAAACATATTTGATAAAAGGAAAAATGAATAATGTAGCTAAAATACATATTTAGAAATTTATTAAAGGAACATTTCATCATACTAAATCTCACCAATAGCAAAATTAAGGTAGGGTCTAAGGAGGGTAAGATGTAGACAGTCTAACCTCTACGAATAGAGAGGTTGTTTCCAGTGAGAGACCCGACTCGATAGTAGTTTTGCATCAAGCATTGGACATAAGGCACATAACACTTTGCAATTAAGACACAAGCCGATTAGTGCACGTACTCCCTTGTCTTTCGGCTATCAACGCCATCACATGATGCATGATTAACCATCCCCCTCTTTTAACGTGATTTTCACGAAATTAGTAAAATAACGTTAAAATTAGTGCACTTTCACTTTTGCCCCCGAACGCCCACACATATACATTATATACGCATACTACAAGCGGGACGTTGAAGATCCAATATGCATGATAAAATCAATTAGAATCTAGAAATATATTTAAGTGCTTGATAGGAAAATTATGAAAGTTGTCACTTTAATGAATTGTTATAAGCTAGTATTAAGCCCTCCACGTTGTGGTGGGGGCGTAAAGCCGTAACAAATAGCATCAATGTCACATCACCATCAACGACCATTAACACTAAAGTTGCGGCGTGTTAACGCGAAAAAATTAAATTAAAACTTAAAACACAGAAAATAATAACTAAGTTGATTTAGGACCCGCACGTTGCGACAAACCCGTCAAACGAGAAAAAAATAGATGACATAAAAACGTTAAACCACACACACATTGCGCCATGTTAACTTGCAAAATTTAGAACGAAGCATAAAACAAAACGTACAAACATTGAACCACTCGCGCACGTTGCGCCGTGTTAACTAGCAAAATTTAAAACAAAATGTAATTTTTTTTTTTTGAGAAATATGAAAAGTATAAAGGAAAAAAATTAAAAGTAAAAAGGTTGGGAGGTTAAATTGGAAAAAGATAAAGACTTTTAGGTTAAAAGTAAAAAAAAAATCAAGTATTTTTTGGTTAAAATCGTAATATCATTTTTAACGCCATCCACCATCAAGAACTACCCTAGTTATAAAATGCATGCCACAAGGAGTAGTCGACCGACCCACTACCGAAGATTCAAACCCTCTGACCTGTTCATTTTGTATATTCAACTAAATATAACCCCACCCACTCAGTAGCGGACCTAAGGATTTTTTTTAATTGGGGCATTTAAGAGGCTTAAACAAAATTTTAAGAGAACGATCGGGCTTTTTGCCTAAAAATAACACTATTTTTTTTTCCCCAGAGGGGGCTGCCCCGCTGTGAGTGGTTACGCCCCTGCACCCACTACCGATGATGTGATAAACATGCAAGCATATAACCATGCAAATCTCATACATAATTTTATGTATGAGATTATATAATCAAATCAGTGGATGCAAACTTAGCCAACAAAAATGGATTATTAATTCCATCTAAACTTATTAACAATCTACATTGATTATTAATCCAAGTCCCAACAGAAACAGAAACAAGAAAACCAAAGTTACTGCTGTTACATAAAGTCTTGCAGGTAAATCTTCACTTGTGAACTCTATAGACTCCACCTTTATTTACTAAGTTCCACAGTGCTACTTTGGCTTCCTCCACTGTTTTTATCCCATCCCATTCTTCAAATACCAACCTCTGTATGTTAAACTGCAAAAAAAAAAAAAAACTTCATTAATGGTTCCCTAAATAATCAAATTATAGTTGATTAGTTTTACTACCCAATAATAAGCCATTCTTCAAGAAGTTGGTTAATACAGGTAATTTTTTGTTTTGCTTGACGGGTTCATTTGATTCTATTCGATTTATACAATTGGTCAAATGGATCACTGTCATAGAACTTGTTAGCATAGAAGTTAGAACATATCCAAATGGACCATCTTAACTACCGTACGATAGGGGTGCAAACGAGCCTAGCTACTCAAGCTCAACTCGAAAAAAAGGCTGAAACGAGCCTAGCTTAAATGAGCTCGAGCCCGGGCCCGAGCCTAAAGACAAGCTCGTTTAGTAAACGAGCCTGAGCTTCGCTTATCGATTGATATCAGAGAAACATCATCCACCTCGCTCTCCAATAAAAATAGCTCTTTTAGCGGAGCCTAAACGAGCTTTGAATTTCAGGCTCGAGCTCGGGCTTGATAACTAAACAAGCTCTGTTTCAGGCTCGAGCTCGGGCTCGGGCTCGTTAAAGCTCGGCTCGTTCACTGCTAGCCGCCGTAAAAACAAATATAGCGGATCAACCCATTTTGATACTTCTTTTTTTCTAAAAAGACACGTTTCAACCTGATTTTGACCCACCCATTTTGTCAGTCTTGACCCTAATCCCTAACACTAGGAACTGAGTATATGTGACTTGAAAAAACACAATAATCAGATAATCACTTTCAAATGCAATACCAAACACCCCCCTTACAAAACATTCATACCTGTGCACCATCACGGACACGAATATCTGCTCCCTTGCTATCGATTGATATCAGAGAAACATCATCCACCTCGCTCTCCAATGAAAATAGCTCTTTTAGCGGCTTGGAAAACATCGTATTCAGCTCCTGCCATTATTAACTTTTTATATATAATTATATAAAACTAAGTTTAACTGTAAAACCAACAACAGTTCAATACGCTAACCTTCAGATTCTGCTCACTGCCATTAACAGCAATCTCATCAGGTTGAAGAGACTCGTATTCTTTGACATTAACCCACGCAACCGTGCCAAAACCTCCAATAAAATATATATCACTGTTTCAAACAAATTAACCAACGTTAATTTGGAACAAATAAACCTAAAAGCAAATCTCTGGAATAAGGTAGTTCTAGGGGTATTCAACAAATCGAAAAACAAATTTTTGAATTAATTGAATCGAATTTGTCAAAAAAAAATTTACCTGAATTCGTATTCGCTTAAGATATGTTTTATTCGATTCGTATTAGAAACTCGAATTCGAATCGTATTCGAATAAATTCGATTTAGTTCAAATTCACCCTAAATAAAAAATTGTTTCACTTACTTTAAAACTACTACAGACTAATAATAAGGGCATTTAGAGTTGGACCAAAATTCAGAAGGTTTTCTCCATATGTGTATGTATATAGATATAATATTCATGTATATATAAGTATAAAAAGATATATATGCATAATTTTAATTCGAATCTCAGCATAATTTTAATTCGAATCTCAAATCGAATCGAATCGAGTTGAAATTCATAAATTCGTATTTGATTCGATTCGATTACGTGACTCGAATTCAAATCGAACATGTTAAAACCAAATTCTAAGCTTGATGATCGGGTTTGAATTGAGTCGAATTTCGAATTTTTCGAATCTGAATATAATGTACTCCATAGTAAATAATTTCTTAAAAACAAAAAGAACCTTATATTCTGCATCCTAAAGTAGTAGAAGTTTCCCCACTGTTGTGAAGGTGCTTGTTGGTGTTTTGCTATATACTGCTTATGTGCCCATTCCTGAATAATTACAATAATCGAACCAAAAAATTACAACCATGACATTCAAACTAATTTTACAGGATAAACACACACATATACATACATATATATATAGAGGGACATTCGTTTCATAACCAATTATAAGTTGAGAACCGTAATAAACGCACCAATTATAAGTTGAGAACCATAATAACCGCATAAAAGATTTGTACGTATTGCTTTGAATGTGATACACAAGATGGTTATGTAACCGTCTCTGAGTCTCTCTCTCACACACTTAGGGATGTAATCGTGCCGAGCCAGGTTGTGCTCGAGCTTGAACTTCAACGAGCCAGCTCGACTCGGCTCGTTTATTTTATCGAGCTGAAAAGTCGAGCTCGAGCTCGGCTCATAACAAAAAAAATTACACAGATATCTATATGTATTGTTTTTATTTTTCTAATATTTCAAAGACCGAAAGGCATAGTAAAAGTATTATATGTGTAATTTTTGTTATTTTCCCACATTTTTATATTTTATTGATTATTTAAACTTAAAATGTTAACACTTCACCACCTCCCACATATTTTTTATTTTATTTTAATACATTTAAAATTAGAGTTAATTAGACAGATAGTCGCTGTGGTTCACCTAAAATAACACCTTTAGGTACTGACTTCTGTTTGTAACGGCCTAACGGGTTCACATTCTATGGTTTCAATTTTGTAACATGTTAGGGTACTAAGACCAACGTCCGTTAGATTTTCTGTTAAATTCAAGCAAATTGACAAAAATACCCTTTTAGTTTTAAAGTAAAAAAATAACGAGAGGTTGTTATTGTAATATATTCAAACTTAATTTCATCTTCCCTACCAGGCAACCTCACCATTCGACTACAAATCCATCACTTGCAAACACCACCTTCCGACCACCACTATTTCAAAACCCAAATCAAAATTCATATCAAATTCCAAATCAAAAACCCAAATAAAATTCCGAGATACCAGAATCAAAACTCAAATCAAAAACAAATTTGGACGACTATTTCAAAATCCAAATTAAATTCTGATTTGCTGTGGTTTACTTTATCTTCTAACTAAAATAGTTGACAAAGTGCCACCTTTTGTCTTCTTTCTAAAGATTATCACTCTTGAGAAGTTGAGATACCAACGTTTTAACAAAATCATTTGAACTTGTTTAGTGATATAACAAAATCATATGAACTTGTTTAGTGATATATAGATTTCAAACAGAAACAGAGTTGAGCCTTTAGTTTTCGATGCCTCACTTTTCAGGATTCAGGATCCAAGATCTCAATCAAATAAAAAACAACAATTCCAAAGTTCACTTTTGTCCAAACCGTTCACTTTTATCCAACCGCCGCCACCGTCATCCTCATCGTCCCCTTCACCTTTAACCGCCGCAATCTTACAAAAACCCCACCTCGGATTTGCATTACTTGTGGTGGTTTCACCTGTTACCGGGCGTTCAGGTGAGGTGGGGGATTGTTTGTTTTTATTTTTTTAGTAATTTACATAAATGGTCCTGTAATTAAAAACGAATTGTTACATAAATGGTCCCTTTGGTTGTAAAAGGGTATTTTTGTCATTTTACTCAAACTTAACAGAAAATCCAACAGGCATTGGTCTTAGTACCCTAAGATGTTACAAAATTGAAACCATAGAACTTGAACCCGTTACAAATAAAAGTTAGTACCTAAAGGTGTTATTTTAGGTTAACCACAAGGACTATCTGTGTAATTAACTCTTAAAATTAAATCTAATCTATATAAAAATAAAGTAATTCGAGATGGCTCACGAGCCAAGCCAGGCCTAGCTCGAGCTCAGCTCGTTTACAAATCGAGCCAAGCCGGGCCGGCTTGTTTACAATCGAGCTTTTTTCGAGCCAAGCTTTTTCCGATTTATCATTTATGCATCACGTACAAGTGATTTAAGCGACCCTCAACATATTATTGGTTTAAGAGCAAACATGACCATATATAGGCGCACACAGCCACACACAATAATAACAAGGTTCATATATTCGAAAATGAATCACCTGCTGCTCATCCTCAGGAAGTGGGTAAACATCACCGAAAATTGTAGCGCGTGCATTTGACAAACCGCTCCATCCAGGTATCTATAAAAATAACTACAATTTAAAAACCAGCTTAAAACGTTAAAAGTTATTATTGTGTACAACAAAAGATACTAACCTGCACCATTAAGGTACATCTTGGATCTGCTAACAGATTCCGTGTGTGTATACCCAACTGTGAGAAAGAAAATATCGGATCTGGAAGTCAAATAAGAAAAATCCACGTCAGAATATAAAATATTGTGTACAAGTTTTTACGGTTGTCGTAAATGGAAGAGTAAAATGCCATTTTCATCCCTGAGGTTTGGTCAGTTTTGCAACTTTGGTCCAAAGGTTTGTTTTTGCGTATCCGGATCCAAAAGGTTTGAAATCTTGTCATTTTCATCCGGCCCATTAACTCCATCCATTTTTCTCCGTTAACTCAAGGGTATTTTCATCATTTTGTTAACTTAAAAGGCAGTTCGGTCTTTTTCACATTATGCTAAATGCTTGTATCTATTACTTTATGTTATTATGTACAAGCATTTAGCATAATGTGAAAAAGACCGAATTGCCCTTTAAGTTAACAAAAAGACGAAAATACCCCTGACTTAACGGAGAAAAATGGATGGAGTTAACAAGCCGGATGAAAATGGCAAGATTTCAAACCTTTTGGATCCAGATGCGTAAAAACAAACCTTTGGACGCAAGTCGCAAAACTGACCAAACCTCAGGGACGAAAATGACTTTTTACTCTAAATGAAATCGAAACTTACGTCCCATTGCATCCGGTGCAAATTCTACCAGTGAACCAAAAGGGTACCCGTTATTTCTTTGGTGCATTCGTGACATAACAGTAGACAAGTGAGCAGACCTAGCCTTAAATGTAACAGGAATATCAGAAATTAAAGTTAAAAACATATAAATAATGATTAATAAGTCAAGATAACAAATAAACACATCGGGCCATATGTGTATGACCTGTTCCATCAAATTACGGACTGCCACAGCGGGTTTAGGTAAGTCGTTAACAGAGGTTGCACTCTGCACTCCCCCTGATATCGGGGTTCGGAAAAGACCAGCCCTAGTGCCACCTCTGTGCCCCACTACATGTGTATCCGTCTTTAAGTCCTCTTTGCTATGAACTTCACCGGAATCACCCTTCATAGTATAAAAGAGGTTATTAAGTACAGTCATTCAGAAAGCCTCAAGCACGCATTCATGAGAGTTCAACATAAACTGATAAACGAACTTGGAGGGCCTTCGACATATTTCAAAAACTAATAGAAGATCTTCTACAATCAGAAGTGATTCCTTTGGTGGGTCCCACTACTTAAGCATATATAGATAATTTGGACTCCCTACTTTCAGTAGTTTTGAGTCTGATGTCATATACTTGTTGCTTTCTTCAAAAAAGCATTAACGTCCTTTTCGAAGTCTATGCTCACCTTTCATATTAAATGAATTTTTGAATCACAACATCAACTTTTGATGTCAGCAAGCACAAAATTGATGGCCCGGGTCAATTTAAATACATCATTCTACATGAATGAGTGTTCCATTTTGTTCATCAATATCACAGTATATCATTTCTAGCAAAATTCGTTCTGTCGTAAGGAAATTTTCATTTCTTTAAGCACGAATTTTCAATCACTATCACACTATGCTAACACCAATCACCAAATCCTTAGTAATCCATTTATCTCTTCTTAAATCTATATAGTTCATTGTATAACATCCTATTTTATGGTTGTAAAAACCACGCCTAGCCTCCTAATAGTCGCCGATTAATCGCTAGTCAGAGTTCACCTATTAATTTTCATCTAATCGGCTCATTAAGGCTAGGCGGTCAACGGTTGTCAAAGGCGGACCTAGGCGTTCCTAATCAGACAAAAGCATGTGGCAGTTCAGCGATTCCAGCCAAATTCTCGCCAATTAATCCCATCTACTTACAAAATTTGGGTCGAGGAGAGGGTAAAAACATGTTTACTTAAAAAATTACATATAAAAATGCGTATGCATGTATATAAAACTGAAAATTACATATAAAAATCACAATCCAAATTAATCTAACAATGCATAACTAAATTAACCTAAAATGCTTTCACTAGAAACTAAATAATTTCACTAAAATTCAAAATTACTACGCCATAAATGAAAATTCTAATAAATAACAGTCATCAAACGGTCTTATTTCCTTGTGAAAAAAAAATCAATAATCACCAAACTATCGAACAAATTCATTTAAAAAAAAGGTATAATTAATAATCAAAAATAATAATTTCAGTGTAGCAAATTATCACAATTGAATAGCAAAAACAGATAACATAAGGTTAAAACAGTACCGAATAAGAAGACTCGGGAAGTTGAGGAGCAAAATCGAAGATATTATGAAGAAGTTGTTGAGGATCGTCATCGGAATCGCCTGAAACGTGACTGGCAACGGCTGCCAGATGAGTGGTTTTGGGGAGTGATAAGTTAGGTTTGAGAGAGAGTTGACGGTTAGGGTTATGTGATTGTTGAAAAGGAGGGAGAATTACAGAGGAGCTTGAAATAGCTTCCATGGTGAAAGACTGAACAGGGGTTTTGAGGGGAGTGTTGTGGTGAGTGGGAATAATTGGGGGTATAAATAGTGATGTTGAGCTTTATGGGTTTGGACCTCACCAAGGCCCAAGAGTCAAGATTTTGTGCTAAAAGGTGTTATTAAAAGAAAAGGATGATATCAAAGGCATTTATGTTGGATGTTTTTTTGTTTGATTAAAATCTATATATATTCTAAAGTTTAGTTATATGTTCTATTTTAAAACTAAAATTTATAGTTGTTTTAAATGCATCATCCTATAAAAATCCTATTAATTGTATTTAATTTACATTAAATAAATAAGAGATAAGATAAAAAATAAAATAAAATAATTATATATCAATAATCATTAAAATTAATATCAATCAATAACACATTATACTAAATAATATATTATAGATAAAGGTAGATTAGTTTAAAGTTAACTTTGATCTTAATTTTTTTTAATAATTGGTTTAAAGATAATTATTCCAAACTTATGATTATTCTATAAAATGATCTTTGACAAGGTAACCATAAATTTAAATTTCGAAGTAACTAATATATTAAAAGTAGCTCAAATATAATTCGTAATAAAAACACAACAATATATTTTCAAAGAAAACATATAATAAAAAAAATAGGTAAAGGGATCCAAATGATATCAAATATTAAGAACTTATCCATGATATTAGTATCAGAATTTAATAGATTAAGATAAAATTTAAACCGAAAGATCATAAGTATCATAAAAATATCATTAAATTAAAGTTAAAAAGTAAAGAAAAGAATTATTATTATAATATTAAAAAAATAAAAATATTTAAAAAACTATATATATTATTAAAATATTAAAATTACTATTTGTACCGATACCAAACAAGACCGTACCGGTATTTTCGATACCAGTACCGGTTGACACCAAGCTTATCCCACCCTGTGATACTAAAAAATCATTAAATTAAAGTTAAACAGTAAAAAAAGGAATTATTATTATAATATTAAAATAATAAAAGTATTAAAATAACTATATAATTCTAATATACTATTAACAAGATTTTGGCTAAATTAATTAGATTATTATAAATAATAATAATAATTTACAAATAAAACAACACAATTTGCAACAAAGCAATGCATGAAACACCATATTAACATATAGTACAGTACATTAATGCTAGAACCTAATCTATACTATATTATAAAGCATTTCATAAGGATACCAACCAAATTTAAGTAATTACAATCTTTTATACTTATGGTACAACAACTTAATGATGTTAGTAAGGGGTGAAATGGTCTTTCTACATTAATATTAAAAAATAAAAAAAAATTATCTATATCTATATCTATATCTATATCTATCTATCTATACTATATTATAAAGCATTTCATAAGGATACCAACCAAATTTAAGTAATTACAATCTTTTATACTTATGGTACAACAACTTAATGATGTTAGTAAGGGGTGAAATGGTCTTTCTACATTAATATTAAAAAATAAAAAAATAATTAAATGAGAATATAATCACAATTAATTATAATAATACAATAATAAGTTCGGTACTTAAATGCAATTAATAAACGAAACCTATTGGGATAAACCGCAAAAGCACTCCAAAGGTCCAATTTCAATCAATATGTAATAAATTTGATCGATTAAGGAATCTCCTATCATTGCTATAAATTCACCATTTCACTCAACATCAACTCCTTTGTCTACTATTGTGCGAGTTAGAGTCGAAAAGAAAGAGATAAGTTGATATGAAATTTATTTATCTTGGTGGAAAGGTGTGTTCTTTTATACCCATTTCAACATTTATTCGAAAAAACTTTGGTTTGTTTCTTAAAATATTCAAATGGGATAACAGTTTTCTTTTACATAATCTATGAGTTTATATTGATGTTTTATTATGTTTGTGGTGATTTAGTGGTTTTTTTTTTCAAATTATGATTTTATATTACATATAAAGTATACACACAGGTTATTGGATACAAAAAGACAGACACTTCATACTTCATCAAGGTACCCTTGCATGACTATAGTATCTGGAACCATTTACCAATGTATTGTTTAATTGTTCATAAATTTATAGTATTTTTCCTTTTTTGCAGCTTCATGTATATGGAGGTGTAAAAGGGTGGGTACGAGAAAAGTTATTCATTTGGAGATAGACATTTATTTGGCCTATTGGTATTTCCTTTTTTAATTTCTACTTTACTATTTTTTTTAAACATATGATGTTTTTGTGTGATTTAATTGATACTATATATAGGCAATATAGATGCAGAGGAAATATTTGTGGAGGTATTGTTTGACAGGATTGGGCAGCAAACTTTAAGGGCTCGGATGTTTTCAACCCGCGCAAAAGATTTAAATTGATTGCGTTTATCTATACTATCGTATAAAGCATTTCACAAGGGTTCCAACCAAATTTAAATAATTGCAACATATTATGCTTATAGTACAACAACTCAATGAAGTTAGTAAAGGGACAAATTAGTCTTTCTACATGAGTATAAATTGATAAATACAATTAAATTGATAACTTTATAAATTAAGTATTGTTAAATACTTGATAAAGAATTAAATCATTTGACTTAATTGAACATCATCACCTTCCTCATATTTACATTGCTTTTCCGTTTCAAGTTCTCCGTAACCGATTACTTGATTGAATTTTATAATTAAGTCATTATTATTTGGTTTAGTAATTGCTAAACATCATACAAATAAGGTTACAACCTTTTTTGCAATTTTATCACATAGTTGATGAACATCATATGAAATAAAAATAAAAATAATAATAATAATAATAATAATAATTAAATATAAAAAAACTTAATCAACGTTATTATGAATTTAATTATAACTATAAATGGTTTTAAAACTTAAAAGATGCTAACCAATTAGAAACGAAAATTACTAAAAGGTAATTTCATGGGGTATTATTATCTATAATACCTAATAATTGCAACAATAATGATTAAATAATGAACTTAATTACAGATGGTTTAAAACTCAAAAGAATGCTCCTTGCATCTTACCTCAAGTCTCATGGAATAAGGTTCAAATGATAACCATTGCATAATTAGGAACCACTTTTTAGCCCTTGGATCGTATTTTGATGGTTGAGATCTTCTTGGCTTATATTTTTTCTAATCTATGAATCATGACCAGGTAATCAAAGGCTAAGAAGTACTTCAAAGTTGTTGAGTAGAGGGGAAGAAGGCCCATATAATACATTTATATGTATAAATAATTCAAAGTTGTTTTTTTCTGTATATTTAATTTAGTTTTAGAATGTCATAAATTGAATAGAGTTTAACTTGTTATAAAAGTTGTACGTATTATTGTTGATAAATTTAGTATTTTAGTTTATAACTCTGTTTTATTACTAAATGATTTATTCATTTTAAATGGTTAACTAAGGAAATAAGTTTGTTATTTCTTATGAAAGCCTAATCAGAATAGTTAAAATTTATGTAAGTTTGTTATGTATAATTTGTTTGGTTAATGCGATTACGCCATGCGCCCACACACCATAACCATACATGAACCATAATTTCGGTTAACCTTATGGTTTAACTAAACTAATCTAAGTGTCAAAAATAACTTCTCCCTAATGCAAATTAATAGTTACATTACTTTAATCATTTGTGTCAAAAATAATTCCACAAAAATAATTCCACAAACCCTAGATCATCTGATAATAACAATAAGAAGAAAGCACCGGCCGCACACAAATCTCCGGTATTCGACTGTGATTGCTTCGATTATTACACGAACTACTGGTTCCGGTGGGACATGTTTGTTAACCGAGAGCTAATTCATCAAGTAATTGAAGCATTTGAAGAAAACCTTACCAGTAGTGAACAGGTTAACTGTCGCGGCCGTAAACCTAACCAGAAGAAAGAGAAGGCGAGTCATCGGAGGTTCGCCGGAAAAGCTTTAAATCCTCCGCCAGAGGTTTCGGTTTCGCCTCCGTACGACGTCTCATTAGTTGAAGAATGTGCAAAGGAAAAACATGAGGTAGTGGAGGAGTCGCCGGAGACGGATGCAACGGCGAGAAGAGGACTTCTGGAAGTGAAAGGGTTGTTTAACTGGCGTTTGTGGGGACTTTGGAGTTCGTGATATTCATCCTTCGCCTCTCAATATATGCTCTCCAATCCATAATTAACTTCTCCCCAATTGAAGATCTTCATCGATTAGGCACACAACTCTCAGACATATATCTTCGATTGATCTCATGCACAGGCTCGCCATCAGGCTCTCCATCAGTCGGCAACTCAATTGGAATCGTAATTAACTTCTCCCCAATTGAAGATCTTCATCGATTTGGCACACAATTCTCAGACATATATCTTCGATTGATCTCCTGCACATGCTCTCCATCAGTCGGCAACTTCAATTGGAATCAAAATGGGTCATTTACTTGCTCCTTTAATTACACATCATCCTCCGACTCTCCAGCAACCTTTAAGTGCAATATCTATATCTCTAAGATGAAGATAATGTATGGTAATGAAGATTTGGAGCAGCAAGAGGTAAAAACAGCCCGAATTTTTCCTTTTATAAATTCGATTCGTGAGTGTTAGTGTGTGTGTTTATATTGATTAGGGTTTCATCAAATGCAATGTGAGGGTTTCCAATCGGTGTTTATACAAATAATATAGAACCCAATTTTTATGTATGTGTATGCAGTGTGTAGTATGGGGTCTTGCTTACCTCATTCAAGGAATAACAATGAAAGACAAGGGTCATTGATTTCGAAAAACTCCGCCCCTTTGTTCGCCTTCTTCCTGATTTTAAGTTACGGTGAGTCAATTTCCTTTTTTCTGATTCTAATCGATTAAGAACTATACGTGATTAACCAACGAATTGTGGTAGATTTTATGTTTCTATTGCAGTATTTGGATTGAATTGACTGTTGCAATTTAATAATCGTCAGTTATAGTTCGTTTTTTGAATATAGAGAAACACTGACTTATTTAAGGTGCTTGATTTGGGTGAATAGTAGCAATATAAACTGCTATTGTAATTTGGTGTGATATTCAATTCAGTATCAGCAACCTAATCAAATTGTTCCCTAAACATAGAGTAAATGTGTTCACCAGCAAGGTAATAATATGTACTAATTTTCAATTATCAGAGACTTCTAATAAGGAAATATAGCTATTAGGTTATGTCAAGGTAAGCATAGTTTATAAAGAATATGTTGCATAATAAAGTTAATACAACATTTTAGTAATAAATAATAAACTGCTTTCTTATCTATAAAAGGGAACAAAACCTGCAATTTGACTTTTAGATGTCAAAACTGAATTTATATGTATATGTGTATGTAGTATAATATATATATTTAACATCTATTTTACACCATCTAAAACAATGAAAAAGAAAAAATAAAAATAAAAAAAATTTGAAAACTGTGACGTCTTTTGAAGAGGGTTGAGAAACCACACGTCCATAGATTTGAAGTTTTGTGAGACCACATGTGGTGGGGCGCAAACCTCTCTCAAAGCGTCTTAAAAACGCGGGGGAACACTGTACCCTCGGGCGTTTTGGGCCTTTTTTGACTGGTAGTGCTACCACAAAGCGCCGAACGAGGAGTGGACTTTGGTCAAAATAACCATGGTCAAACGGCTAACTTTAAAAAAAACCGGTTTTTGTTTTAAAAATCTATACTATATTCGCACTTTCGTACCGTGTCACGCACCATCTATATCAGTCGTCGTTCCAGGAAAAAACAATAACTATTATGCATGTCGTGCATCGCACGGGTGTTCCCCCTAGTGTGATTAAAAGAAAGAGTAAATTTCAAAGTTCGTCCTTTATGTATGTCTAGTATATCAAAGTATGTCCTTTGTCTTTAATATCTTCAAGAAACATACTCGATGTTTGCAAAACCAATCAGGTTATGTCCTTTACCCTAAACCTAGTTTGTTTTCCCAGTTAAATCAGGTCATGTGAGAAGCACATGAGGGTATATTGGTCATTTTAGGGGCTGTTTGGCAACATCTGAACCAATAAGTACTGAATGAATAAGAGGTCTGAATGGGTAAGAGGGTCTGAATGGGTAAGTGCTGAACCAGTAAAGTATTGTTTGGTTCCATATCTGAATGACAGTGTAAAATGACATTTTTACCCCTCCCCACAAAAGTAAATACCTACCTCCTAAAATGACATTTTTCTATAAAACCCAATATCTATTCACTGAATTCAGTCATCACCCCCCCCCCTTTTCTTCCCCTTTCTCTCCCTACCTGCAACACCGTCACCGCCATCATCATCATCATCATCTCCACCACCAACCACCCACCACTTCTTCATCATCATCATCATCTAACATCTGAACCATCATCATCATCATCTAACACCGCCGCCATCATCAACTCCACCACCGCCCTCAACTCCACCACCACCGTCAACTCCACCGCCACCATCAACTCCACCGTCAACTCCACCGCCACCATCAACTCCACCACCACCGTCAACTCCACCGCCATCATCAACTCCACCGCCACCATCGGTCGCCGTAACCGCAGCCTCGTTGAAATTGTGAGCAGAGTTCGATTTTGTGGGGTTTTTAGTTTGGTGATGGTTCTGATAATCGGGGGCGTTCGCCGAATGAATTCCGGTGACCGGAATGAATTCCGGCGTTCGCCGGCAGCCGCACATCACCAGCATACGATTTGTTCAGTGAAATTTTCGGAGATCTGTTCAGTGATTGAAACCCTAACCGCTGTGACCAGCCTGAGATCTAGATCTGTAAGTGAAGACTTGAAATTTTCGGAACTTATGATGAAGCCCTAGATCTGTAATTGATGTTTGAGATCTATAATTGAAGCCTGAGATTTGTAATTGCATTTGATTTTGGAAAGAGAAAGGTAAGAGGTCGATTTAAAACTGGTTGAGGTTTGTGCAGCGGTGATTGTGGCGTCGGACAGTTGGTAGGGGCGTCGGAGTGGTGGCGGAGTGGTGGTGAACACCGGGTCGGACAGTTGGTAGGGGCAAAAGGGAAGGTGGTTGTGGCGTCTGAGTGGTGGCGGAGTGGTGGTGAACACCGGGTCTAGGCGGGACAGTGGGTGTGTGTGGCAGGGGTATTGTAGGTGGTGACGGTACATTGGGGTGGTAGTGCTGATTAGCAACGGTACAAGGTAGTTACCAGTGAGGTGGTTCGCGGCGGAGAGGAGTAACGTCGTCGGCGGCGACGAGGTTCTAGGATTTCGGTAAGCTTGATTTCTCGTTTCTTGTTTACTCACAGATCTAAAATTCTGTCAGATTCTCTTTTTGATTGAAGATGGATTTTGGCTTTAATGTCTTGATTTCTGCTTCTGGGTTTCAATTCCTGATTATGGATTTTGGCTATAATGTTTTGATATCTGGATTTGGTTAGAATGGTGGCTGGTGGGGGTGTCTGGCGGTGGTCGTGGTGGTGGCTGGTGGGGGTGTCTGGTGGATGTAATGGTGGTGGCTGGTGGAGGTGATGGCAAAGAGAGAGAGTGTTTGTGTCTGGTGGAGGAGAGGAGAGGAGGTATATTGTTTTATATAAATAAATGGTAAAATGTCCAAAATACCCTTATGTAGGATACACTTTGTCTGATTTAACCATGAAAAGTAACTGGATTAGGACTAAAGGACGTAACCTGATTGGTTTTGCAAACATCGAGTATGTTTCTTGAAGATATTAAAGACAAAGGACATACTTTGATATATTAGACATACATAAAGGACGAACTTTGAAATTTACTCTAAAAGAAAAGGATGATATCAAAGGCATTTATGTTGGATGCTTTTTTGTTTGATTAAAATGTGATTAAAAGAAAAGGATGATATCAAAGGCATTTATGTTAGATACTTTTTTGTTTGATTAAAATGTGAATTGGAATATATGTAGTTAATGAAAAAGCAAATCGCATTTAAGGTGATTAGTTACATGTTTTAAAGAAATTAGTCAAATGTTTTTATGGGTTATGTTGATTATGACATGATAGTAATTTTTTATTAGTTCGTATTCTTTTTTCATTGTGCCTGTATTCTTTTTACATTGTGCCTCGTATTTTGTTCCGTATTAACTAGGTTATTAGAGCCAATGAGGTCTGGTGTCATGGTGGTTAACACGTCGTTTCTTATCGTTAAAAAAAAAACTAGGTTATTAGACCCGTGTATTACACGGGTTTAAGGATATAAATTATGTCATGTATATGTCTTCGGGGTAGGGATCCTGTACATTAATCCAGAAGTGTTAGAAGTGTATATTAATAATATATATAACACTATATAAACATCATATAACAATATGTAACACCATATAACACTATGTAACACCATATGACACTATATAACACTATACATCTATCATAGACATGCTATCAGACAAACTATAGTGTTATATTTGTTATATAGTGTTATATAGTGTTACATAGTGTTATATGGTGTTACATATTGTTATACGATGTTTATATGGTGTTATATAATGTTATATATAGTGTTATAATACACTTCTCACACTTTTGGATTAATGTACAGGATCTTCAATCTATGTCATCATAAATTTATAGAAATGATTTTTTTACCCTATACAACGCGACATAGTTGGCAATGTGTAAAAACCGATTCTTTTAGAACTAAACCAACTTTACAACGTAACTGTCCTTAACTTTTATTTATCGCCATGGCAAAACACACGGCGAATGGAAACTGACTTCTTCTCAATTTATACGAAATCCTTTTATCTGGCGGTATTAACCGAAATCTAAGGATAAACGTTCGAGTGCGAATATTACTTCCAGATACGAGTGCCTCATATAACTGTTAGATCACCCGGTGATAGGACCTGTAGTCGAATTCCATTGCATAAATCATTCTTTGAATCAATGTTTCTTGATAACGTTACTGGAACACCGACCTTTGATAATAATCTATGGTTTGATAAGCCTGCAAATTTAAGTCCATTCAGGGCATCTGATGAATATAGACTTGCATCAAAATTATTATGAAGATAATCTGATTCCAATAAACTATCAAAACTTAGATATTAACATATTAAAAAATATAATGATGGTCTGCTTAAAATTAATAACTAAAACAAAATGAATCAAATTAAATGAATTATTATGGTTAATATATAAATTAAGAAAAACCAAAAAACAAAAAAAAAGTTAAAAAAACATATTTGATTAACCAAACAATAACATCAAATATATTTTCAAAGCATGGAAGTAAATCGGTTTTTAAGCATCGGATTAACCTATTCTAAATCATTTTTATTATTATTATAATATGAAAACAATAAATTATTTAATAGATATTTTAAACATATTCTAAAAGAAGTCTTTTAAAAGATAAGGAGGTTTTATCACATGACATTATTTCTAACTGTTTAATATAAAAAGATTGTTACTAAATAATTAATTATATTTTAGATAAATCAAAAGTAAAAGACAATATCCAATAAATCATAAAACATATGTATACGGATTATATAAATAGTTATTTAATGTAACGTTATTAGTAATAATATTTGTGAGATATTTGATCGCCTATTTATGATTTATTCTTAAAAGGGTGTGTTTATATTGTTAATGAAGTATACCACATGAATTTTTCATTATTTTGTATTAGTCAGTTATTAATGAATTAAGTAGAAAATGTTATGTGGCATATTATTATTATTGTTATCGTTATTGTTATTGTTATTATTATTAATGAATTGAATGAGAAAATGACATGTGGCATTAGTTAGACTGTTTTATTAGAAATAGATGATAGGATATATAATAACGGTATTCTCAATCATAATACAATACTAGTTACAAAGCTACATAAAATAAAATTAAAATACAAATTTATGTGTACCGAAATTGTGTCTTAACTAAATATTTAAGTTAATTATTTAAAACCATATATAATTTCATCTGTTCCTTGTTCTACTTCCTTAATCATTCCTTTTAAATTTTCAGCATCGTCCTTGATTGTTGTTTCCTATACTTCTCTAATTTGCTCATTTAAATCTACTTGTAGATTTAATCTGAGAGAACGTACTCGTTTCAGCTTTTCATGATATTTTCGGCTTAAAGCATCAGCTACTACATTAGCCTTCCCAGCATGGTACTGGATATCACAATCATAATCACTAAGAATTTCCATCCAGCGTCTCTGTCTCATATTTAATTCTTTTTTTCCCAAAAATATACCTTAAACTCTTATGATCGGTGAAGAAAACAAATTTATTTCCATATAAATAGTGTCTCCAAATCTTAAAGGCAAAAACTATGGCTCTTAATTCTAGATCATGGGTTGTGTAATTCTCTTCATGTTTATTAAGTTGTCTAGAAGCATAAGCTATAACCTTTTGACGCTGCATCAACACACATCCATATCCTAACTTAGACGCGTCACAATAGACTATAAAATCTCCAGTTCTTTCTGGTAATGCGAGTATGGGTGCGTTGGTTAACCTTTGCTTAAGAAACTTAAAAGCTTCTTCATGTTTCGGTCCCCATTCAAACTTAACTGATTTGCAGGTCAGTTTGGTTAATGGAATGGCTATTATAGAAAAGTCTCGGATAAACCGTCTATAATATCCTGCCAGTCCAAGAAAACTTCGTACTTCCGTTGGCGATTCAGGGACTTTCCACTTAGTAATTGTCTCGAACTTTGTGGGATCTACATGAATTCCTTCATGATTAACTAAATGTCCAATGAATTGCACTTCTTCTAACCAAAACTCACACTTTGAGAATTTAGCGAAAAGCTTTTATTTTCTCAATAAACTTAGGAGTGCATGCAGATGCGCTGCATGTTCCTCTTTACTCTTAGAGTAAATTAGAATATCATCTATAAAGACAATTGTGAATTTATCCAGGCATGGTTTACATATCTTGTTCATCATGTCCATAAATGCGGCTGGGGCATTAGTTAAACCAAATGGCATGACGGTAAATTTATAATGACCGTATCTTGTTCTGCAAGCAGTTTTAGGAATGTCCTCTTCCTGTACTTTCAGTTGATGATATCATGAGCGTAAATCGATATTAGAAAAGAATCGAGCTCCTTGAAGTTGATCGAACAGATCATCGATTCTTGGTAGTGGGTACCGATTCTTAATCGTAACCTTGTTCAAGTCTCGATAATCAATGCACATACGCATCGATCCGTCTTTCTTCTTAGCAACCAACACCAGTGCTCCCCCACGGTGATGAACTTGGTTGTATAAAACCTTTGTTAAGAAGTTCGTCCAATTGTTTCTTCAGTTCATGCATCTCCGTTGGTGCTAATCGATATGGTGCTTTGGCAATCGGTGCCGTCCCTGGTACTAGGTGAATTCTAAATTCAACATCTCTATCAGGCGGTAATCCAGGTAACTCTTCTGGAAAAACGTCTGAGAATTTAGATATTACAGGAATATCTTTTAGTTCTTTTCCTTTAGTATTAATGATTACGGAAATCATATATACTATTCCTCCTTTCCTTTCATAACTTGCAGCTTTCATCACAGAGATGAATTTTGCCGATTGGGTTGGCTTATCTCCTTTGATTGTGATCTTTTCACCACTGGGTGTACTTACTTGTACTGACTTTTGATCACATAAAATACTGGCACAATTGGCTACCAACCAATCCATTCCTAATACAACATCGAATCCAGCCAGATTCATTGGGTAAATGTTAGCAAAGAATTGATGTTTCAGGATTTCTATTCTTGCTCCCTGCAAGATTTCACTATTCTTTACGGATTCTCCATTGGCTGTCTCTACCAGACAATCTTGTTGGAATTTGGCTAAAGGTTGGTCAGAAAGTTTGTAGAAAGAAGTATTGATAAAACTTTTGTTTGCACCAGAGTCAAACAATACTTTGCCAATTATATTATTAACTAAGAACATACCGGCAATCACATCCGGAATCATCTTGGCTTCCTCGGCTATTAGAACAAATGCTCTGGCATTCTTCTTAGGAGCTTCAGTTGTCTTAGCCTTGTTGGTTGTGGCTAGAGCTAGTTTCGGACAGTTTGGTTTGATGTGACCAGCCTCTCCACAATTGTAGCATATCCTGGCATTGGCCTTTCTCCTACAATCTTCCTCCTTATGTCATGGGTACTTGCAAAAGTTGCAGGACACATCACACTTTCCTGAGTGCTTCTTTTTACAAAACTTACAGTAAGGTGCAGAAGAACCTATCCCTTTTTCCACGGTAAGAATTACCGTAGCGAAATTCCTGGGTAAGTTTTTGAGCTAGGTTCTTACTCTGGTTTTCCTCTTGTGTACATACCAATTCGTCAGTCAGGGTATTGGCTAGTTCTACTGCTTCTTCTATGGTTTGCGGTCTAGCTGCCTTGATTACGTGTCTAATCTCACTAATTAATCCCCAAATATAACGGGATATTAACACTGGTTCAGGTGAGGCTAAGGTTGGCACTATCCTAGCATATTCGAAGAATATGGTAGTGTAACATTTGAAGTCTATTCCAGTCATTTTAAGATTTAGGAACTTATTGGCGATTTGTTCCTTTTCATTGGGAGGACATAATTTTCTTTCAACCATTTCCTTAAAGTTGATCCATTCCATATTATAAACTCTGTCACCTCCCCTAGACTGGAGAATAGTATTCCACCATTCTAAGACTGCATTTTTGAAAAGATTAGAACCAAACATAATCTTATCTTCATCTGGACATTTACTTATTTTTTATGTCTGCTTCTGTCTTTTCTATCCAACGTAAGGCTGCAATGGTTCCTTCATTGCCTGAGAATTCTATTGGTTTGCAGGCCAAAAATTCTTTATAAGAACAACCGTAAGAGACAGTTCTTCTTCTTTTAGGAATTGGAGCTTGGATAATGGGTCCATTATTATCGTTCACACTGTGACTTGGTTCAGTGTGTTGACGTTTACTTCCATTTGCAGATTTATTATTTTCTGCTTCTTTAACAGTCTTGATAATATAAGGCATAGCATCTATAATTCCTAGTGCTACTATATGTTGGATGGCACTGTTATCTATTTGGTTTCCATTATTCTCATTATTCAAGTTTTCCTGATTTACTTCGTTGTCCATCTGAATTGTGAATAATTAGCAAGCATTAATTATCACAGAATAAAGATAATACAAGTACTTATACATAATCACACAAACAAGTTGGTAAAAAACGTCGATCATTGCGACTTTTACTCTTTTCTATATATGCATACATGCATCGGTTACATACTATAACTGGAAATCAAATATACTAGTAGTTATGCATCTGTATATATATATATATATCAAAATACAGAATTACACATATATCTAGGCATTATTCTAAGTATCATGTATCCAATCATGTATATTACGCTCGACATGCTTCCACATAAGCTTTTCTCCTATTAGTCGAATTTTATCTCCTTCCTCTACTAATCCGTCACCCAATGAGCGAAGTTCATCCAAATTTTTCTGGCTCATATGTGGCATGGGTGCTGGTACTGGATCAGGGTGTTGAGGGATAGGTTGTCTATAAGGGTATGGGTTTCTTATTACACTATGCCTCCACCATTCGCTACTCCAAAAGAGGTCTAAAAGGTTAAGGTCAATGTATTGAGCTATGGGGTTTGGTGGGGGAATTTTGGGAATCTCATAGGGATCTACATCTGGGATTGGAAATGGATCCTCCTGGTCGGGTTCTAGCATCTGTTGGTCTTGGAACAAAGGTAACAGTGGCGGTTCAGCTACTTGGTTTAGGTTAGCATTTACTGCTGTAGTAGCTAACATGTGGAAATTGGCTAGCTGTCTATCTAGTTCATCTTCCCAAGGTGATATATTAACTGTCTCCTGAATCTGTGCATTTGCTTCCCTATTAGCCCTGACTATTGCCCTTTGTTGTTGCAACTTCTTCATTCTTTTTCTTCTCTCATGTGCTCCTCTATTAAACCAACCTCTCTTTTTAGTAGTAAAGGGTTCCTCAGACTGTGCCTTAAATATAAATATTCCTTCCTCAGTATCGGCTGAGTATCCTGAGGGATTAGGTTGAGATGATGTTCCCTCATCTTTTGGTGAACTATTTAACTGACGATAAGCGTCCGAAGATAATAACCAAAATGAACACCCGATAAACAAAGTACTGAAATAACAAAACCACCAACGATCAACTCCACCGTCTCCTAGTCATCGTCACCAGCATCATCTCTCGTGTTGGATGGGCCTGCATCTCCATAACCGGGTGGGTTCCCGAATGGGAACTGTGGAGGTTGCTGAAAGTAGTCGGGAAAGGCATTATGCAGACCCCCAAACAGGTATGAGAACCCAACTTGCACCTCTTGGCGCATAAAATCCTGGTTCTCCCTGAGCTGGTCCTGACCAACTCGTAGCTGCTCCTGACTAGTATACAACTGCTCTAAACTGGTGCGTTGATGCTCTTGATTCACCTGCATCTGCTGAAACTGCTGGTAGAGATCAGGATAAGACAGGATGCCCTCAGGCCAATCCTGGTGCTGGTGGTATCCGTGATGTTGTGGTGAATGTGGTGGTGTGTGTGGCTCATGCTGCTCGTGCTGCTCATGCTGCTCTCCCATCTCCTCATCCTCATCCTCATCCTCTGCCGGAGGCAACGGGTCCCAGACCTCGTTGTTCAAACCCTTCAATCGATCCCCGCGATCCGTCTCAGCAATAAGCCCCATGGCTTTCAACGACCGAATATCAACATATAAACCCTCGGTCACCAAAGTGAGACCCTGAAGTACCTCATCAGTCATTAACCCCAAGTTGTAGGCGATCTCGATTACATACTGACCGCCATGAATTTGACTGTTGGGCGTTCTCCCTGAGCTGTTCACAAAATACTCTGGCATCCTCGCAGCTAGGTTGATGTGTACTGTCACGGCCCCTGTCACACCCTGGCTTTGTGGAAGCGTGGTTAATTTTGGTGTGACTTCTTAATACCATAGCTTAACCATAACAAAGCTATATGAAATAAAATCATGCAAGATCATCCATTTGATTAAGTTTTAAAACCAGAATATCATACCATTGTCTTAGAGACTTACAACATTATAACATAAAACATTGTTTTGAAGAACATAAACATCAACATGAAATAAGCGCAGTTTAAGATTTGTGACTTGTCCAGGAAAGAGTCACATTTCCTAAACTGGGATGACCTTGGAACCCTTATGCAGCGGGAAAACATAACATACCGCGCCAGATCTTTAATTTCCTGAAATACATGTAAGTTGAAAAATCAACAATAATGTTGAGCGAGTTCATGTGTAAGTGAGTAAGTAAACCTTTGTGAGTATAAAAATAGTCTTGGTATGTAGCAAATAAGGGAATTGAGATCACCAATGGTTTGCAAGGCCACTGATATATGTGAAGTGCAAATAGGGAGACTCAAACCTAGCAGATTTCGCCACGGCATTAGTATGTGGACAAAGTCACCCCGAGGTCCGTTTCTAGTTTGGCCTGGGGCTGGGCTCGCTACACCCAGATAGATCTACCGCTCCTGTCCCTCGGTCCCGTTATGAGGACTAATGGCCTCATATTGCTCCTACCCACTCACATGATCTAAGTAGTAAACCTCCTTACGCTAACCATACCATGTATAAAGTACTCGTAATCATTGTAACATGTATTTCACCCCCGCAGTTAAGAAAACTGAAAACAGTTAAAGAAAAGGGGGGCATGAACTCACAGTCGGTGCGTCTCTACCAAGTACTCCAAATCAGGCAGCTGTGCGACGACCTACAGGTGCTAATTTCTATTAGACGGACGGTCGTGCCTTAGCTTTATAGTTTAAGTTTTTGGGAAATAGTTAGACAACTATTTCGTGTTTACATTCTGTATATACTTGGTAGTTAATCTCCTTCCCAAGGATGGGGGATTCAATACATGTGCGTTCAAATTATATCATTAAGTCTCACTTAATACATATATATATTTCCAATTCCAAAATATAAGTATTTTTCTCAAAAATGTTATATTTTCATTTCACATAATTTTTCTCCAATAATACGTTGTTAAAGTACGCGTTCATAAATATTTTCGTAAGTGCGTAAGTTACGTTTTAACAATCGAGTGGTAATATACTTACTGGTGTAACTTATATATTTATGGTGAAAGCGTTCGTTTTATTTTGGATTCGTTAACGTTCGTAAATATTATTTTTACTCTAAAAATAATATTTATGTATTTTCACAAAATAATCATAAACAGTGTGTGAAAAATATATATTTATCACGTTAAATTTTGTGAAAATCCCACCTCCGAATATTTAGTAAATAAAGTCATGGCGAAATTTATATTTCGAAAACATGTCAAAAATAATTCTAACACTTGTAGTGTAAATAGTTCTAAGTGTTAGGTTTTTAGAAAAAATTCGCCAGAGTTTCCTCTGTAACTGGAGGTGGCCACGCTTTCAAGCGTATCATTTTCTTTAACAAATCAACTCAACAATTTTCTTTATTTGATCAGAACAACTTTCATCACAACAACTAATCAACATATGTGTAAATTGCCAAAAATTACATGAACTTGCAGTTTTCCCAAAACTGTGGTGTAAATTTCCTTAAATTTTAGTAGATCTTCATATAAGGTAATTTGATCTTGTAAAAACCTCGTTTTTAGAGAAAATCTATCTTTACAACTTCCCGTCATCTTTTACAAAAACTGTTATTTTGTCGGATCTTTTCATTTCACAAGTGTTTACACACTTGTGGTTTATAAAAATCATGCTTGTTAGTGTAAAATCCATCTTTTAAAATACATGATTTCTTTTATACGTGGTTCTTTGAAGATACCACTTGCAGATGCGTAGATCTGCTAGTTTTTAAACATATTTCCACAAGTAAAACACTTTTACACAAGTTCATGATTCTTGTGTGGTAGAGTTTCACCTTTTAACCCTTGTTACTTCTAAAATAGCCTTATGTCATAATCCATGAACATGACTACACCGGGTTAAACGGTGATCCGAGCTACCACAACATAGATCGGGTCCAAATAATCATACATTTCAAATACTATATCATTTACACAACATATAAGCTTTTAACCACTATTTTTAGTGTTTTTAGTAAACTTTAAAGCATCATCTTGCATGTTAACGAGTTTTAACCGATACAAATCCTTTTAACCACTTTAGAATAGATTGAGAGAGTGTTCTAAGCGACATACCACTAGCTCGGGGCTAGGGAAGAATCCTGACGAAAATGGCGTGGATAAAAGCAAGATAAAGAGGTCCTTCGCGTTCCGCTTGCACCAAGCTTCCTAATACGAGACCCTTGATGCTTGAATAACCTTGGATTTGCTTGAATCAAATTCGAAAATGGAGGGGTGCACAAGGGGATGTTCGGCCGTAGCTAGGTAGAGAGGGAGAGAGAGTTCTTGGGTGAGTTTGTGTGATGAAGATTATGTTGTGTAACCCTTTGATCTTATAGGCAAAATTAGGATGTATTAACCATTGGTCACTATGTCTAATAGATATTAGGCAATGGGATTAGAATAATCAAACAAGTACAAAGTATGTCCCCCCCATAGTTGGGGACGGTTAGCAAGGGGGGGGGGGGTAATCCGGTTCAACTCCAACTAGTTAGTTAGGTATTAGTTAGGTTAAACCAAGTTAGTTAAGTAGTTAACTTGGTTAGTTGTGTGTCATGCGTTAATGCGGGTGCTAGGGTATTCAGGGACCCTAACTGGCTCAGAAAAAGAATAAATAATGAAAATAACAATATTTTCATGTTCCGGGTATAGTTCGGTTGTTCGGTTGGATAGTAATCCGTTAAAGTGCTTAACAAAGCTTAAAGTGTCGTTAATACCCTTTTTAGTGACACAACTTATTTCTGACACTTTGGAAAGTGTCTAGTAATATTTTTCTCATGTTTTGGCACTTTATTAGTTAGCTAAAAGCTGAATTGTTATGTAAAGTGCTGAGTTTTGTACTTAGAGTACGTTTTAGGCACATCCAGTCATTGTGACTTATTCCTAGAGACGCAGTTCTACAATCCTTGTATCCCTACACTCACCACTAGTGTAGCAACTATCCTAGGCTCTTACAGGCCTTAGAGGCAGTGTCTGCCTGATGCTGGTTATATCAGCATGTTCACTGGGTATCCGTTTATTGTGTTACTGTGCGTTTAGTGCATCAAGTTTGTCACAAAGGTGCTATAAGCAAAACATGGTGTGACAGTAAATAAAGTATGATGCAAGTAAGTGCATGTATCAGTATGCAATTAGCAGTTTATTCACAAGTTCAAGCAAGCACAGTAATTAAGCAGTAATTAATTATTAATTAAGTCGTACGGATACCTGGTTTAGTGCGGGTTGTCACATTCTCCCCCCGTTAAATAAATTTCGTCCCGAAATTTAAGTTCTGCTACTAGATGCAGGGTTCTTAGGAAATAAGTGGGGGTATTTCTCTTTCATCCGGTCCTCACGTTCCCAGGTGAATTCAGGACCATGTCTGGCATTCCAACGAACTTTGACGAGTTTGACACTGCTCCGGCGGGTCTTGTTAACTTTCCAATCCGTGACCTCAACAGGTTCTTCAACGAAGTGGAGCGTGTCGTCAACATGAATCTCGTCGGTGGGAATGGCAACGGTGACTTGAGTTGGACTTTTCTTCAGGTTGGATACATGAAATGTATCGTGAACAGAATGGAGTTCAGCAGGTAGGTCCAACTTGTATGCTACTAGTCCTATTCTTTCCAAAACTCTGAAAGGACCAATGTAGCGCGGATTTAACTTCCCACGCTTTCCGAAGCGTGCCACACCCTTCCAGGGTGAAACTTTTAATAAAACCATTTCTCCCACTTGAAATTCCACGTGTTTTCGGTTTGGATCCGCATGGGCCTTCTGTCTGTGGCGAGCTGCTTCGATGCGTTTAAGAATCTGCACAATCTTGTCTGTCGTCTCTTGGACGATTTCGGGACCAGCAAGCTGCCTGTCGCCTGCGTCAGCCCAGCATAGGGGTGACCGGCACTTGCGTCGGTAAAGGGCTTCGAATGGCGCGACACCAATACTGGTGTGGTAGCTGTTGTTGTATGAAAATTCGACCAAAGGCAAATGCTTATCCCAGCTACCGCCCAAATCCATAACACACGCTCTCAGCATGTCTTCCAAAGTCTGTATCGTTCGCTCGCTTTGACCGTCAGTTTGCGGATGAAACGCAGTGCTCAGATTCAATTGTGAGCCAAAGGCTTCTTGGAAGGATTGCCATATCCTTGACACAAACCTTCCGTCTCTATCAGAGATGGTTGAGAGAGGTACTCCATGACGTGCGACGATCTCTCTCATGTAAATTTCAGCCAATTTGCTCGTATTATCCTTCTCTCTGATAGGTAAGAAGTGTGCTGACTTCGTTAATCGGTCCACTATTACCCAAATAGTGTCATGGCCTCTCGGCGTTCTTGGCAATTCCGTAATAAAATCCATGGAGATTTGTTCCCATTTCCACTTGGGAATCTCAGGTTGTTGCAGAAGTCCTGAAGGCTTCTGGTATTCCGCTTTAACCTTAGCGCATGTTAAATATTTGCTCACATAAACAGCAACATCGCCTTTCATCCTAGGCCACCAATAATAATCTTTGAGATCCTGGTACATCTTATCCGCTCCTGGGTGGATAGAGTACCGCGACTTGTGAGCTTCATCGAAAATAACCTTCCTTAAACCTCCAAACAAAGGAACCCAAATCCTTTTCTCAAGACATAACGTTCCTTCCTCGTTTGGTACCAGTAGCTTCTCCATCCTACGGAGATATTCTTCTTCAAGGTTTCCTTCCTTGAGAGCTTCTTTCTGCGCGGCACAAATGCGCAAGGAAAGATCGGTTCGAATAATCATTTCTAAATCCCTAACCCTTATGGGCTTGATCCTCTCCTTTCGACTTAGGGCATCTGCGACCACATTCGCCTTCCCTGGATGATACTTTATCTCGCAGTCGTAATCGTTCAGCAATTCAACCCATCGTCTTTGCCTCATATTCAGCTCCTTCTGATTGAATATGTGCTGTAGGCTCTTGTGATTTGTAAAGATTGTACACTTTGTGCCATAAAGGTTGTGTCTCCAGATCTTTAATGCAAATACCACTGCGCCTAGCTCCAAATCATGTGTGGTATAGTTCTTTTCGTGCACTTTCAGTTGACGCGAGGCGTAAGCAATAACCTTTTGGCGTTGCATCAACACACAACCCAATCCTTGACGCGAAGCGTCACAGTATACCACAAAATCATCTGTACCTTCCGGTAGTGCTAAGATTGGCGCATTGCAGAGCTTATACTGAGCCACTTCCTTAAGCTGATAGTGCTTCACGGCACTTTTCCTGGATCACAACAGATCACCTGAAACATGTTTGAAAAAGGTTTTGTCAGCGGGAAATACTGAGTGAATCATTCATTTTACTAAAACGACTCGTTTGTTATAATTCACAGTATTAAGAGAGATTACAATGTTTCCAGATATCAAACCAACTACCCACGGTATTTTGTCACTCGACCCATTGGCCCTCCCATAGTCCAATGGTGTCTGTGACTATGGTCATATCACCTCTTGGCTGCCCCAATGGTGAAGATTATCAAGTAATGTATACAAAACCCCACATACCGGCTGTAACTTGGTGATTACATAAACTTAATCACTGTAATTATAACCTTTGAAAATAAACATGCTTTTGTAAATAAATTTGATAAAAAGAGAATGACTCACATTGCAGATTTAATTTGAGCAGAGCCTAGCCTACTGATTAGCCTTTTTAACCTAAATTTAATAACAGGCACACAATTCGGTTAGTAACTTAATACATCATTTACGATAACTCACGAGATCAAACCTTCACATCGAATGACAAAGTGCGATACTTAAACATCCATCGAATTAACGACGAATGACAAAGCATAAACCCTAATGTGGGCAGCACTTAAACATCCATTGGATAGTTCAATCGATCGGACATTGAATCGTAGCAGCGATCGAGTTATTACCCTGATTGCGGCGGCGATTAGTGATCCGTGTGTGTTTTAGAAGTGTTTCTGCGATATCTCAGTCTACGTAACGAGAATTTACGTCGTTCAAGTGCCAAATTTCGATTGCCAATGTCTGCTATTTATACATGAATTTTGACTAGCTTACGGACCGTAAGACTCAACCCTTACGGTCCGTAAGGGACACGAAATCTTTATAGGTCAGCCACGTCTGGGACTAGCCTTGCTGAATTGACAGTTTTGTAAATTTGATTTTTGACAACGAGATTTTAAGATAATCGTAACTAGGGTTTACCCCCCCCCCCCCTGAGTTTTAGGGGCCCTGATCCTAATTCTGATTGTTCTGAAAATTTTAGGGTTTGTGCAGAATCACTTGGGTATCTCGATTAGGGTTTCCTATTGGACTAAATATAATAATAAATAATAGTTTTAGTGAGAGCTGTTACATTCTCCCCACCTTAATAAAAATCTCGTCCTCGAGATTTACTGGAATAATTGAGGATACTTTCGCTTCATTTCTGACTCCAGCTCCCAAGTGTATTCAGGTCCTCGTTTCGAATCCCACTTGACTTTGACTAAAACTAGTCGTTTATGTTTGAGAAACTTTACTTTTCTGTCTTCTATCTGAATAGGTTTCTCAACAAATTTTAACTTTTCGTTTACCTCTATATCTTGGAGAGGTACTACCAAAGATTCGTCTGATAGACATTTATTGAGGTTGGATACATGAAATACATCATGTACTCCAGCTAACTCTTCTGGTAGTTGTAAACGATAAGCAACTGGTCCTATACGTTGGATCACTGGAAATGGTCCTACGTATCTGGGACTTAGCTTTCCTTTCTTACCATATCGGATTACTCCTTTCCAAGGGGAAACTTTCAACATTACTCTGTCTCCAACTTGAAATTCTAATGGCTTGCATCTATTATCTGCATGACTCTTCTGGCGATCTCGAGCAGTCTTCAACCTTTCCTTGATTTAAGTAATCTTATCAGTAGTTTCTTGTACTATCTCGGGACCTGACAATTGACCTTCTCCTATTTCTGCCCAACAAACCGGAGTTCTGCACTTTCTTCCATATAGTGCCTCGAATGGAGCAGTTTCAATACTTGAATGATAACTATTGTTATAGGAGAATTCGATCAGAGGTAAGTGATCATCCCAATTTCCACCAAAATCAATCACACATGCTCGGAGCATGTCTTCTAGAGTTTGAATCGTCCTTTCACTTTACCCGTCTGTTTGTGGATGATATGTCGTGCTTAGGTTTAGTCGAGTTCCCATTGCTTCTTGGAAACTTTTCCAGAAATGAGAAGTAAAACGACTATCTCTATCTGATACAATGGAGAGTGGAACTCCATGTAGAGATACGACTTCATCTACATACAACTTTGCCAATCTTTCCATGCTAAAGGTTTCTTTCATTGGTAGAAAGTGAGCAGATTTGGTTAATCGATCCACAATTACCCAAATCGCATCATTACCTTTTTTGGTTTTGGGTAACTTAGTAACAAAATCCATTGTTAAGAGTTCCCATTTCCATACAGGCATTTCTAATTGTTGTAATAGACCTGAAGGTTTCTGATGTTCTGCCTTAACTTGTGAACAAGTAAGACACTTAGAAACATATCGAGCTATATCTTTCTTCATGCCTATCCACCAGAAATTCTTTCTTAAATCTTGGTACATCTTATTGTTTCAAGGGTGCATGGTATACCTAGACTTATGGGCTTCTTCTAAAATCTTATTTCTTAATTCTCCTTGTTTAGGTACCCAAATTCTGTTTTTATGGAATCTCCAAATTCCATCAGCTCCTTGTTCTAATTCTTTTATTCTTCCCTTCATTCCTTCAGCATCATCCTTGATCGCTGTTTCCTGAACACTCTTTATTTGTTCCATTAAATCTATTTGTAGATTTAATCTGAGAGCACGAACTCGTCGTTGCTTTTCATGATACTTACGACTTAAGGCATCTGCAACTACATTTGCCTTTCCTTCATGATATTGAATATCACAGTCGTAGTCACTTAGGATTTCCATCCATCTTCTTTGCCTCATATTTAACTCTTTTTGCCCGAATATATATCTTAAACTTTTATGATCTGTATAGACAGTAAACTTACTTCCATACAGATAATGTCTCCAGATTTTCAAGGCAAAAATTACGGCTCTTAATTCTAAATCATGAGTCGTAAAGTTTTCTTCGTGCTTTTTCAATTGTCTTGAGGCATATGCAATTACCTTCTTGCGTTGCATTAGCACACATCCAAATCCTAGTTTTGAAGCATCACAATATACTTCAAAATCTTTGGTTCCTTCTGGTAAGGCTAGGATTGGAGCATTGGTTAATATCTGTTTCAAGATCCTAAAGGCTTCTTCTTGTTTAGGTCCCCATTCAAACTTAACTGCTTTACAGGTTAGCTTAGTTAATGGTACAGCTATCTTGGAAAAATCCTTAATAAACCGTCTATAATATCCAGCTAAACATATAAAACTTCTAATTTTCATTGCGGATTGTGGAACCTTCCATTTAGCAATTGCTTCTATCTTAGCAGGATCTACATGAATACCTTCGTGATTCACCATATGACCTAGAAATTGCACTTCTTGTAACCAAAATTCACACTTCGAGAATTTGGCGTACAACTTTTCTTTTCTTTTCTTAACAAAGTTAAGAGTGAATGCAAGTGCTCACAATGTTCATCCTGACTTTTGGAATAAATAAGTATATCGTCTATGAAGACAATTACAAATTTATCCAAATACGGTTTACAGATCCTATTCATCATGTCCATGAATGCTGCAGGTGCATTCGTTAACCCGAAGGGCATGACTGTAAACTCGTAATGACCATACCTAGTTCTGAAAGCAGTCTTAGGTATGTCTTCTTCTTGTACTTTCAATTGATGATATCCGGAGCGTAAATCAATCTTAGAAAAATATTTAGCTCCTTGAAGTTGATCGAAAAGATCATCAATCCTAGGTAACGAGTATCGATT